>JAJEJO010002732.1:265533-326171 GCA_020662805.1 Glaucomys volans | reverse complement strand
TGCACTTTGCCACACAGTCCAGCAAGTTCACAGCTATAGAGAACTCAGAGGAATGAAAACTTGTGATTACAAACAGCCCAAACTAGAAACAACCCCCAAATCCCAACGACTGAATGGATAAACTGTGGCATATAGAATACTACTCAGCAATGAAAAAAATTAAGTGATTGACACTTAAGACAGCATGGATGAATCTCAGAAGCATTATACTAACTGAGACCATCCAGACCCAAAAGAGCACCTATGTATAATTATCTTTGTTTGAAATCATAGAAAAGACAAAACTACAGGAAGAGACAAAGATCAGTGATTTCTGAGAAGGGTAGAAAGTAGATCAGTAGTGGGCAGGGATTGGCTTGCAAAGGTTCATGAGAACTTTTTGAAGTGGTGAGAATGTCCTATATCATAGTTAAACATTCATTAAATTGCATGCTTAAAATTGGTAAATTTTATTATATTTGAATTATGCTTATTTAATTATCAGTATTGAGGATTGAACACAGTGGTGCTCTACCACTGAGCTACATCCCCAGAGTTTTAAAATTATTTATTTTTTTAATTTTGAGATAGGGAGGGTGTCACTAAGTTGCTGAGGCTGGCCTTGAACTTGTCATCCTTCTGCCTCAGCCTCCTGAGTAGCTGGAATTATAGGCATGTGCCACTGCACCCAGCTGAATCATACTTAAAAAAAAAAGGTATATTAGCTTCCAAAAGAAGTTTGTATAGGATAGCAATTATGGGCTCATTAAAGGTTTGGTAAAACTTGCCAATAAAACCATGTGGGACTCTTTCCTTTTGTGGATATATTTTAATTTTGTTTCAATTTCTTTAATGGCTGTATTGTTTTTCTATTTCTTCTTGAGTTACTTTCTAGAGAGTCCCCTATATTAACATTAATTCAGATATTCTCTTATGTGTTAAAAAATTCTTACTGCATATAGTTTTGTCCTTTTTTCCATTTTAGTACTCTGTTGTGTTTTATTTCTCTTTTACATAATATTGCCACCATTTTTTGACTATTTTGTTCAACTTTTAAAAGAATCAGATCTGGATTTTGTTTTTTCTTTTTATTCCATTGCTGATGATGAGAAATCATCTCTGTCATTTCAATATAATTTCTACCTTTCTTTTATCTAATTATTTTAAATACAGTGGGCTTATTTCCTAGACGTTCATACTGTTCCACAATCAAGTTCTTGAGGTGCTAATTTCTCTATGTATTATTTGTGCCAACCTTCAAGCAGGTTGTAAACCCGACCTTCAAGCAGTTCCTAATTTTTATTGTGAGCTCATCTTCAGCATCCCCTCCGCCCCGCCCTGTGGGAATCCTCTGTCCTCTGAGTCCTAGAAGAGTCACTGCAAAGGTTCTGAATGAATTCAGTGGGTGAGTTCTACATTCCATGAATCCAACATCTATTTTTACACTAAATTCTTACTTTAAGATTTCCGCCCCTGTCCCCTGCTATGAACTTAGACTGTGTGCCTGTGGGTAATTCAGCCATTGCTCTTTGGTGTTTGGAAGGAGACATTGTCTCTTTCTTCCGGAGCATCTGGATGGAGTGAATGTCCTGAAAGCTTCCTGGGTTGGTAAGCTGGCAAGTTGCTACCCTCCCACACAGGGAGGGGCCTTGTTAAGTCCCCATGACACATATTCCTGTCCCTGGGTTGGCATTAAAATTCCAGACTTGGGTTGGGCACAGTAGCGCACGCCTGCAATCCCAGCAGTTTAGGAGGCTGAGGCAGGAGGATCACAAGTTCAAAGCCGGCCTCAGCAACTTAGAGAGGCCCTAAGCAACTCAGTGAGACCCTGTCTCTAAATAAAAAATACAAAATAGGGTTGGGGGTGTGGCTCAGTGATGCAGTGCCCCTGGGTTCAATCCCTAGTACCAAAAAAAAAAAAAAAAAATTAATTAATTAATTAAAAAACAATTCCAGACTTGATCTACTGTGACCCATATCTGGATCTAATTCCTTGGTGCCAGTTCACATGCTCGGGGCTCTGGTTTGAGTTCCTTGGAGATCCTTTCTTTCTTATAAGTCAACTATGTATTTGAAGACCTTTTTAGAGCTGGTAGTTGGACGGGTGGGGTGTGCTGGCCGAGTTCACTCTGGTGGCCGAAGCAGAAATCTCAAATTCAGTACATAGGTTTGACCTCCTTCCCTTCCCCTGGGCTGGGGCCAGGCAGCCCCACACTTCCACCCTGCACGTGGGGATGAGAGGAGGGAGGATTTCTCTATCTACTCCTGGGCATCTCTCAATGTGCTACAATGAGTACAGATTAATTCTCCACCTGGGTGTGTGTGTGTGTGTGTGTGTGAACATATTTGTGTGTACGTATATTTAAATTTAACAATCAACACATTTCTAAGTTAATTTTCATTAATTTTAAATTAAATTTAAAAATTAAAAAAAGATGACCTACATATTCAGAACTACAGTTGCCCCTCCATATTCATGGCTTCCACACCCATGGAATCGAATAACCACAATGCAAAAATATTGGGAAAAAATATTGCATTTGAACTGAACATGTATGGACTTTTTTTCTCATCATTATTCTCTAAAAAAATATACTCCAACAACTCTTTACATAGCGTTGACATTGTGTGAGGCAGCATCAGTGATCTGGAGATGATTTAAAGAATACATGAGATTACGCAGAGACTATCTGCAAAGACTACTCTGTTTTATACAAGAGACTTGAGCATCCTGGGATTTTGGTATCCTTGAGGGTCCTGGAAACATTCCCTGCCCTGACCCTTCCAGATGCCAGGGGCAGTGTGTGTGTGTGTATTTTTTAAATCAGAGCAGCTCCCTGGCAGAGGAGGGAGACAGCGAGCTTCCTCCCGGCTCTCTAGGATGGCTCTTTCCCTAGTTCTTCCTGGGGCACATGCCAGCCTCTCCCAGGCTTTGCAACATTTTATTTTCGTTGTTCTTATTTAACTGTGTCCCATATGCAGTGTGGCAGAGAGTGGCTCCATTCTGCAGTTTAATGGACAACTGACCTCTGTCTGCAAACGTCCAAGTCACATGGAACTCTGAAGGCCCTTAATGGGGTCCTTAAGCCCCTTCCCCATTGATTTCATCCCAGGCAGAGAGGGCAGGGATGGGGGACCCTGCTGCCAAGGGAGTTGGCAAGGAAGTTATGGGAGGGGATGTGGCAGACCCCAGGGAGGAAGAGCAGGGTGAAAGACCCATGGCAGCTCTGGCTGCAGCCAGCTCCAGGAGCAGAGGATGCCCTGACAGGAGGTGAGCTATGGATGTGCTTCTCCCCTCTTCTGGCTCGTTAGTGATCGTGGAACTCAACTTCAGGCCAGGCTGCTGGGAGTCGCGTGGGGACCCACCTCCTGGAGGAACTTCTTCTGTCTTCCTTATTTAATTTCTAGACTTCCGCCATGGTCTAAGCTGTATCCCTGACCATCTGACCCCACAAAGGTTACACATCCTGAGTCTGGCACCCAGAGCGGAAAGCACACAGCGTAGAAGCCTTTGTTGATCAGACTGTGTTGACCTTGACCTTTGTTTTGTTTCCATGTGGCTGTGTTGACCAAGCCTAGGAAGATGACATTATGGTGGCCTGATCTATTTTCCCAGGGAGAAACAGACTGGCTGAGCTGCCTGCCCTGGGAGGCCAGAGCAGGACTTGAACTTGGGTCTTTGGGTGTGTTCCTCTGCCTGTGTCCGTGCCTGTCAACCCACAGAGACAAGGGGCTTTCCCAGGCACAGCCCATGGCCACTCAGCCAGGAAGGGGTCAAGCCATTGGCCCCTGTTGGTTGTGCCCTCCCTGGGTGGCCGCAGCCTGTGCCGCCTGCCAGCTGCCCTCCCTTCCTGGCTGGCTCGGTCTGGCCAGCCCTTGACCACTCTGCCCCTCTGTGCCCTGCGCGGCTCCCAGGTGCCTCTGCTGATCAGCGCCCCGGTCTTCCCCACAATGGTGCATTCATTAGGAGGAGATGGTCATTCCCCTGCAGAGGGAGGAGCCAGGGAGAAGAGGAAATCAATATGGGAGAGAGACGCCTCTATGCGGTGCCTCCCCGACTTCATCTCCCTCCGGAGAGGCAGGATAGAAAAAAACAGTTGGCTGTGGTTTTGATATTAATTGAACTTGAAGCAGGGTGAACCCAGCAGTGCTCCCTTAATGGCCAGCCATGGCCTGCTGGCACTGGGTTGACAAGGAGTTCTGGATCAATTTGAGCACAGCCAGCCTGTCTGACCCCACATCCTGGCTTCTTCCTGCTCCCAGCCCTGGGGCCTGCTCAGCAGGGTCTGAAGGCAGGTCACTAGGACTGAGGGGATGGGCAGAAGGTCAGAGGGGAAGCAGGGCCACTACCACCCCCTTCCAGGTAAAAATTCCTACCGGCTTTGGGCTCAGATTCCTTCAAAGCTGAGCTGAAACCCGAGTGGGACCAATAGCATTAGCAGCCAGTAACACTTTAGTCTGAATTTGTAGAGCCTTGGCATCAATGAGGATAGTCACAGCATCTGTTTCAGGGACCCGGTGAGGAACATGTGAGGTGGTTCATGCTCAGGGCCAAGGCCATATCTGGCACTGTCATTAGCTGCTATTTAAGTTGAGCTCTGGCCTTGGTCAGCCCCTAGACGATTTGCCATCTGTTTGCCAAGAAATCCCAAAAGCCATTGTTCCTCAGTCGCATTCACTCTGGGTTCAAATCCCAGCTCCATCACTTATCCACCGAGAGACCCTGTGTAAGTCACTTCCCATCTCTGTACCTCATGTCTGCATCCGCACATGGGTGAAAAAGTCTGAGCCCCCTCTGTGGGGTGTGTGCAGATGGAATGAGGCGGTGTCCAGGCCTGGGTCCCGCACAGCGGCGTCCCCTGCTGGGCTTGCTCTGTCTACACTTGTGTTCCACTCTGCCCACACACACCTGTGCTGGGACCAGGGTGGGACACCAGAAGGCCTCTGTGGACAGCAGGATTCCTGCTACCAACCACTCATCTGTCGGAGGTGAGAAGGGCCTGGGAAGGGCCCTTTTTGGAACAGAGGCCCATACTTTGACCTGGGGCCCTGGTAGCAACTAGACCAGGCAGGTGAGGCAAGAAGGAGAGTGTGCTGGGTCCCCTCTGTCACACTGCAGTCCCCCATGTAGCTTAGGTAGGGAGTTGAGAGAGGCAGGAGGCAGCAGGGAGGAGCAGGTGGCCATGAACTGGCCTGGGCAGGCGGTGTCCAGATGCCATGTCCCCCAGCCTTCTCCTGACCCCAGAGTGCCTGCTCCACACTCCCCATCTCCAGATGTGGGAACTGGGGCTCTGAGGTCTCAAGGACAGTCAGGGTGTGAGTGGTCTGAGGGCCACTGTGAGAGATAGATGGCCTGGCTTCTGAGACCACAAAGCTCTCCACGGCTCAGCACCACCTGGACAGGAGTGGCTCTCAGCGGGGAATAAGTACTGATACCTGCTGTTACGTGGACGGATCTGGAGCACATTACGCTGAATGAGGGACATTAGATACAAAGGCCACATTCTGTACGATCATGATTCCATTTATATGAAACACCCCTAAGAGGCTGAGCCTTAGGGACAGAAAGCAGAACAATGGTGATCGGGGCCTCAGGGAAAGGACACGGCATGTTGGCTGATGGAGGCGAGCTGAGGGTGCCACAGAAGCACAAATAAAGGCCCCCAAATGGGGACACCTGGAGGAGGCCATGCCTGAGCTGAGCCCATTATGTCACCAGGTTTCTGTCTGGAGAACAGTTTTTAAAAAAAGGCAAGAAGAGGAGTTTGGAAGAGTCAGACTCGGTGCTAGACATTTTGGTTACATTTTCACAAATTGCAAGGATTCAGAAAGCACATGGGTTCCTTGGGTTCAAGTCCCGCCTCTATCAGGTCTGAGCTGGGTGGCTTGGGACCAGTTACCTGACTTTTTTGTGCTTCAGTGTCTTCACCTATAAAGTGTGGTTCACGATAGTGACATCACAGATCTGCTGGACAGTTAGAGAGGCTCCAGCAGAGTGGCACAGGGGAACCCAGAGTAGGAAATAGGTCAAGAGCTGCTGTTACCATTGTGTCTGCTCCAATTGCAGATGGCAGCTTGGGGGCCAGGGTCACGGTGATTGTTAAGGACTTATGGCTTTGTTCCTTTCCAGCCACGAACTTCAGCTGAACCTGTTCAGATATCATGGGGAGGCAAGAGGGGCTCATGTCCACAGAAGCAGGACAGTGGACAGCGGCCAGCAGGTGGGAGACCTCTGGCTGCGTGATACCTGTGATCTTTCTCTCCACTGCCCAGACCTGTGTAGTGGCTGCTCTCTGCCTCATATTAGAGTCAAGGAAACTGAGACTCACAGAGGGAAAATCAGCCCTCAAGGTCACATGGAGCTCCATTTGCCCACTGCCCAGATGGCAGGAGAGGAGCTAGTGAGTTACTGGCTGGTTCAGATTCCCAGGTGAGTGCTGGCCAGCAGAGTCCCCTTCCTGAGCTGGCAGTGGACATGACAAGAAGATGGACCAGAGGACTGGATGACTGTACGTTTACCAATGACTTTGCACATGACAAGCACCCAATAAATATTAGCTCTCATCTGCGACAGAACCACCAGGGACCCATGCTCCCAAGGGGCATCTGTCCCTCATAGAGACAGTACAGATCTGCTGCCTAAAGCACAGAGGGTCTGGGCAATACCCCAGTCCACCCAAGTCAGGGTTGTCCTTCCTGCCCATTGGGGGCCCCCTTTCAACCTGCAGGGAGGTGAGTTCCTGGTATAGCTGGCCCTCTGTGGCTTGAGAGTTCCCCACAGGAGCATGAGTCCAACATGGCTTATTCTGGTAGCTCCCTGACCCCAGGCCAGGCTGACAGCTGGCTCCCTTTGAGGCAGGATGGTGGCCTCTGCCGGCCTCTGACTGTTTTCCTCCGTGAAGCTCATGATAGTCCAGATGCCTGGACCAGCATGTCCCACAGTGTCCCACAGTGACCCAGGCAGCCTGGGCTTGAGCACCAGGGAGCAGGAGGAAATCCTCCCTAGCCAAAGGTAGCCCAGGGGTGTACCAGCTCTACCTCCTGGCAACTTCTTTTTTCTGACAATCCAGATTTACTCTTTGGAATTCCAGAGATGGGTCTCATTTCCTCCACATTCTGCAATGAAATAGCAACTACTCTGTTGCTAACCAGGACCTGCCCAGGGCCTCTAATCAGCGCCCCCATTTTGCTTGATCAAAAAGCTCACAGACTTGGGCCCTGAAGAGATCTGGGTTCTAGTCTTGACTTTGCTTCTTATGAACTGGGTGACCCCTGGGAAGCTGCTCAAGCTCTCTGAGCCTCAACCTCCTCATCTGCAAAGCTTCCTTGATTAGTAACAACAACAAACACCCAGTTAGTTCTGGGTTCACAGGCTCCTCTGCAGCCCCCGCACCCCCACCCAGCTGTGGCAGTGGGGGAACTGGCACCCTCTTCTGGCTTTTGCTTTTTGTCTAAAGAAAGAGTCTGGTTTCTCTGTCTATCTGTTTACGGGTGCCCGGGGTCTGGATTGGTTTCCAAGGACTCTTGGCCTGTGGAGCTCTGGAGGGGAAGAGCTCAGAGGCTGTGGGCTGAAGCCCCCTAAGGGAGGGGCTGCTGCATTTCCTAAGCACACCCGACCCTTGCTAGTCAAGGTTCTAGAAACAGGTGTGGAAAAAATGAGTCCTCCCTCCCCTCCCTTTCCCTAGGGACTCGAAGCTCTGGCCCAGAGACGAGTGGGGACTTGCCTAGGATTGCACACAGTGAGATAGCCTGGCTCGAACCTGAGTCTCCTGACACCCATTCCGAGGCCAGGGCTCCTCCTGCAGGGCTGCCTGAAAAGAAGCGTCCCACTCTTTCCATGGCTGTTCTTGTCTAGGGCAGCTGGCGAGGGCTGGGCAGAGGCTAGGGCCTTCCACCCATGGTGCCTCACCTTCAGGTGAGTCAACTCAGCGAAGGTCACGTGGTGGGTTTGGGGTGTTCTCCTGGATGAGACCCCCCCAGCACGGTGGGGGTGGGGCTTCCCATCATCCCAGAAACCACAGGCCACAAGGACACTGCCACCTCTGGCAGCAGCTTGCTCAGAATGAAATGGGCAAATGCAAAAGACACCCCCACACTTTGGGGTAGACACCTGCACCTCCCGAGAGAGACGTTATACCCTCTGGAGCACACACCCTCACACCTGTGTGCCCAGCAGGCCCAGAGAAGTCCTTCCTGGGGGTGTCCCTGTCACTGCCATCCATCTGCAGGGAAGACACCTCCAGATGGGGATGGGGGTCCACAGTGAGAGTCACCGGGAGGTGGCCTGGGTCACCATCAATTGCCTCTCTTTTGCAACTGTCTGGGGTATTTTTAAACCTGTATTTGCAGTGAGGAAACTGTTTCTGACCAGCATTTGAGCAAGAACTTGCTGGGTGGGTTAGTTGGGGCTCTCTGACTTAGGGGTTCAGGGGTTTGAAGCTGGCGCTGGCTACCCTGGGCCACCACCCGCCGTTCCCTTCTATTCAGGCTCTGATCCCAGGAGAAGCCAGAAACACCATTTGACGAAGGCTGGCAGGCTGGCCCTGAAGGCCCCTGGGGACATTGACTCAGAAAGGGTGGCTCCTCAGCGCTCCCTGGGTTTGTGTCTAACTTGCTTCCACCTCATCAAAAGGCAGGGTCGCTGCTCAGCAAATAGGTGTGCAAGCCCAGGACAGGAGCCCCTGGCTGGGAGGAGCGGAGGTGCTCCAGCCCCCCGGCTTCCAGCTGGCACGGGAGCACCCAGGGCCAACATGCCCACCCAGTGCTCCCCTGTGGAGCGGAGCTTTCCACTAGTGTAAGGCCACACACAGCCCAGTAGGGGACTGGGCTGGAACCTGAACTCAGGGCTTCACAGCTCCAAAGTATGAGATGGTAGGTAGCCTGTGGGCTGCCCAAGTTCATGTCCCAACTGCAGCCCCCAAGTTCCCTCACCCTCCCCGGACTTGCTTTTCTCAGTTGAAAGGTCAAGTAAAGAGACACTGGCTTGCTGGGTTATTGGGAGTGTGTGTGGGAAAGCTCTTGGGATGGTGGTGCCCCCAGCAGGCGCTGAGCACTCACTGATTCCCTTTTTACCAGAGAGAAAGCTGATGGTCCTACAGCCATCAGAATCACCCACCTGTCCCCACAGTGCCACTACCTCCTTGTTGGTTCTTAACTCTCTCCCTGCCGCTGAGTGACAGGTCCTTCCCTGAATCTCCTTCCCTCCCCTCCTTCTGGCGTCTGTTGAAGTGTCAACTGCTCAGCAAGGCCTCCCCCAGTTGCAGCCCCCACCCCGCCCGCAGGCTCTGAACTTCCACCCTCTCTTTCCCCAGCGTTTCCAGCATGCGGCTGAGTATAGATTTGACTTCCTTAGCGCATGTATTGTTCCTCTCTTTAGAATGCTGCTCCTAAGGGAACAGGATTGATTTTTATTAATAGCTGTAGTCCCGGCGGTTCTCAACAATGGGCTCTTTGGCTCCCCAGGGGATATGTGCAATCTCTGGGGACATTTTTGATTGTCACAACCTTTGGTATGGTACTGGTATCTAGTGGGTAGAGATCGGGTGGGGGGGTTGCTGAATATCCTACACTGCACTGGACACCTGCTGCTCCACCAAATGTGAAGATCATTCATCCCCAAATGCCAGGGGTACCGCAGTTGTATCCCCATTACTTAAATCACAAGTTGGTATGTGCATAGTAGGTGCTCAATAAATGCTGGTTATGGAATAAAGAGATGCTATCATCATTGTTATCATGGTTATTTAAGAACAGATACTGTCAAGAATAATCCTTAAGAAGGGTTGTCCCTCCCAAGCTTATGACCAACAGGTCACACTGGTGGCAGATTGCATCTTCCCTCCGGTCAGAGGTCTGCCTTCTGGAGTACCCAGAGTGGGTTGCAAACTGCTCAGTGCCTGATCATCTTGAGCTAAGATCAGTCCATGCTGCCAGGCACCTGGGAGCCCAGGTGAGGCTGGCTTGCCCATCATCTAGCCTGGCCCATGGGCTGCTTCGGGGGGAATGCTCACTTCCGGTCTCCCAACTCTTGCCCGATGTGGAAACACTCAGGATCTTTTGCTCAGCTGGGCAGGGAGCCACCTCTGTTTAGGGTGACCCCAGCAGGACCCCTCACCTGCAGCCCGGGAGCCTCGAGGGTCTGGGTGAACTATGCTGTTTTTGCTTCTCTCCAAAAAGGGTCATGGGCATTCAGAGATGTGCACGCATTGAAACCTCCGCTGGTCCAGCCGAGCACAGCCAGGGGATACTTCCTTGTTCTGCTGACCCAGCAAATTGCCAGTGACAATTTTAAACAGCCAATATGACAGACTGGCACTTCCTATGGGTTGCAAGGACCCTGGCCAGCAACTATGTTGCGGTACCCCGATGGGCAGGTGGGGCGTGGAGAGGAGGGAGGCTTCTGCCTTCTGCTGGGGCTTTTCTTCACCTCCCACAGGGCCATTGAAACCTAGGCCAGCACCACAAACACCTCGTTCTCTGCAGACACCCACCCCGTTCCCACCAAGAGTTCCACTGAGACCCACCACTCTCCCTGCCCGCTGCCACCCCTGCAGCATCCCCACGCCTCTCCTCCCCAGCCACCCTGGGCTCAGCAACTGGTCCTTCTCTACAGAATGGTGAGGTTGGCTCAGTTCCATCTTCTGTCTCCTGCTCTCCCCTCTGTTCTTCTGCCCTCTCCCTCTCCATCCAAACGTCCTGAAAGCTCCTAAACAAGTCACTGATGCTAAGGTCCAGTGGTGGACATAAGTGGACGCAAGGCCATGAGCAAGAGGAATGAGTCTCTTGTGGAACATTAGGCACCAAACAGCTAGTTTGGGTGGGGTAAAGGATGATGCCTCATGGGCAGGGACTTTCCTGATGCCCCTGAAGTCACACGGAACTGGCCCAATTCTGCCAGGGAGTAAAACTGGTCCAAACCCCATGACAGGATGACAGGGCAGGCATGAGCCAGGAGCCTACATGGGGAAGCCCAGGATGTTGATGGCCGGATGCCTGGGGAGTGAAGTACCAGCTCTCCCCAGAGTGAGGGCTTGGCAGAGATTCCTCCTCACTCGATCTGTGAGCATCCCTGCTACAAAAATTCACCCCATTCCTCCCGCCCCAGAATATTGTGAAGCATCCTGGCTGCATGGTCACCTCCCTCAAGTCCAGTGTCTGAGGGTCTGGCTGGATGCACGACCACCTGTCCTGGACACCTCCAGTGAACTGGATGCTGTCATCTGTGACCTCACTTTGTTCTCACAACACCCTGGTGGTTGTTTTACAGATGGGGAAACTGATTCTCCAAGCAGTTCAGTGATGTGGCCAATGTCACCGGCTTAGCAGGTGCGCTAGCTGGGTTTGGAGATTATGTTTCCCACCATGACATAAGGCCAGCCTTTTCCAGTCAAGTGTGAACAATTCAACCAGGCCTCCCCCTGCATCTTCTTCCCACCAAGTCACAAAACCCTGACTCGGAAGCCTGAGAGTGCTGAGCTCTCAGGAGAGGGCCGTGGACTGGTGGGGCCGGTGTAGCCCACCAGGATGCTGGAGTGCTCACATCATCCACGGCCAACCATGTTCTGCCAAAGCAGACAGAGCAGAAGCAGTAGCCCACAACACACACAGCCCCTCAAGTGTACCCACTGCTTCCACACGATGGGAGGGAGGTGGAAGTTCGGGTAGGGATATGAAATATCACCATTATTAGACTCTCCATGGGGTCCTGATCCTGAGATGTCCTCAGCTACATCCAGGTACCAAGTTAGCAGAGAAAGGAGGCTGAGCTAGGGCTTCTCGGGCAGGCAAGAGGCACCAGCAGGAGGCGTTGGCTATGGGGTAAGCAAAGAGGGGCAGGCAACCTGTCACCAAGATGCTTGTGGTCCTGGGATGTCCTGACACCAGGACATCAGATGCAGCCTAGAGTTCCCATCCCTGTCTCCAGGGCAATCCTGGCTGTTAATTCATCAAGCCCAGGGATGTGGGGAGAGAAGAATAGGTGTGAGGTGACCGGGAGGGGGCCCCCACCTCGTGTTCCCCTGGGTGGAGGTGAGCAAGAGCCAGCTCTGGTGACATCCCAAGTGTGATGTTATCACATTGCGACAGGCGCCCACTTGCAGACCCTGTCCTGGATCCTGCTCTCCCTGGGTCATCGACAATCTAGTACAAAGTGGTGCATCTCTTCCATTCTGGAAACAAGAGCTTCCTCATCCATGAAATGGGGGATGGATGTGCAGGGCAGGATAGGATGAGAGCGTGTGGTTATGTCTGGGCGGTCAAAACATAAGCTCCTTTGCTCCCCAGCCTGGGATTTCATTCTCAAACTCCTTTCAAACCAGGCGGGGATCATTTGATTTCACTTTAAATATCTTAACAAGCAGCATCTTCATCAATGGCCAAATTAGGATGTGGCCAAAGAGGTCAAATAATTAAAATGAAGGGCTCTGGATTGATTGGGGACATTTATTGTCGTGTAGCTGGGGGTTGATATGTCACACCCAGCATCTGCCACGGGGTCCTGATCGCTACCCCTTTTGTCCCCTGCGGGCCCATCTCCACTCCATGGCACCCAGCAGACACTTCCTCCTACCAACCTGCCCTAGGCATCCTCTCTGTCCTGGTGGCAGGGGAAAGAGGAGTCCCCGCAGGCAGGCAGACTTCCCCAGACACTCACTGGAGACTGGCGGGCTGGTCCCACCCTCTGGGTAAGTGAAGCCACCTGGCAGCTCAACAGGTGTTGGTGGGCTTTCCTTGTCTACATGATCTGGACAATTTCTGCCAGCCCCATGCTAGTCCGTCAAGGGAAAGTCTGGCCTCAGTTTTGGAGTGGGAAAACTGCCCAGCAGCGTCTGCAAAGAGGGGGCGTCATCGCAATCTCACACACACACACACACACACACACACGCCCTGCTCAATACAGGACGCGCGCACGGCGCCGGCCCCAGGCTCCGCGGTGACCGGCAGCGCAGCGCAGTGGCAGAGGCACCGGCTGGAGATCGTCCCCTCCCCCGACCCCCAGGAGGGAAGAGCTGGTCTCCCGCTCTTCTGGTTCCTACCTCCTACGAGCGGCCGCGACCCCCGACCCGGGTCGAATGTCCCTCGCCGTCTGGGCGTGCGGGGCAGGAGGAACCTCGCAGGCTGCCCTGGCGCCCGCCCCGTCCCGTCCACGGGAGCCGCTCCTCGCCAGTGACAGTGGCTGCAGCCGCCGCCGCCGCTTTCGCTCGGGACCGGGAGAGGGAGGGAGGGGCTGGCAGGGGCGGGGCCTGGGCGGGGCCTGGGCGGGGCCTCCCCGTCCGCACGCCTGGAGCTCCAGCGGGCAGTGGGACCCGGCGGACGCCGCCTTCTGCCGCGAGAGGTGAGCCCCGGGCTGGAGCACCCTCGTGGGGATGGCAGGTGAAGAGTTGGGGGCTGGGGGCAGGGGGAGGCTTTCAAGGCTGCACAGAGTTTGGCTGAGAACTGCCTTGAATCAGACCTACCCTTCAAAGCCAGCAGCTGCTGCGGCCACTGTAGTGCTTTTTCGCAACGACAACGACAAAGATGAGGGTGATGGCAATGGTAACAGGACGACATCTTCAGCTAGTATTTATTGAGCGCTTACTGTGTGCTAGGCACTGGGCGTGCCCTTTGCATGTCTCAAGTCACTGAATCTCATAACACCCCCACTTTACAGATGAGGGAATGAGGTGCAGAGAGGTGACATGAGACGCCTGAGGACACACATCTGGAAAATGTCAGAGCCCGGATTGCAGCTCAGGTCTGACTGGCTCCAGGCTCGCAAATAGTTTGCCCCTCTAAACTGTTAAATGGAAATATATACAATAAAGGATGGCACCTAACATTTTCAGATTTCCTCTCCACACCTTCTCTGCCTCTTTGTTCTCTGGGCCCTGGACATGCAGTAGGTTCTCAATAAATATTTGTCAATCAACGACTGATTTGAAAGCTACAGCTGGAGTCAGGGCGGCTGGTACAACCCAAGGATTCAATTTTCCTGGCTTGACTATTTGCCTCTCTTTTCTGGGTAAGGGCGACCTGACCAATACCCTGGTCCAGCTGTGCGCAAACCAGCAGATCCTGCTCCTCCCCCAAGTGGGCAGGGGCAGCCTGCTGTGATTGGCTCCAGGGTGCAAGCTCCAGGTCATGGAAGTTTCCAGTGGAAGGTCTGCAAAACTCCTACAGGCCATGGAGTGGCCAAAGATGCAGAGTATGTGTAGATTTGGGGGTAAATGTAGGTTGTTAAGAAAGAGACATCTAGTGAACATCCTGGCCAAGGACTCCTGACCTAGGTGTCATGGGAGGACATTGCTGCATGTGAATGGGGTCATTTGCAACTCAGACAACTAAAGATTTTTGGAAGGGATGTGCCAGGTTTCCATTCACAGCATTTTAGGCCCAGAAAATTCTCGGTGTTTCCTTCCTCTTCCCACCTGCCTCAGGAGTGCCAGCAGCAGGCCTGACGCATAGTAGGTACACAGTTAATATTTGTTCTAAGTTGGATACATTTTCCCTAGATTGTCAAGGAGAAAACCTCTAGCAATCAAAGCCATGGCTGGAGATGGATCAGTGACATGAAAAAATGGGAAATAGGTTGAGCAGCCAGGAAATGTGCCTTTGGAAAGTTCTGCAATTAATATTCCCAGGGAACACCAGAGGGGCTGGCCTGGGACCACATCCTTCAGGTCATCTCTACCAGGCAGCAGCTCTGTCCTGGGGCAACTGAAGAGTGGGTCTGTGGAGGGATGGAGGTGACCCCACTGCCTGGGGGTGGGTATTCAGGAAGAGATGGCTGGGGAAGGGGGTGTCCTTTCTCATGAGCTGATTGAGGGTGCTAGAATTCCCACTTGCTCCCTAGATAGGTCCCTCTTTGACCAGTGTGACCCTGTTCTCTGGATCATCTTGCAATACCCATGGTGAAATAGCCTTTGGAAGACTCATTTTCCCTTTAGGACGGAAGTGAGTTTGCAGAGGTGCTCACGCCTCCTACCCAGTAGATCTGCCTGAGGCAAGTGGGGGGACACCTCGAGACATGGATGATTGAGAGAGAGGCGATGTGGGTTAGACGGTGGGCCTTCCACCTGGCTCTGCCCCTAACTAGCTGTGTGACCTCAGACAAGTTATTTAGCCTCTCTGAGCTTTAGTTAACTCTTCTATAACCAGGGTTGGCCTCATAGGTGTATGACCTGGGCAGTCACACAGCCCTGCTCTTTGGAAAGCTCTGTGCTTCATTTAACAATGTACTTTCACCATCTTGAAATTTTTAATTTTTTTAAAATCAAGGGGCTACATTTTAATTTTTGCATGGAGCCCACTTGACTGTGTACCTGGTGCTGGCGAGACCCCCAGCCTTGCTGGGTTATTGTGACACTTGACTGAGATCCCGTTTGAGGAAAGGCTGATGCATGGCAGGCTCTCCACAGGAGTGACTTTCCCCTCCTTGGATCTGGTCACGAAGGATCAATAGAAGTTCAGCAGGGAGACCAAGGGCTGGGAGGGGGTTTCAATCAGAGGGAGTGGTCAGCATGGGCCAAGGTATGAGAGTATGAAATCAAGTTCAAGGGAAGGGCGAAAGGGCTGGGTTGGAGTTTTAGTCAGCTTTTCGTCACTGTGATAAAAGTACCCAACAAGAACAACTTATAAGAGGAAAGGTTTCTTTGGGGTTCGTTTCAGAGGTCTCAGTCCTTAGATGGCGGACTGCATTGCTCCCGGCCCAAGGTGGGGCAGCCCATCATGGGGGAAGGGCCACTCCCTTCATGGCAGCAAGAAAGGAGAGAGGTGGGGGGGAGAGGGAGAGAGAGAGAGAGTGGGGTGGGGGTTCTGCAGGGAGCATGCACCCTTCACAGGCACACCCCAGTGACCCACCTCCTCCTGCCAGGTCCTACCTGCCTACAGTCACTACCCAGTTAGTCCATTCAGACTCGGATGGACCAATTCAGTTCCAACTCTCATAATCTAACCATTTCACCTCTGAATATTCCTGCATTAACAGCTTTTGGGGGACACCTCACATCCAAACCTTAACAGGCAGCAAGAGGAGCAAAGAAGACTGAAGACAGATCCTGAGGGTCCAAGTATGGAGGGCCTTCTGACTCTTAAGGAGTTTGGACCTTAGGCCCAGAGGCCTGGAGCAGCAGCTGGGGAGGGAAGGTGAGGGGCAGGTGAGTGGACTTGAGTCAACGTCCTTGCCCCACCACCCCCTTCAGCTGCCGCCTGCTTCAGATAATGAGACAGGCAGTGGCTGGCGTGGGTGGGAGCCCCACTCCCAGGCTGCCAACACGGCTGTAGGAGCCGCTCGTTGTAGACATAATGGGAAACTGCTGTAGGTGTAACAGCCAGCAGCTGTGCTTGGGGACTTGGGGACTCCGGGCCTGATGAATAATGGAACAGCCTTTCCTCCCTGGGTCTCTTTCTCTCTCTTTTCAATAATTCATGCATTCCACATTAGTTGAGGAGTTTCATAAAATCCCAGTTTTCTCTGAATCCAGGGCCAGTCTGAGCGAATCCGATGGCTTCACGCATGAGGTCTTCATTAGGAACGCGCTCATGTGCACATCTGGCTTTGCAGGCTGGACCTTGCACTCACGTCAACAAAATGCCCAGTGTGTCCTGGAGGAGGAATGCTCTCCAGCCCTGCCCGCTCCTTGCAGGTGGGGGGTGGCATGTGTCACTTCCAGGTGGGGGTTTGCCACTCTCTTCTACCTGCCTTTGGGACTGCAGAGGCAGGTGAGAAGATGTCTTCTGTCACTCTGAATTCCATGTGATGATGAGGAAGGAGTAAAACTTCCTGGCAGACCTCAGATAGATACATGTCACAGCAGGAAAAGGAATGTCCGTTGTTGGAAGCCCCTGTGCCTCGGGGCTGTTTGTCACCCCCACAATGTGATCTAACCCCTTCTGCCTCCCTGCCTCCTTCCCTTTCTTATGCCTCCTAGCACACACGGGATCCTTTACCTACAAGCAAATGGGCTACATTCAGTGTTACAACAAGATGGACTGGGAACCCGGAGCTCCAGATCCCGGTGGTCATCAGTGCTGATGTGGGGCGATCAGTACAGACAGACAAAGACGTGTGGCGCAGTGCTGGAGATGCAGGGGTCAGCCCTTCTCTGCAGATCCAGGTCAAGTTTGCAATGGGTGTGACCTGAGGGCATGTGGGTTTAAATCTCTGTGTGTAGGAGATGGCATTGGATAATGGCCCCGGATGCAGCAGTCTGGGGTGTTGGGAGAAGGGAGAAGGCTCAGCGAAGACAGGGAGTGAGGGTGGGCAGACCGGGAAGGGCGGAGCAAGAGGAGCCACGTTCTATGTAGAGTCGCCCCTCTGGAGGGTCGATTCGTAGTCATGTCATTAATACCTATTACAACCAATGTCAATCACATGCCTGACGCTTTCCATGTGTGAGTGCGTTTGGTTCTCATGTCACTGTGAGCTAGGACATTACGACCTTTTTATTTCCAGATGAGGAAGTGGAGGTTTAAAGAGTAATTTGCCCTAGGAATGACCAGATTATAGAGTTCAAAGGAGAATGGCAAGGTCAGGTGCCATCTGCCTGGGCGTCACCCATGCCAAGAGTGGAATGACAGCCAGAATCTTCAGGCCCCTGTCAGGTCCCAGGTGCCCAGGACTGTCTTAGCAGAAGGCTGGGAGTTGTCCAGAGACACACAGTCCAGTGACTGGGCGAGGAGGGAAGGCTGGGGTGCAGGGGTGACGGCTGGGAGGTTCAAGGGGTATTTCAAGGAACAAGGGACTGATCTCCATTCTTCCTCTGGAGGGAGGCTGTGTCGCCACACAGCACTTCCTGCCCGGGGGGTGGGGGTGGGGGTGGTCCCAGAGGGTGGGCTGGGACTTTGTATGTTCCTGGCCTCCAGGTGAGGTGCTTGCTCACCGGCTCTCCCTGCCCATGGCCTTGACTTTAATGGGTGGGGCAGTGGGTGAGTGGGCAGTGTGCTGGCTCTACCTCACCCTCCCTGTGCTCACAGACCTGGCCACACCCCTCCTCTCTCTGTCACCTCTCTGTCACCTGAGCTTTCCTAGCCAGCACCTCTCCTCTCCACAGCTCACTGAGTAACCCATCCAGACTCTGAGCATGGCAGGCCAAGAACCCATTTCCTTTCTTCAACAGGAAGTGCCCCCCTTGTTCTCCAGGCAGCAGAGTGGGAAGCCTGGTGGTGTCCGCACAGTCGCCTGCTCCCCTACCAGGCGGTTGAGCAGCAGCCCGTGTCCCCAGAGGCTGTTCTCCTCGCTGCCCTCCCTGCTCTGCTGCGACCAGCTGTTCATCCTCTGCTTACATATTTTGTCCCCTTGGTAACTAGATCATTGCTTCTAAAATGGTCCAAGGTCAGGGGAACCCGTTCACAGTACGAAGACACCTCCATTTTGACTGCTGAGGAAGTTATAGGAGATGGCATTGGATAACGGCCCTGGATGCAGCAGCCCACATCAGGGGCAGGGAAGAAAAAGGCCTCGCAGGGAAAGTCTGAAGGTGACCCAGTGAGATGCCCCTGAATAGGTCAGCACTGGACAGCTCCCAGCAGCACAGGCAGCCAGGTGACTGGAAAGATCTCTGCAAAAGGTGCTTAGGGCCTACGAGCCCCTCACTCTTCCTTGCTCCCCGTTGAACCCTATAAAATATCTGTGGTGATTTGTGCCCCTGGGCCTCAGGGAGTCACCTGTCACAAGTGATGAAATGATTTATGCCGGCGTCAGCATGGATGCATTGAACTTAGGGATTAAACAGGTCCTTCGGGAACTCCTGGAGGTTTGGCACTGAGAACAGTGACTACAGTGGTCACAAACTCAGCACGCTGCTGATGGCCACACTGGAGGGGCAGCAGTGCAGTCCAGCTGGAAGGGCTCCAGGAGCAGTCGCCTCCGGGCAGTCTGCACAGGGCAGACTTCTGTGGCAAGAGGGGATGTGGACTCCCAAAACACTGCCAGGGGCCCTGCAAAGGTGGGGATGGGAGAGGGGAGAAGGGAGGTCAGGAAATGGGAGCATTTCCAAGTATTTCAGAACAAAGAAAGCAGGACCAGGCTCAGGCCACCTCCCCAATTACCTGGCTCCCGGGATGACAGAAAATAGCATCTTAAGTAGCCATTTCCTAGCTTTGAAGCTCATGAAAAAGGTTTTTGAATATGAGAGCAAAAGATGGAGTCTGCTAGACAGGTGACATCGGGAGGGAAGCTGGGTGTGCTGCTGAGGACCTAGCAGGGCTGGGGTACTGATGTGCACCCCAAGCCATGACAGTGTCTTTCAGCCCTAGTCCACTTAAGGGACCTACCAGCTCCCACCCCAGCCTGGGTCAAGCCCCTACCCCCTCCATTTTACACGAGAAACTTCAGCATCAAGGAATTTAGGTATCCTTCGGGTAATGGCTTTAGAGGTTCAGTCCGTGGTCAGCCAACTCCATAGCTCTGGGTTGGAGCTATGGAGCCAGAGCATCATGGTGGAAAGGCATGGCGGAGGGAAGCAGGACTTGGTAACCAGGAAATAGAGAGAACTCTGCTCACCAAGGACAAAATATAATTGCCCTGCCCCCCCCCAAAAAAGAAAAAAGAAATAAATTTCAAAAAACACACCCCTACCCCGTGACCTACTTCCTCCAGCCACACCCTACCTGCATCTAACCATTTCACCTCTGATCATTCTTGTGTTGCCTCACACATGAACTTTTGGAGGACACCTCCTATCCAAACCGTAATAAATAACAATGGCTGTGGCGGAGGTAGTCTGAGGGACTGATGGTGATAATGGGGTGGGGAAGGGGTAGAGCAGACCTCTGAAATGCCAATTGTATTGCTGGACCACTTGAGCAAGCAGAGGTCTGCAGGATTCATCTGAGTTTGGTTCTAGGAAGTGGGAGTCCCATTGGACATGGCGAACAGGCCTCTTAGGAAAGGAGCCTGCCTTGAGGTATCTGGAAGCCCTAAGTTTCTTGATTCAGGAAGACTAATCCCTCAGCCTCACCTGTAGAGGCCACAGGTTCTGCTTTTGCACCGGGAGAGAAAAAAAATCCCCGTTCTCTCCATTACTGCCATCTACTGGCAAATGCCTAAAACTTCCGGGCAGAGTTTCTGTCTTCTGGTAGGAGAGCTTAGTGCAGGCTGTCTTCCTGCCCCTTTCCAAACAATGATAACCATAGATGGCTGGAGGCTAGAGGACCCCCGAGGCCCAGGAGTCAAGATCTCTAACTCCCTCCTGTACTGAGACCTCCAACCTGCCCCATGGGAAGGCAGCGGCAGCCCCAGTTCTTTGGCGAGGCAGACGAACCCTAGCGCCTCAGTCTCCTGTGGGCTTCTCCACCTCAGAGCTGACTTTTGTGGAGGGTGGGCTGCCCTGCACTGCAAGATGCTCAGCGGCATCTCAGGTCTGACTCCCTAGATGCCAGGAGAACCCCCTCCTCAGCTGTTACAGCCCAAACCATTTCCAGTTATCACCAAATGTCCCCTGGGGGCCAAAATCAGTCCTGGTTGAAAACACGGGGCTAAGGTTTTTTGTTTTTTTTTTTTAATTTTGTTTTTTAGTTGTTGATGGACCTTTAACTAATTAATCAACTAATTAATTAATTTATATGTGACACTGAGAATCAAACCCAGTGCCTCACACATGCTAGGCAAGAGCTCTTCCACTGAGCCACAACTCCAGCTCTGGGCTAAATGTTGAACAGACTTTTTTCCTACCCATGCTTCTGTTGACCTCAGAGCAGAAGGAGGCAGGCTGTGGGATGTGGGAAAGGCCCCTGGCTCTGAATCCTGAGGAAGTTCTCATAAGTGAAAGAAACAGACCACTGTTTCTCTCTCTCTCCCCCGAACCTTGTTACACAAGAGTCAAGCATCCTGACCAGCAAATTGTGCTTTTCTTCCCCGACAACCTGGTCTATTTCCACTTGAGGATGGAACCTTGCTCCTTGTCTCCTGGCTATGAGATTCCAGTCCTTGTGATTCAGCTTGGTCACTACTGTGTTCGTGGAGTGGTCATCTCCCTCCAGACCATGGTGTCCGTCCTCATAGGAAGCTTCAGGATCTCCAAAGTGCCTTCTGGAAGCATGCACAGAGGACCTCAGTTCACCCTGAACCCTGAGAGACAGGTTGGCCACCTTTGAATATTCAGATGAGCAAAGTAAAGATCCGTGGGATCCGAGGCATACGTGCAGAGTCATGCAGCAAGCTTGAGACTGCGTTGGGATTCATTCATTCATTCATTCATTCATTCATTCATTCATTCATTCATGCATCTGACGTGCCTTGGGTGGGATGACCAGACACATGGTCCCCACTGTAGGAGCAACACTTTTTTTTCTAGCCAGTAGACTGGACCCCAGATTGGCTGTCCAGGACCACAGAGGCCATGTTGGATGGGAGGCTCAGATGTCCGTTGATGGGGCTTCCAGCTCCTGGTGTCACAGCAGAGGTTTCTGAAACAATGTTGGGAAGGAAGAAACATACCTCCCTCCTCCCCGGGGTCCTCCGCAGGCCCACTCTGCTCAGCCCCATTAGCAACTCCTGCCCTGTCCTGTGATATGCTGTCATTAGACCCTGAGTTGGCAAAACTGATACCCCTGGAGCCCAAAGTCCTTCAGGGAATGGTAGGGGGGTGTAATTATACCAGATTCTTGACTGGGGTGATTTCATTCCCCAGGACGCATTTGGCAATGTCTGGAGGCATTTTAGGAGGAGGGGTCACCTGTCTGTAGTGGGTAGGGGCTGGGAAGCTGTTAAACATCCTACGAGGCACAGAATCATTCCCACCGAGAGGAATGCCATGCAGAATGTCAAGGTTGACGTTTTATGCTAAGACTGAGAAACCTGGAAATAGATAACTCATCAGAGTCACGGGCTTCCATGAGAAAGGGGCAGCACCTGAAAGGTGAGGTGGGGCTGGGGCAGGCTGTTGAGGAGGCCACAGCTGCTTTGGGTGGGTTGATTCATGTCCATGGTCCTGGCAGAAGGAAGAGCTCTCTCTTTTACTTTCTTGTCTGTCTTGGTTTGAACACTTAGTTACACAGTCAGCCTATCATTAGGCACAAACAGCAGCTACTCCCCAGGGGGACAAAAGCCCCTGGACAAGGGGACAGCATTCTGCTCCTTTCAAACCATGGCAAAACCTGAACAGGAACCTTCCAGACACAGAAATCACACAAGGCCTTTGGAACCAGATGATCCACCCAATGCGCAAAATGGTTATATTGCATTTTTCAGCCTAATAAAATTTTGCAGCATCTCCTCTCTGGCCTATAATCTTTTCTCCATAGTTACTGTTTTTTGTTCTGTTTTGTTTTGCCATAAACTGTCCTTACTGCAGCCATGTGTTTTGGGCCCTGATCTGAGGGCAATAACTTCTGGAGAGACCGCATGGAATGATGCTCTCTTGCACTGAGGAAGCTTTCAGCTCTTCCAGTCCACCTGGTGTCCCCTGGTGGCCCCAGCCCAGGCAATTCCCATAGGCCTTTTCAAGGCCAATAATGGGTCAGAGGAGTTCTCACCTGGAGTCTCACTAGGTCACAGGTTCTTGCCTAAACCAGTCATTGACAAGAAGAATGGAATTACCATGGCTGGCTTACACCATTGTGGGTAGCCACAGACATTTAGGGCGTTTTCAATGAGTGAAGTGGACACTCCAGTTAAAACATCTGGCCATCCCAGTCCTTTGTCAGAGAGGACCTCCCCTTTATCATCTCCTTTGTAATGGGGGTGGGCTGAGGTGGCCATGCTTTGTGAGAAACGGCCTGCTCCCCTCAGCCTCAGATGAATGGATGAGGAGTGGGACCCTGACCCAACTGTCAATCCACAGGCCTGTCAGTGCTCAATGACATGGTTGGACCCCAAAGCATGCCAGGCTGTCAGATTCCCTCTCTCAGGAAGAAGAGCAAAGGGAGACCCACTGACCAGTGGATGTGGATGCTAAAAGGATGAGCAGGGACTAAGGAGGAGTCAGGGAAGCTGTGGTTGGCCAAAGATTTTCAAAAAGGGGCAATCTGAGGCAGAAGAAACACACTGAAGCCTGAGTGCCTCCATTTATACAGCACTCTCGGGATGACAAAGTTTTATAGAACAAATTAGGGCTGCCTGAGGCTGCAGCGGGGGTCGGGGAATAGAAAGGGCCAGTACAAGTGAGTTTCTTTCAGGATTGGAAAATTCCACATCCTGGTGTTTACATGACTCTGAACATCCAACAGAATTTCATAATAACAGATGAACACAATGACGGTGTGGAAAAGCTGGTGAAGTCCTGGAACATCTACAGGTTGGTTAATAGCATTGTTCTGTGGCAATGCCCTGGTTCGGCTGATGTGCTCTGGTTATGTAAGATATCCCTGGTTGAAGAGTACACTGGAATCATCTGCACTGGTTTTTGCAAATTATTTTGAGTTTTACATTATTTCCAAATAAAAAGTTTTAGAAAGAGAGAGTGGCTGAGAAACTGAAATCAGTAACTGCAAAAATCCAACTTCCAGAATTACCTCTGATCCAGAGATTCCTAGTGCCAGCCCCTGGCCGGGTCCACCTGTGTTTATTGCAATTCAAAGAGCCAGAGCAGATCAAACTCTTGATACTTAAGTCTTTGTGTACAACTTTGGTTATTTCCTTTGAAAAAGAAGAAAAAAAAAAAGTCCCCCAAAGCAGAATTGCTGTGTGTAAGCACATTTTTAAGACTCTTGTTGCATAGTGCCAAATTGCCCTCCAAAATTATTGCACCAATTTATATTCCCTCCCACCCACAGGGTATGAGAGGGCTGGTTCCCCTACCTCTTGCCAAAATTGGGTTTTAATCTTTAAAGAAAGCTTTTAACCTTTGCCAAGTTGACAGATAAAACATGGTGTCTCATTGTTCTTCTCCTCCAGGAATTCTAAGTTCCTCTCTTGGACTGAGTTGGACCACATCTTGGGCAACATCCCAGGACTCTGCGTCCCAATCTCCCTCAGTCACCTTCACAGAATTGCATTTAATATTGTGTCCCTTAGTTGAAGCTGATCACTGAAGAAAAGCAGCACAAAATTTGATACTGCATTTTTTAAAAGCCCCCAATGTGGTTGAGGACATTGTTTCTTAGATTGCCAGTATCTCTTTGGTGCAATAAAATCAGACCTGAGAAATTTCTTTTTTGAAATTTTGTGTTAGGAAAGCATTTCTTTCCCAGAGGAACACATCTGTTTCCTCATTTCCAGGAATGAGAACCACAGAACCAATCATCATGGTTTCTATGTTTTTGGCTGCTAAGAAATCTAAGGCCAATTTTGAGGATTAATGACAACAATTTTAGTGACTCTTATAAAAAATGTTTTTATTGTCTTTGGTCCTGATGTTATATATCTATTTAATTATTTGTCTGAAGTGTTTTACCTGCAGACCATTTCAAATCACATAAAAGAAGCGAACGTTCTTCCTTTTTTTTTTTTCTTCAGTACTGAGGATTGAACTCAGGGGTCCTCGACCACTGAGCCACATCCCCAGCCCTGTTTTGTATTTTATTTAGAGACAGGGCCTCATGAGTTACTTAGTGCCTTGCTGTTGCTGAGGCTGGCTTTGAACTTGTGATCCTCCTGCCTCCAGCCTCTGGAGCCACTGGGATTACAGGCGTGCGCCACCGCGCCCAGTGCAGACATGTTCTTGACAGTGGGTTCCACTAACCATTGCATCCCTAACCCTGTCCCAGCACATATTATAGTGCTCATACAAATTCAATGTTTGTTGAATGAATGAATGAATGAATGAAGACACTTGTCAACAAACCATCCAAGAACAGCACAGAGACACTGAAAAGAAACCATAGTTAATAGTTGGTCTGAGGGCAAGAAAATGTTACCACTAAAACAAGATTTCAGGAAGCAAACCAGGAAATAACTCCCAACAATCTCTAAAAAGTGCTCAGCTGTCTTTCTGTGAATCCAACTGGGGAAATGAAGGAAAATGCATTTGAAATTTTAGGAGCAAAAGTGTCATTGGCTCGTTCCAAACAAAACACTGGAAAAACCTAAAAGCTATTAGTAGGGGAAGTTGTAAGAAGACACTGGCAATTTACATAATGAATAGTAGACATTTAGAATACTCAGTACAAAGGGTTCTTCATGACTTGAAGAAAAATCTATGCAATGTCACATATACATGAAAAGGAATGATACAGAATTGTGCATTTTTTTTAAGGGCTTGGGATTGCACCCAAGGGTGCTCACTGCTGAGCCGCATCCTCAACCCTTTTTAAAGAAAAACTTACTTTGAGACAGGGTCTCACTAAGTCACTGAGGCTGGCCTTGAACTCCCTTCTTGGCCTCCCAAGTCACCGGGTTTACAGACATGTACCATGGCACCCAGTCAGAGTTGTATACTTTTTATGTTTCCCCACAATGTAAGACAATGTGCATAATTCCAAAATGGAATATTATGCAGCCCCTCAACCGATTGTGTGTTTTGTAGTGGAATCATTCCTGGTTGAGGTCGTTTGAATGGTCTACAGGATTAATTCCCATGACATTATATTTCCTTCAAATTCCTATTTTTTCCCACATTTCCATCCAATTTTTCTCCCACTGTGTCAATTTCTTCCCCAACTTTCGATAGTGGAATGAGACAGACATCATTACCCTATGTAGATATATGATTACATGAATGGTGTGAATCTACATCATACACAATCACAGAAATGAAGTTGTACCCCATTTGTGTACAATGAATCAAAATGAAGTCTGTAAAAATTAAAAAAAATAAAAAAGATGAGTTTTTAAAAAACTGCTCTAGAGCCACTTCGAGGAAGGCCAGGGTGGCAGCCTAGGAGATACTGGAATTATCTAGAAGGGCTCTACATTCAGGTGGCTCTGGATCTTCTCTTCAAAAACTCAAATTGAAAATCTTAAGTCCAACCTTATGAATATAATTTCTGCAAGAAAGAGACCCCCCCACAGAGAGGGCAGGCCCGGCCCTTCCGGAATGGTCAGGTATTCATAGACTCTGGAGATGTTTAACGTACGTGTGCATCCACATCTGTGATTTCTGCGTTAGGTGGTCAGCTTCGAGTCCCATGGAGTTAATAAGGGGACTTTGCTGGACACTCATAAAAACATCATAATTACACGAATCGAGGGTCATCAGATCATTTAAGTAAGACAGTAGCTATCTTGGGGTAATGGGATTTTCTTTTCCTTATTTGTATCAGCTACAAGAATCAAGTGATTTTTTTTTTTTTTTTTTTTTGGTGAATTTTCTAGAAAAGTGAAAGCATTCCTATAGCATTCTGCCCCAGCCAAGCCCCACTCTCCTCCCTGGGCTGCCCATGGCAAAGGCCATCAGGTATTCCACTCTGACAAGTCCCCACCCACTAGCGATGCTTCCCTCCACGGCTCCTGCTGCTTGGGGGAGGTCATCTCAACTCCAGGGCGGCTGCCAGGTACCTGCTGGGTTCTGAGAACTGCAGTGCTATTTTTCTCTCTCCTCCCACACCCAGAGAGTGAAAAAAAAAAAAAAAGTCAGGAGGAGGGTGAAGATGGGAGAGAGGCTTCCAGAAACAGTTCCAGAGGGCATCTTGTCTCATGGCATTGAATCAGCCAAGAGAAGCAAACTCCCCTTGGTAGCAGCGTGGTCTTTGAAGGAAGCGACGAAGGAGGGAGGGTCCCAGGAAGGCCCTGGTCCTGCACACTCCACCCATCGCTGTGTCTTTGATCTGCTGAACAGGCCCAGGTTGGAAAGGTCAGAGAGACCTGGTACCCAGCCTTGCTGTGCTGCTTAGGAGTCATGCATTCAGAAGCTGGTTCACTTCCTTGGATCTCAGTTTCCCCATTTGTAAGATGTGAATAATGTTTCGATCCCATGGAAGTGCCACGAGGGTTAAATGAGATGATTATATTTTGTACATTAGGTGCAGGGTCTGTTTGTTGCCGACCTCCTCTTCTCCACCTCTCCCCCATCAAACTGCAGCCTCCCTGCCTCCCTCTCCAGGAAACAACTATATGGTTCACATCTCTGCTCCTATAGTCAGTTTGTCTGGCGTTGGCTCACCTGGGGATTGTAATTTAACTTCTTCTTCTGCAAAACAAGATCAATAAGTTGGACGTGGGACGGCGGTCACTGTGGGCTTTAAATAAATGCATGTAAAGTAACTAGAGTGTGCCCAGTGCACCCCTGGAAACCACCAGTGTGAGCGTGCACATGCTGCACACTTGAGTTTGGGGTTTGCTTTTCACTTTGTTTTTCCCCCACTTTCACCTGTGTCTGTTGGTCCTAGAGCCCATGTCTGTCCCTTCCGTCTCAGGATATTCTATTTTCTCCTCTCAGGTCTAGAATAGGCCTGCCTGAACTGTAGTTATTGAACTAACTTTAAAAAAAAAAAAGAATCTTGGGGGCACATCAGTTCTGCTTTCTTGGAGCCAAAAGAACTTCTTGCTCACTCCCTGCGGGCCAGGCCCGGCTCCCTGCGATGCCTGCTCTGGGGAAGGGCAAAGGGTGCAGAGGTGGCCTTTGCCTATGTGCCTTGACATTTCAGATAACCAGAGCACAAAAGAGGCCGGAGGAAAAAGCTTAGGGTGTTAATAATCACTCGAGGGACACTGCCTCCAGATTCTGGGCTGGAGGACAGGGAGTGAGAACTTGGGCTTCTTGGGCATAAGCTCATGATGAGTGTTTGAGAGACGATCTTTGAGTCGGTCTGTGATTGTGAACACCTCTGGGCCAGGACCGTGGCCTGGGAACGGTTTCTGCTGTGCCTCCTTCCTGGGGTCCAGTCACTCATTCATGCACCCAACAGACGTGCTCTGGAGCTCCCACCACGCACAAGCCCTGTTCTGGTTGCTGGGATCCAGCAGTAAACGGGAGGGGCCGCTGGCTTCTCTGGTCAGGCTTATATACTGGAGCCAAGGGGACACACACGCGCACAGCCTCCTACCTGTGGACCCCGTGTGCCAAGAGTAGCGGGGAGCTGCAGGCGGGGCTGGTGGGCAGGTTTCCCATGGGAAATCAGAGGGCTTTAACCAGGGCGGGACCTGCTCCAACAGCTTCCTGCTGGCTGCGTGCTGGGCAGGCGTGAGGGATCAAGTGTGGCCTCAGGGAGACCGAGCAGGAGATGGCGTGGAGGGGAAGAGCAGAGTGCGTTTCAGAACAGGGCTGTCCACGGCAGCGCCACCGATGATGTGAGAGGGGGCCCTGTTGCAGGGATGGTCCTGCACCCTGCAGGCTGTTCAGCGGGATCCCTCCCTGACCTCCTCCCACTGGACGCCAGTAGCATGTCCCCCTTGCTGTGTCAATCAAACTCCCTGCAGATGTGGCCAAATGTGCCATAGGGGAAGAACAGGAGCCCAGCAGCACACCTGGCATCCACGGTGGGGCTGGGGCTGGGAAGGGGAGGCGCTATCGAGCCTTTGCTCTGGGTGGCACACCTCCCCTGCAAGGACACTATGTGCCACCTAGTGCTCAGGTTGTCCCCTTGGCCTCTGTGGGGCTGGGAAGACCAGCCATATTTGACCTTGTCGGTGCCTCTGAACCCTGGCTCCCCACTGGTACACATGGTGGCCTGCTCAGGTCCTCCCAGACAGCAGGTGCTCTGCGTGGGAGGCTCTGCCGTGCTCCATCCTGCACCGAGGACAAAATGACATAGAAGAGCTCACTGGAGCAGGCTGAGGGTGTGCTAAAGCCACCGTCAGCCACTCTTCCTACTGCTAGCCACCCTTCTGGGTAATGGGAGCAATGACCACAATCTACAGATACATGTCAATCAACCAGTCCAGAGACCACACTGCTCCAGGAGCCCCCTTTGCTTTTCCTCAAAATATCCCACCACCCTTGCATTGGCAGCTGGAAGACTCCAGACTTCAGAAGGTGAAGTGTGACTGTAGTATCTTAGGGATGGACATGCATCTAGTGGACTCCAGCACGGTTGACTCAGTGGCCTGGGAACCAGGCCTTGAGCAGCAGGAGCCCACAGCAGGCCAGTCTGGATGCAAGTTAGCTGCGAGTGGCAGTCCTGGGCTGGGCCCTGCAGGACTAGGGGGCTCTGGGTGCTGGGGTAAAGCAGTGAGCGGGAGGGAGCATGCTCAGATGAGGGAGTGAGGGGTGAGCTAAGACACCTTGCTGATCCTCTTGGCTTTTAGAAATTGGGTTTTGCTGTTTTTAACAATTCTTCTGAGGGTAATCCCTCATTAGTGTTAAGTTTTACAATATGGGGCATTTTTGAATGTTCCACATTTGAAAATTTACCCCAATTTTCACCCAAGAATACATACCAGGTGAGGGCCACTGTCACTCAATGTGGGGACACAGTCCTGAGTGGTCAACAGGAGCTGTCCAACATGGGTATTTCTGGAGAAAAATTCCCAAGATTTGGGCTGAATTCTTTCTGGAGTCCTCCATTCCCAGGGAAGGGGACCATCTGTCCTTGGAGGACATCTTTATCAGTGGCTCTGTGTCCCCTGAAGTTTGGAGGTACAGGCATGTAAGGTCCAGGTGGGCAGGGGCCAGAGAGGGCCTGCCCCAACTCCTGGTTCAGAGCAGGTGCGTGCCCCAACTCCTGGTTCAGAGGAACAGTTGATGAATGAATGGATGAAGGACCTGCCCTGCTTTATCCCAATCACTGGGCTTTGGTTCCAAGCATGCAGTATTTTAAAGGGGAAAAAACGTGACTTGAGTGGAGAGTCACACCTGAGACAGGTGGTCACATGCCAGTGCTCTGCAGCTGGTGTCCAGTTGGATGCTATTAGATGAACACTTGAAAAATCATGGCGGGGCCGCAGAGGGACGCTAAGGAGACCAGGCACGCTAGGGAATGATCATTACCTTTATTCATACACACTTGCTTCCAAACTACAATTAATGTATCTAACAAAGCATGTCATGCAAACAAAGATCAGAGGTTATACGAGTCAAGAAAAGCAATGCAGTAATTTGTACATCCACTTCATCCGCGGCAGAACCAATGCTAGTGGACAGCCGAAAGGCCTCCGTACTCTGCAGGTAGGGGCTTACGCAGAAGAAAAACCCTCAACCTCCATTTCTTCCTCCATACAAATTTGGGGTCTCAGTTGATATTATTCAATTAATGATTTAAACATGTCATGGCCTTCAAACACACGCGCACACACACAGATCATGTAGGAAAAGCAGTTTCAAATGTGTCTGACCATCTAGAAAAGATATTCTGAAAGACTCTAATAGTAAGAATATGAGGTTATTTTTTTAAGAAAATCTTTAGCCTCAAAATAGGAACTGCCTTCATGTGCAATTTCAATGAGTCCACTAAACCCCTCAAGAAGAGAATCGCATTCTTCCAGAAAGAATAGCCACAAGAAGCTACAATCACGGGAATTAATAATCCTAAAGTTAAGCAGAGGCAAAGACACAGTTGTTTAATCAGAAAATGCAAAGCCACCTTTTGTCTCATTTTAGAAAAAAGGTTCTTATAAAGTGGACTGGAGACCTATTGTTTGAAAAGTGGGGTTCTGTCTATTCACAGATGTGATAACTGAGAAAATAGGCCAGTAGGCACGTTTGCCGTTGCCTCTTATTTCTTGGGATATTAAAGTATTTTTGACTTGCCTAAAGGGCAAAATCCTTATAGGGCATCTCTGAGTTTTCACCAAACACGAGAGACTTGGGAACCAGAAGGGACTGGGGATAGAGCTGAGGAAGTGTCCCCCTGCTCCTGCTAAAAGGTAGTCACGGAGCCTCAAAGAGCAAGCAAAGGGGTCCCAGAGGCCCCAGCAATGCTATCCCAGGGCTACATCTGGATGGGGTCAATAAGACATTTCCTACAGTTCAAAAATTTCTAATCCTCAGGCACTTATCCCCAGTGCATTAGCCTGCTAACAAGTTCCACCTGAACTTGCAAACTTCACACCCACTGGCATGGGAAAAATCCTACAGTGGTATGCAGGTCAGGGGTGCTCTAGCTGACCTGGGTTGATTTTTCCTACAGACTCCGATTGAAATTTTATGAAATTGTTAGTAGCTTGATTTTAAAAACTAATTTTAAAAGAAGAATTGAGTTATTAAAGTTCATTATAAAAAAGTACAAAGAGCCCAGTATCTTCAGTTATCCTACTGGAATTAACAAATTAATTTCTTCCATTAGGTTAAAAAAGTCTTTGGAAACTGTGGGCTTTAGTGTAGGGTCATTGTAAGGCTGTTGATGACTGGGTGCAACCTCCAGTTTGTGAATGACACCTGATCACACCAATGGCAGGCACAGGGGACAGAGTCCTGCACACTTTGGACACTCCCCAAGAGCCCCGACATTATAGAAGCAACGGGATTGTGGTTGGCTCCATTTCTAGACTATTACCTCATCCACGTACAACTCAGGTAAACTTTTCCAACTTCCTAGATTTTTCCAACAACAGAAACACCCAGCATTCCCTGGCTTTGCTGTACTGGCCCCGAGGGGAATGTGGCCTGTCCCATGTATTTCACAAACTCCAGCCCAAGAGGCTCAAAGAAAACGATTTTTAAAAAATCCAACACTCCTTGTTGGATTGGTGTGTAGCCACGAATAACCAGAGTGCCCTCCATCATCACTGCCAACCTGTCACTGTCCCTGTCACTCTCCTGGTCACCGTCCTTCGGGCCCATTTCAGGAGCAGGACTGACATGCCCCGGGGAGCAGCTCCCTGCCCTTGCGGGGTGGTACAGGAACTGGAAACAGTGTGACAGGCACACACGAGGGAAAGGCGACTTCAGGAGGACAAAGTGAGAAAATGACTGTCAGATGGTGTTGTCTTTCTGAGGTTTTAAAAAACGTGAGACTCTCACCTCCCCCCACTTCATGAGAAAACACCCTCCACTGGAAAAAAAAAGAAAGAAGTGGAAGCAGGTGGGTGGGGACTGTGGTGTCAGCTGCTTCTGCGACTTCTCCATCTGGGCCCCAGCCGCCATGATGCTCAGTAGGAAGCCACGGAGGGAAACAGGGGGACCTGCTGGCTTCCAGGGTTGGTGTGGTCTGGCTCTGCCCAGACAACTGAGCAGTTTCAAGGCAGAGTGGGGACAGGGGCCTCTCACGGCTGGTGAGGTTGTCCTTGGCATTTGGGGACTGTTTTCTGACAAGGAATGGACTGGGTCTCTGGCAAAGAACACTCTCTCAGAGACTAGCAGATAGAGACTCCGTCTGTACCCAGGCCTCCACTGCAGCCTCTGGAGATGGCTGCAGCTCATTCTCCCTCTAACTGCACACCTCCTTCCTGAGGTGCTCAAACCCTGCTCTTCCCCAATCCCTTGCCGACTCCAACCTCCAGTGACCTCTCTGTTCTCTGCAGGCCAAGTCAGTGGGTGGCTTCTTGGGGTCAGCACCCTCACTCCAGCAAGTCACCGTACTCAGCTAAGGACCCTAGCTCTGAGGTGACTGACCAGCCCTGGCCAGCTTGTGTCTGTCTTCGTCCATGATAATCTTTCAACCAACCATCTAGGCCAACCTTCCAGTGAGCTCTCCATCACCTGCTTGTCTACCAAAAATCCTAATTGAAAAGCCTAATGCATCCCATAAAAGAAAGCAGACAGTGAATCTGCCTGGCTCAAACGAGGCCACGGGGATCAAGGAGGTGGTGATGTGGTGAGGAACAATCATTTGGGCTCCTGGGGTTCCCCATCTACCTTTTGAACTAGTTCCTGCTTGGAAATGGGCCTCCCATTAACCTCTAAGGGCTGCACCTGTCAGCATAGTCTAGCCCCCTTCCATTCAAACCAAGCACTGGGTGAGTTCAGATGTGGTGCCAAAGCCGGGCTGCCAGCCCACGGGCCTGCTGCTACAGGACAGTTCTGCCACTGAGCTGCAGCCACCTTCCAAGGGAAGAGAAAGGAAAGCAATTTGAATGGCCTTTTGGGGTCCCAGCATGATGGTCCTGCAGACACATGGTTTGTGCTAGATTCTTCTCTATAGGTTTTGGAAATACAGCCAATGCTCAGAGGCAGTTTCTCCCTAAAGAGTCTATGACAGTTGTTAGTGGCTATCCACATGAGTTAGTCTTTCAGTCCTGGATTGCTCAGATCTTGACAGCACTGGCCTTTATCTAGATTCAGCACTCAGCTTGTATAAGACAGGCAACACTGCAAGCTCTGCTTCTGCCCTAATTTTTACCATTTTCTGCCCCCAGGTCCTTCCCCAGTCTGCTGTCCCTTAGGCAGTGTGCTGGACCCATGCTCGGGGTCCTCTCTTTGGAAATGGTCACACATTAAGGACACAAACCACTGAGGGTTTGAATATGTTTCCTAGAGAAGTAGGAATTATTGGAATCACAAGAGAGAAAGCCCTCGCTTTGTTGCTTGCTTAAAATAAGCAGGCAACTTTGTGCACTGGGTTGATGGTCCACGACCCCAGGTGTTCTTTTCCATGTCTCAGGTGGGGACCAATCGTGTTCCTGTTCTACCTGGGACAGGGGAGACTAGCTCTTTTGTCTCCTAGGCTCCCCCCACCATCTTTTTTGATATTGGGGGTTGGACCCAGGGGTGCTCTACCATGGAGCTACATCCCCAGCTCTTTTTTTTGGAACCAGGAATTGAACTCTGGGACACTCGGCCACTGAGCCACATCCCCAGCCCTATTTTGTATTTTATTTAGAGACAGGGTCTCACTGAGTTGCTTAGGGCCTCGCTAAGTTGCTGAGGCTGGCTTTGAACTCGCGATCCTCCTGACTCAGCCTCCCAAGTCGCTTGGATTACAGGCGTGCGCCACCGCGCCTGGCTCCCCAGCTCTTTTTGAGACAGGGTTTTGCTAAGTTGCTCAGGCTGACTTCAAACTAGTGATCCTTCTGCCTCAGTTTCCCAAGTCACTGGGATTACACTGCACCTCGCTTCTTATAGGCTTTCTATAAACCAGTTCCTTTTCCGGTGGACCAAGTGTGGTGTCTTGCTGAGGACATGACCCAGAATGTGCACTGACTAGCACCACTTCAGGGATCAGTGAGCTAGGATACCTTTGAGATTTGAAGTCTGGAGTTCACAAAAGATGGCAAATGAAACTGCTATTTTCTGGTTTGGCCCACTTCCAGTTCCATCTCTCCCTCTGATCAGGGTTTCCAACACAGTTCAGGCCTTTCACCCCAAAGACCCTCAGTGGTTATATGTGATTATATGTTGTGTGAACTTCAGGCGAACAGCCAGAGAGTAAAAACAAGGGAGCTCAGCTGAGAAATGCTTTGGAGAGGAAATACAGCAGCTTCCTATAAAGAGCAATAACTACTTCCATTTGACCTTCTTTTAATGCTGCGGAAGCTGGCTTTCCTGAGGACCCTGCATGAGGAGAGTGCCATGCCAGTGAGGTGCCCCTCATAAGATCAGAATGGCCAATTCTAGCAACAGCAGGAAGAAAATGTGCAGCCCATGAAAAGTGTCTTCTGGAAGCTTCAGGGGATAGCTGTGCTCAGGGACTGATGCACGATTTGTCTCATGAAGTTTATATGTGCTAGAGCAAACAGTGGGTCAGAAAATGAGGGGAGCAGCTTTGCTGTGGCCAGATTCACAGCAAGAAGGAGGCCTCCCATCCCTCCAGCCCAGAGTCTCCAACAATCACAGGCTGAGAGGAAGAACCACACAGACAGACAGACACACACACACACACACACACACACACACACACACAGAGTCAGCCCAGGTGCTGTGACAATGCCACAATGCCACATGTACACAAACATACCAGACGTCCTGGATTCAAACATTTTGCACTGTCCCCAAGAGGAAGAGTGGTGGGAGTACCTGAACAGAAGATGACATTAGGAAGCTAAGACAGAGTCTCATCTCAAAAATAATCCCACAAACGAAACTTTGGTTTGCAGGTAGAATCAAATATATATATATATATATATAAATATATACACATACATAGTAAAAGCCTAATTAAATATGTAAAGTTAGCCATTCATTTTTGAAATTAGATCTATATTAAAAAATTAATATATCTGATACAGTGCCAATGGGGGGGGGGGGGGAGGGGAAGAGAAAGCACAGCATCAAAAAATTCAGCTAAAACTTAATCATAAAATTAGCAGATTAGAAACATGACCCTTCACAAATATAGCACAATTGTGTCTTATAAAATTATTATAATACTCTCTTTATAGTTGATATGGTTATATCAATAATATAGATTCACTTGTTATTAAGGTTTATTATAAACATGCAAAATCCATTGCATGATGCATTTGCAAAACATGTTAAAAACCTTCTACAAGAAAACATCTTTGAGCTGGTAAGCTTCCAGGTGTCCTGATTCTTTAGCTCCAGGTGTGTCATTCAACAGGAAATGGGAACCCAAACCATATTGGTTTTCATCCCTAAGTGAATGTCTAGGGTAGAGAAGGCAAGAAAACCAACCAGGAGGGATTGACGCTAGAATTGAGACTTGATTAAGTTAATGTACATCGTACTTTCATAAACGATACAGCAGCCTGTTAAATAAATAAGTACAAAAGGGGACGGAACATACACTTCAGCTTCTTAGGGAGGGTGACAAATAGGTAGCAAAATATTGGTGGAGGGGGGTTGGCTAACAACACTCACAAGTAGTGGCATGGTTACTGATGGCACCCTGGATTGAAGAATAATCTCCCAGAGATTAAAATGAGCATACATACACACTGGTTTATCCTTGATCTGAAATGATTTCACATGCTTGTTTAGCAAAGTCCTTAGATGATTTGGCCTCTTAAAAAGAATGCAAGTATCAAGACAGTTATCAACCAACCGGGGTAATGGATGATAGATTCACCCAACACTCATCTGAAGTTGTCTTTCTTTTTTTAAACAGCTGTACTATGATTGGATTATGATGTTTGCAAACAGTGATTAGGTTTATCCTGGCCTCTCAGATGCTAGGGACTGTTTCCATCAAGGCAGAGAACAAAAGCGGTGGGTATCTTGAAGCCTCTCCCACCCCTGAGCCCTCTTTGTTCACTCTCTGGGCTCCTCATCCTTTAATTCCAAAGACATCTTGGGAAGAGATGCTTCTAACACATTGGATTGGGTAGTTCACTTTAACATCTCTGGTTGGGGGACCCTTGGTGAAAATTCACAGATGGAGGGTATGGAGAATATACCAAGTCGTACCAAAAAAGGGGCAAGAATCTGTTTGCTTTCTAGGAAGGGTTAACCTACAGCCAGATGTGACATCTACATAGTTAAACTGGATACTGTACATTATGTCATCTTCCACTAAGATAATGTTCTTGGTTGTAAGAGAGACCCTGAAAAGTTGACCACATGTGGACTAATGACCCTACAATTTTCAGGCCTCCATACGGAGTAAGACACAAGGCCATGGCCTTAAAATTTTAGGGTTAAGGATCATTTCCCACTGCTGGGAGGGCTGGGGGCTGGGGAGATATTTGCTCTCATTGGTGAGTTTCATACCGCACTCTGCAAGATTGGGTGCACAAACTGGGGGTTGACGTATGAGAACCCTTCAAAATCAGACTGGTCTATGTTAGCGATGACCAGTTGATCTGGTGGTGTTAAGACGGGTTGCCCTCGTGTGAAGAACTTGTCAAAGTTTTCTGCTCCTTTGCCACACTGTGGAGAAAATAAAGAAAAAGGAAAGGTTAGAAACAAAAACAACCCCACTGGGGGTAGCTCTCTGAAAGTACTCTGTGGGAGGAGCGTGGCCCAGGGAAATTGGGACTGTTAGGCAGGGAGAATCTTGGCGGACCTGTACGCCTACTGTAATCAGAAGCAAGGCACAGCAAACAAGTTACTCAACTGTAAATCCCTGCATACCCCCAGGATGAAGAACCTAAGTAGAAATGCACTTTTGGCAAAAGTAGCAATAAGGAGACAGTCTCTCTTATTTCAGTCCCACCCCTCTAAGCAAGTGGATCTGTGAGCATGAATCTTGTGCACACAAGACCCCAGTTATAGTTCCATGTTGAAAAAGTCAGAATGTTGGCTGGGACTGCAGGTAGTCACCCTCAAATTGAGAGGTTTAGCTCACCATCCCACATCTGGTTCTTTGTAATGATATTTGTAATAAAGAAAAAGTTGTATATTTTTGCTTTCTAACTGGGATGTTGTGGAAGCTCTATCCCCTAATCTTCAAGTAGTATGGGGTAGGTGTGGAAGCAAGGGTGGGAGATGCACTTCTGAGCCTGGCTGGAATTCTATGCATTTAGATAGAGCTGGTCAACAGACAGGCTGGTCCATGAGGAGCTCATTTGTAGGTGGCCCTGGGCTCAGGATTTGCGCTGGTACTTGGTGGAGCAGGGGTTGGGGAGGCAATCTGTCTTGAATACTGCTCTCTTCTGGGGTTCGCCAGGGCTTTCTGTAAATGGGGGTTGTGGGCAGAGGTGCCCTGTAGGGGCTCTTGGAAATGCAGTGCACAGCTGTGTCTAAGGCATTGCTTGGGGGTCTGACTCAGTTTTGGAGGAAGGGGTGTCCTTCTCACTTTTCCAGCCACCAAGAAGGGTTGAGTCATGTCAAAGTCTCTGGGACCCCATCATTACTCAGATCTGGGAGTTTCACTAGTGTTACGAAAAATGGTTTTCAACATGTTGCAAATTATTGCCCTTTAACCTGCTAGTCGTACCACAGGGCACTATGAGTTGATTCTGAGTTAATATGAGTTTTAATCTCATCAGTCACTCTTGGATCTTTCACAGAGGATAGCCTATGTAAACTGTGAAGTGGGGTCCACCAAATTTCTTCACTTGTAAAGTGGGGAGAATAATTGCACCTCCCTCCCCAGGCTGCTCTGAGGCTCAATGTGCAGTTTCATACAGAATTGAGCATATAATCAGAGTTCAATACATATTGCTGTTTTTTATTTAAAAAAAAATAAGACCAGATTAGTCTCATGGTTGTAATTTTCACCTCTTATTTCCCCTCCCTCCTCTGTCTTCTAGAAGGTTTCCTTGAGAATCAAATTTTATTATACCTTTCCCACCCTCTTTTCATCAAATAAAACTTGCTCCTAAGTATCTGTTGAGATGGAAAGTATGGCCTAAATTCAAAGTAAATCCTAAATAACTGCTTTCCTTTCTAGGATTATTCATCTTAAGAGGTTACCATCTTAAGAGGTGACTTCACACCGAGGTACGGGGGTGGTGGCAGAGAGCTATGTGGCAAGGTTGTTTGGGGGCCTTCAAGTCACCTGATGATGGAGGCCATACAGACTGTGAGGCCCACTCCTCATACAGTCCTGCCTCCCACAGATGGGCAACAAAGCCTCCATTCTCACACTCCACGTTTCCATGATGCTTTTCCCTGGAAGAGCACAAAGCGCTTCAAAGCCAAGGTCAGCAGAGGCAGAGTCTGAGGTTCACATCACCCAACATGCACCGGCCACTCTGAACTATTGAGAAAGGCTCTTCAAGAAGTCAACAGGGCACAGTGTGTCTTCCCAAGACATAATCAGGAATCTGCATTTGACTCACCAGTGAGGCAAACACACAGAAACCAGCTTCTGCTGGGGTGCCACATTCAGACACTGCTGTGATGATGGAAACAGGTCAAGGAAGGACTTTCTTTTGATAAACCAGTGGTTCTCAAGGGTGGTTTTGCCCCACAGGGAAGCCATTTTTGATCATTATGACTTAGGCAAGGGCACTACTGGCATTGAGTGGGTAGCATCCAGGGAGGCTAAACATTTTCAAATGCACAGGACATTTTAGGCTAAAAATGTCAACAGTACTGCTGTTGAGAAACTCTGGGATCCATCCAGGCTGTAATGTGAGGCTGAGTAGGTCCTAAGGTCAGTGTGAAGGCAAATGGAGGGGCCAAACAAGGCAATTAAGCAGGAACAGCCATGTGTGAGAGCAGAAGATGGAGAAGCTGCAGGAGCCCCAGGCAAGAGCAGTGTAAGGAGTGTCACAATCCAGGGAGAGCAGGCTGTGAGGAACACGCCCTCTTGGAGCCCAGTGAGTCAATAGCCATGGCCTGGAAGAACTCAAGTGAACATACTGCTAGTGCTCCCAGAGCTGGGTTGTGTTCTTCCTCAAAAGAATCATTTGCATTTCTCTTGCTACTCCTTAACCATGCAAAGATCAGCAAGAAGGAATTTCTGGAATAAAAATCAATAGAGAATGCGAGTCCCTAATAGGCAGAGCAAGGCTGGCCAGGGGGTGAAGTATTCCCTTAGCCTGGCTAGACAGACTAGCTTTTGATTTATTGTCTAGCTTTAGATTTATTGATTTGTTCTATGAAAAGATTGATCAAATCTGACCCTTTCCTCTGAATTGTCTTTATGGTATTCACCAACAGGATGTTTCCAAAAGCCAGGGTTTTACTGCCAAAGAAAAATAAAAGGAAAAGAAGAGCTCTTGCAATTTAAAAAGGGGTCCATACAAATATCAACCCTGAGAAGAATGGGGATGGATGCCTGCGGATGTCAAGTTCTATCTCTGGGGTCTTGAGAAGGGCTCTTTCTAAGGGCTTCCACTGCTTGTAAAGTGAAGATTTGTAATAAATGGTACAGAATCCCTTCCTGACTATAGCCTCCATGACCCTGTTGATACCTACAGAGCTGAGGGGAAATTGTGAGTCCAGATTGGTCTATTGCTGCTCTGCAATCACACTGAATGGCAGTGGGACTATTGGCCTCAACCCTGCTCACCCCAAGAAACACCTTCCTTTCCTTTCTCACTCTGAATTTCTCTGGAATTTCCCCTGACTCAAAGAGAGAGAAATCACATTTTAGCAAACAAAAACTCTCTTAAACTGGTTCACTTAGATGGAGACAGGCCAAGGGCAGGCCAAGAGCAAAGAGTAAGAAATGAACCACTGACATTCACATATGTCACCATGGGACCAAAGGGAGCAGGACAGCATCTTAGAAGGCCCTAGGGAAGTAAGCCCTGAAAAGCTAAAGGCTGAGTCTGAAGATCAGGTGAGGTCCAAGCCTCAGAAGCATGCTTATCCTGAGGAAGATTATACCAGAAATCTTCCCCCACAAAGGGACCAGGGGGGAGTACAACTATTTCTACCACAAGTTCAGTACTGTGAAAAATATTACTTATTTTTCTACCATGGAGGGTCTTTCAATACTTTAAAATAAGTCCTCCACATCTCTTGGCAAAATTAGGCCCAGAAATAGACAACATCTTTTAGGAGGTGTTTTTAAAGATATTACGTAGGTAACTGAGGTAACTGTCCTCATATCACCTTGAGATCCTACTGAAAAGGATCTTGAGAACCAGGGCTCTTCAGATCCTTGGGAAAAATAAACAATAAACTCAACAAGCTACTGCATTCTCAAGGCAGAAAAGACTCTGCCTACCATCTATGATCCAATCCTACCCAACCACCAGCTAGCTGGCCAGTGGGCCCATGGCGCCATCTTGGAGCTGAGCAGGGAGGAAGAAAAGGCAGAGAGATGGAAAGGTTAAGGGAGAACCAAGTGGTACCTGTGCATGAACAAGTGAATGAGTGTCAAATAAACCTGACAGAAGACAGCCTCCCACCATTCCTCGGGATGAAGCGGGAAGGTGGTACCACAGCCTTGTGAAGGGCAGCTTCCATGGCAGTCTGTGACAACACTCAGTTTCGGATTATCTGTGGCCTCAGGCCACCTGACACAAACAGCAGCTAAAGTGACTTGTGAGCAGAACTCCTGGGCTGGTTGTGCCTGATTCCCCTCCGTGCCCCCTACCTTTCACCTATTGATGTTTTGCTGGTTGAGATGTTTGTACCACCCAACTGATCTGGTTCAAAGATGTGGGGGAAGAAGCAGCAGAAGGCAGCCCATGCCTGAATGGGCCAGCGAGAGAACCCCCCAAGCTGCTCAGCATTCCCTGAGACGGGGGTGTCTGTGTTCACTGCGGGTGCTAGCACCTGGGGGAAAAAATAGGGGCACAGCAGGATGGTCACAGGGCCCAGCATACGGCTTTGGGAACTCTGTAAAGGTAATGTGGGGATGTGACCTCAGCTTCGAGGCTGTCGAGAGGATGGAGGGAGCTGGTGTGTATGGGATTTCCTTTTTAAACTATGTGTTATGACCCAGACGTGAGGTACAACACAGGAAGCCAGTGCCCAGCAGGTACAAGGTGTCCGAGTGACTTTAGAGAGATGGATGAGCACGAGTAATAATCTACCTTCCCCTTCCTTAGTTCTGGATTAAGGAATTAACTCCTTCATCACTTTTGACTTTACTACCCGTTTGGTAAGTTCATCAATCAATGAAATAAGCCAAGGAGAAGTCAAACGTGGTGAAGAGCTCACATCACACACTCTTCCTAGAAGCAAGGGCTGCACAGCTTCCCATTCACGAAGGCTGCCAAGCCCTTGAGTCCTGTGCAGGGGTGTCGGGGAGAGCAGAGGCTGGCTTCTCAGCTGCGAGTCTCACCCACCAGGCATGGGCATGTGGCGCCCGTGCTGGGCTCAACCCTGCCTGGGGCCTCAGTGTCTCAGTCATGTGGAACAAAACTCCACGGCTGTGGCTTGGGAACATGAGTAGCTCAAAAACACAGCTGTTGAAAAGCAAAACCAACAAAACCCAGAAGCATGGGCAGAGCGCGGAGCAAACGAAGCGTAAAGGCGTGTTGCAGAACTGCAGAGGAAGGAAACGTGGAAAGGAGGAGAAGGTCTCTTACAGTCACTGGACGCCACCGGATGTCCTTGGGCGGGTGTGGGGAACCCTGCATGTGCTTCCAGCCCCAGTGCTGGGCAGACCGCAGCGGGGTGCTGGGCAGTAGAGGCACCAGAGGGAACATCGCCATGGTCTCTGAGCAGCTTCACCCTGGTATGGCCTTCATTTCAGTTAAATAACCAACAACAGAAATGAGCCGGCACAGTGGGCCCTGGGCTTCCCTGGAGGGAAGGTCTAGGCTATTGAGCCCTCCAGCGTGGGGCTCCAGCCCCTGCTCCGCCCTTCCCCTGATCAGCATGCATGGCTACGCAAGCAGGCGCACACGGTTAGGGGTTAACACATGAGTTAGTTTGCTCGCTTAGTCACCCGAGTTTCTGGAAGTGTGCTCACCGAAGGCCTGGATGCCCACTGAAGCCAGTGCATTTTGGTACAGAAAGTCTGGAGAATAAGAACGGACAGAGGACAGCATTGGGAGAACAGTCAGTTCCCAGCCTAGGACCCCGAGAACCAGGATGGGCCAGGTGACATGTCACGAAATCTCATGACTGACAAGGGGGAGTTTGGGCCACCTGGCATTGTGGCGAAGGTGGAAAGCACAGTACCACTCACTTGCATAAAGGTTTGAATGCACACAGAGAACTTTCCAGAGGTTACAGAAAAGATCCTGGGTAGCGGGAGGGGGCGCGACGGTCTCTCCGTCCACATCTTTTTCCACTGCACGGTTGTCTACGTCACCACGTGGAGATGCTATTTTAATAACTACCATTGTTTTGGTGGGATGACCACCCCCACCTCCTGCCCGTGTCACCTGTCAGGGGGATATAGGTGGCTTTGATTTCTAAACTCACCTCACCTGTTGTCTTGGAGCATTAGCTCCAAAGACAAAGGCTGTTGAGGAGGGAGCTGACCTTGCGGAGAGCTTGTGGATGGACCAGGCCATGGACATCAGGAGCGAGCTCCTGTCTGCGTGCGCGAGGGCAGAGATTCTGGCTTATCGTGAGCTGTCTTCTCTGGAAACTCTGTGGCTATTTTCTAGTGCCCTCTATTTGGCCTTTATGAAATGGCCAGGTTTGGAGGATTAAAGCTCCTTTTCCGAGAACAGCGTGAAGGCTGCGATGGTCAGGACCCTCACTCAGACCATGGAAGCCCATGGAGTCACACAGGGTCTGTACACCACCCCTCTCCACTGAAGCCTCGAGGCTTGCAAACTGCTACTTATTGGTATTGATTATTAAGAAAAATGTCTCATTTTTCTTCCAAGCACTGAAGTATTTGGTCGAGTGATTATCAAAGACTAGACAAAACTGCTTGCCTCTAATTGACCAAGTAGAATATGCGGTCTTTGATTGGTTTTAAAGGCTTCACTCAAACCCACGTATGTCATGATGGGATTTCTTCCAGCCTCCAAAGGCCACTTAGGGTTATATGCTGTCAGCAAAACTCCTCATGCCTCAGGAATCTCAATTTTAATCAGCATCACCATTGCTGGCTTACTGGAGAGACCAAGAGAATGAAACTGCCTGCCACTCAAGAGGACGGCTCAGATGCACCTGCAGAATTTTACGGGTTAGATGGTCACTGCGTGGCCCGACCTCTTTTCCTTGGACAGCGGCTGCTCCCTCTAAAGAACTCTGTAGAGTAATTATTAAAAGAACATTGTGGGCTGGGGATATAGCTCAGTTGCTAGAGTGCCTGCCTTGCAAGCACAAGGCCCTGGGTTCAATCCCTAGACCGCAAAAAAAAAAAAAAAAAAAAAAAAAAAAGAACATTGTACCATGAGATGTCCTTATTTTTAGGAAATACACATGGAATTATTTAGGTGCAACTTACTCTCAAATTTTTTTTGGAAAAATTGTGTGTGTGTGTGTGTGTGTGTGTGTGTGTACACAGGCTCAGAGAGAGAGAGAGTAGGAAGAGAATAATACAAACATGATAAAAAGTTAACACCTAGGGGATCAAGGTAAAGGGAGAGCAGAAGTTCTTTATAGTGTTTTCCCAAGTCTTCTACAAGTCTGAAACGGAAATCATTTCAAAGCAATGAAAAGGACCACTGCATCAATTGTGATAATTAAACCATCTTTGAACTCCGTCCACGAGCACATTGTAATGGCATTGTGATATGCAGAGGTTCGTGGTGGCAGGGGGCACTCAGAACTGTGCTTCCTCACCACAGTGGCACCTACGCTTGGTCTCAATGCTCTTACTCTCTTTGGCTCTTGCTGCAAGGATGACAATATCCTGATAAAAGTTCTATTCTTTTCTACCTCTTTTTGATAAAATAATTACAGTGATTTCCCAAGAAAGGCCACTTAGGAAAGCCAGGCCCGTTTCCAAAGTGCTCTGCCTACCGGCCAACTCTGGACTCTTTCTTGGTGTCAACTTTATGGATTAATTTCTCTCTCTCTCCAATAACCACTGAAGTGCAGGGACAGTTTCTGGCCTGCCTCTGAACTAGCTGTTCTACTCCTTGGTGCCAATGGACAGGATTCAAAAAAGAAAAATCAATTGACTTTACATTTCCGGTATCTGTATAAACTACTCTATGTCACAAGCAGGAGGAAGAGAAATTGGAAGGCTGGTCTCAGCCATTTTCTTCACATGAATAATAAATCAGGATAAAAGCCTGCAAAGGCCAGAGTGACACTGACCAGGAGATGGGAGCTTTCATTGTTCAGGCAATGTCGAAGGCAAGGGCGGTCTCTCCCTGGGCAGGCTTCAGGTGGCTGGTCACTTCCTTGCCGGTCTGATGCCAGGGGGAGGCAGGAGACCACTTATTTCTCCCTCTGTAACTGCAGATTAAGCTTTTCAGAGTGACATCTCTTTTACACTTAAAAAAAGCATCTTCTTAGGAGAAGTCTTCTGAACCGTGACGGGCTGCTACTCAGCATGCTACCAGGAACGTCAAGGCCAATGCTGAACTGGTGCTTTCTGTCTGTGTAGCAGGGTCCTCGATGCCATGTCCACGAGATCACAGGGCCCAGCCTCTCTGTGCATGTGTCTGCTTCATCTCCAGTGTGTCTTTGCTTTTGTTTTGTCAAATAAACCAGCACATGAAGGCTCCGCCCTGCCACCTGATCATCCTATCTTCTAGAAGATCGTCTGCCTTCACAGTGGCACGTGTTGGTGCTTCGGAGAAAGACAAGTTCTGCCCAGGACTGGACTCTCCTCACCTTGGCTGGTGAAACAGGCTCTCCCCTCACCTCTGAGCCTCTGGACTCCTCAGGTGAGGCGGCCAAAGTCCCCTGTACCTGATGCCTGTCACTCTCTCCTTTAGGTGGGACCTTATGTAGAATTCAAGTCAAGGCTGAGCTGCAGATCCTGACCTTAACATCGCTGGGAGTTGGAAAGTCCTGTGAGGAGCCTGCTGATGGATCACGCACCGTGAAGTATCCTTTGAGGCAGGATCTCAGAGTTCGCTTGACACTCTGGTCTAAAGGTTAACTTCCACCAATGTCACTTTGACAGTCAGAGAGATGATAAAAAGATCACACATCATGGAACCCTGATTCCTTCAGATAAGCCCCATGGCTGACCAGTGATGTGATCCTTCCACATTCCTTAGGGGAGTCAGTGATTCTGGAATAATCTTTCTTGGGTGGTGCTCACCAGTAATCACAGCTGCTCAGGAGGCTGGGGCAGGATGATCACAAGACACCAGCCTGAGCAACTTAGTGAGACACCATCTCAACCTAAAAAATAAAGAAGGCTCAGCGTAGAGCCCTCCTGGGTTCGATCCCCAGTACCGCAAAAATAAATAAATACAAAGATGGTAGACTCGTGACTCTACACGTAGAAATTTGGTCTCCAGAATCACCCAGCAAATAGCCATGAGTACTTTCAATCCTCCAGCTGGTATCCTTGCAATAGGCGCAGGCTCAGTTTCATGGGCACCAGGAGCAGTTCTGTATGGAAACAGTGAACCCTCCCTCCTCCTGCAAATCTCAGGGAAAACGGATTCACCAGTGCTTGCCAGAAGCCTGCCAATCAGGCTTGGCCAAGATGGACGAGGCATGTTGGGAGGGTCTGGAAGGTGGTTGGGCGCCTTCTAGAACCAGCTCAGTGTACAGGCAAGCGAGAGGCCTGTTTGCTTCCTTGGCAGCGGGCGGCAGGCTTGGGCTGCTGCCTCCCTCTTTGAGATGACAGAACCGTCTATCAGAAGGAGCTTCTGTGCATTCTCTTCTGTAATCTGGACTCTTCCCTTAGGCCTGGGCCAGGAAGCTGGGAAACCACAAACCAGAGTCACTTCTGTCCGTGGCCGGCTCTCGCGGGCCACAGGTGTTCAGCCAGAGCATCTGCAGCTTGGAATGAGGTTGCTTCCCTCCGTCAAAAATGTCCTCTCCCACTGACCCCCAGTGGCGCACGCCCGAAATCCCGGTGTCTTGGGAGGCTGAGGCAGGTGGATCTCAAGTTCAAAGCCAGCCTCAGCAACTTAGCGAGGCCCTAAGCAACTCAGTGAGACCCTGTCTCTAAATAAAATACAAAATAGGGCTGGGGATGTGGCTCAGTGGTTGAGTGCCCCTGAGTTCAATCCCTGGTATGCCCCCCACAAAAAACCTAAATGTCCTCTCACTGGAGCTGTTCTTGGTGTGGTGTTTCACTCCATCACGGTGCCACACAAACAGGGCCACGTCCTAGGTGCCCTTTCATGAAATGTCCCTCACCTGAGATTAAGAGGCAGACTGTGCCGTGGGTGTGTGGCCTGGAGTGAGGAGCTGGGAGAAAGCCAGGTCTTCGGCGGCCAGCTGCTGCCTCCCAGGGACCAGAACGCTCTCACTTAACTCTCTGCCCTTGACACCCTCCTGCTTTGCGACAAAACATCTCGTGCTGCTGGCTTCAGTCTGGCCTCCTGGGTGTCTGTGTGTCCAAGTGGCCCAGCTCCTGCCACCTGTATTCTTTCTGGTTCTGTCCCCAAGTCCCCCTGTGTGCACGGGGTCTGCTCCCTCCCCCGGCAGCGCCCTCTCCAGCAGGGCCTTCCACACCGGGACTTCGGCTCTAGGGTCTCCGTCCACAGTTCCTGCTTCTGTTTGAGAACTTGGGGGGCTGTTTCTTCACAGCCAAAGTCCATTTATTCTTCCTTTTTATTTTAACCTGCACTCCATTAAACAAATAAACACACAAGAAAGCCCACAGCAGCTCTCCAGGAGCAAAACACGCCGCTCAACCTCAGCTGCCTGCCTAGAAAACACCCTGCGTCCAGTGACCTCGGTGGCCCAAAGGGAGCAGCCCACATTATTGGCCACTTGAGCTACACCCCCTCTGCCTTTCCCCACATATGACTTTAGGTCAAAATGCCCCATGAAAAGGGGGAGGCTGAAAATACTGTTTCTTCTGAAATCAAGGTGGGAAGAAATAGGAAAAAGAAAGGGTGTTTGATGGTTGGTTTTGTGGTGTCCCGTCTCCTTCCGGAAAGTGATTGACAGGTAATCACATCCTGCTGGACCCTGGGGGCAGGGTCCCTGGGTGTCTCTATGTTGTTTCTGTAAAGAAATGAGCTGTGTTTAAGATGCTCTTGCCTCCATTTTGCATTTTAAGAAGAAAAATAACCCTAAAGGCAGAGGGGAGCGAGGAAGTCCTGGGGAGAATTGGCGGCTGAGGCATCTGCGCTCTGCCCACCCCACCCAAACCTCACACCAGGTTTATTCCCTGAAGAAGAGGATCTGCCAGGGGGCCTGGTGTCCAGAGCAGGCTAGAGAAGGTGGTGGCGGCAGACACAGGAGGGCCTATTGGAAACGATGATTCAGGAGGAAGTCGACTGACCCGATTAATTTTGGGTTTTCTTCAGCCTGTCCTAAAAATGTCTTAGAAAAACAAAGTCCAGGGGGGCTCTATTCCTGGAGCGGAGCACACACAGGCTCTTTTGTTGTACAAGTTGCTGCTCTGAGAACAAAGCTGTGGGCTACTCAGTCAGGAACCCTGCCCCCCAGGGATCCCCCCGGCCTGCTCACGGGGCACCCACTGGAGGCGGATTTGGGCTGATCCAGGTGCTCCTGACGCTGACTGTGGAGAATAGCCGCTCTCCTTGCAGTCCCGGGAAAAATGCACCAGCAGCAATAGCCCAGTGTTGGCCAAGACATGGCAGAGCCGGAGGGGGCAGATCTACCAGCCCTCAGAAGCGGGTGGAGGGAAACTCGGGCACTGCAAGGTGGCATGGGGGTGTGCGAGGAGGCTGGCACCTTCGAGATGCTCAGTTTCTCCCTAGAGCTTAAAAAGTAAGAAGGCACCCCTGGCTGCTCTCAACTACCAGAGCAGGCAGTAGGGCTGCCACTGAGATGGGGGGCTGGTGCAGGGGAAAGGACAGAGACTCTGTCCTGCCAGCTGTGTGTCCTCAGCAAGTTACACAGCCTCTCTGTGCCTCGGCTTTCTCAACTGCACACTGGGGACAATAACATCCATCTCACAGGGGTGCTGGGGGAATTAAATGATTCAATATTTGTAAAGCACTAAGGACAGGGTCTGCCACACAGTCCCAGTAAGTACACGGAATGTGGGAATCACCAGGAAGAAGCTGAATGGTGCTGGCGATGTCAGAACTGGCCATTGTTGGGGACGCAGTGGGCGACATGGGAGATGCACCCAGTAAGTTGATGAAGATTTAGGAGCAAGACAGACCCAGGAAAGCTGGAGACAGATGCAAGGCCCGAGTCTCGCTGAGGACCCAGGGCAGGGGTACGGCTCTGTCTCCAGAGAAGGCTGCCCCGGCTCTCCAATGGCCTGGGTGCTCTGCCGCTGTCCTGTTGAGGCTGAGGAGCACAGAGGTTCCCCTCATCCGTCCTCACTGTGCAAAGCCAGCTGAATCCTGGCTGCTGAGACCGCAGGACGGCACCTGTGGGACTGGCCCTTTTCCTCTTGCAGCCGAGGCTGGGGGGAAACCCATCTGCTCTTTTGGGTGGGCCACGCCCTGACTTTGGGAGACGGAGCCCAGACGTGGGCTGCTTTTCTGGACTCACCACTTTGGGCTTGAAGGGCGGCTGGATCTCCCTGTTCTCCAGCTTTTCCCAGTCGATCCTCCGGAAGAAGGCGTGTTCTCTCACGTCCCTCTCTCCCTCGGGCCCACAGCCCAGCCGCTTGGCTGGGTGCTTGGTCATCAGCTAAAGAGAAAAATCGCAGGTGAGTGACAGTGGCTTCCTAGAGACACACCTCCCTCTGCCCGGCTCTGCCTCCAGCCCTGCGGTGTGGATGCCCGGCAGTTCCAGGAGGCTCACCAAGGAGCACAAGGCCGACGCTGATAAGTGTGGCCTTCCTCAAGTGACAGTCACGGGAAGGGCAAGGGGATGCAACCTGGATCCATGGAAAGGGAACGAGAGGAATTCAAACAGGCACCTCCCAGCACCTCCCAGATGGTGTCCCAGGTAAGAAGGGACACCATCACCAAAGTGATGCTGTAAGGGGCTTCAGATGCCTCTGCATGGCCTGGACCAACCGTGATCAAAGACTCCTGGGTTAGAGAATGACAGCCCGTGGGGGGGAAGGCCACTAGTGACTTTCAACGTGCCTGTTGCAGAATGCTGACCCTGAGCCTCCCTGACCTCCACATCTTGGCCACCTGCCCCCTGGCCAGGGAAGACACGCAGGATAAGCACTTTGTCAGTGAATGAGCGAACCGAAGACAGTAAGAGTGTGCAGCATTCCATGTCACTAAATCTGAAAATAATTCTGTGACCTAAAACTTGACCATTAGACACTAGCCAAGTCCTGACCAACTATCCCAGCCCTCGGCACCTCCTGATGGGAATGTTCATCAGAACACAGGATCCAGAAGGTTCGTAGCTGTTCTGTTCGTAATGGCCGTAAGCCAAGGTGAAACAACCCAAATGCCCACCAGGAGTGGGAAGGGTCAGTAAACTGCAGTGTGTCCACACAAAGAGCAGGACATGGCCACAGGGAAGGAGGAACACACCACACAGTGGTGTGGCCACATCTATAACTGCAGGGCTGAGACAAGGGAGCCAGTCCCATGCACGCACTGCAAGATCCCATCTGCGCCATGTTCAAAACCCACGAGGCAAAGCAGTGTGGTCAGGAGAGGGGATGCTGGTCACCTTGGGAGTGGGTTGCACCTGGAAGGTGGGACAGGAGGGGCTTCCAGGGTTCTGTTTCTCAACCTGGGAATGCTTACACAGGTGAGTATTATGGCCGTTCATTGATCTATAGGCTGATGATTCGTGCCTGATTCTGTAAGTTTGTCATATCTCAAAAAAAAGGAAAAGAAAATGAAAGAGAGAGAGAAAGAAATGAAGCCAGGTGTAGTGGTGCACACCTAAATCCCAGCTACTCAGGAGGCTGAGGCAGGAGGACAGCAAGGTCAAGGCCAGCCTCAGCAACTTAGCAAGAACCTGTCTCAATAAAATAAAATAAAATAAAATAATAATAAAATAAAATAAAATAAAAAGATAAATAAATAAATAAATAAATAGGGCTGGGATGTAGCTCATGGTAGTGTGCCTGAGGTCAGTCCCCAGTGCTGGGGTGTGGAGGTGGGAGAGAGAAACAAAGAACTAAGGAGTCATCTTGAGGAAGGCAAGAGAAGAGGGCTGACACTTCCCAAGGGCCTGCGATGGTTTCTGGTGACTCCCTCCACAACTGTGTGAGCTGGATTGGAAACAGAAGTAGAATAAGGTGAGATGACTGGGTCAGAGGCCCAGGAAGTGTTGGGATTTGAGTTCATTCTGTCCTTGCTGTGTCCCTCCAAGCCCTGCATGTCACCAAGCCCCAGCCCTCGGTGGCCAAAGGCAGTGATGTCTGTGGTCTTGCTGGCGTCTTTCACAGAAGCACGGAAAAGGCACTTCCAGGAGTCCTCCTGGACACAAAAGGGTCCCAATACACTTACCCCTTTGCAAATGGAGACGGCCTCTTTGGACAAGGACTTGGGGTAGGAGACGTTGTGCTCCATTATAGACTGGAACAGCTCATCCTCATCCTCACCGTCAAATGGAGGCTGTTCCGGAAGAGAAAGATGGGGAAACACTTAGAAGTGATCCATTAACACGGTGCCTAGAGATTCAACTCGGCGCGGAGACACCAGGAGCCGGTGGGGCGCAGGCGGCAGCCAGCTCAGTTAACTTGGGCGTTTATTTGATCATCTTTAATTAGGCCGTCTGTCCTGAGTTTGCCATTTTTAACTCTGTCCCTTTAATTATCTTGCCCTGAGCAACCCCAAACAATCTGTAGTGAAAATGTTTTTGAGGAATGCTTTTAATGATTTGCAAACAAATTATAATTAATCCATTAATCTTGCAATTATGTGCTAAAAAATCTAATTATGATCAAGTCGGATTACAGATGGCTTTGTGTTCAGAAGGTGAGAGGGTGGGGAATGCCAATCGCCTTCAGCTGGGGTGAGGGACACTTCAGAATGGGGCAAGGAGGATGCTCCCTGGCCCGGGAGCTCACGAGGGGCATCCTGACCCAAGGCGGAGCTAGCTGCTCTGTGAGGCGTGGAGGCAGCAATGCAGCTTAGCCCCCAAGGAGTCTTTATCCTGGGTTTACAATTTCCATGCTGAGGGAGGTGGTAGCTTTGAAGTCGGGTGGATCTGGACCAGAACTCCAGCTGCACCGCTCCCCAGCTGGGTGGCCCAGGCAAGTGGCTTACCTTTCTCACACTAGGGTTTTCTACAATGGGATCTCTGCTGAGTCTACAGCACCTGGTGCCGCATGCCAAGGAAGAAACCAGAGTTGGTCATGAGGCCACTGAGCCTCTTGGGAGGGGCTGGGACACTTCTCCAGGAGCAGAGGCTGAGCCACGTGCCTTTGGAGCCTTTTCCTCCAGCACATCCGGGCTCCATCCAATGACCTGTCCCCCTGGCAGGATGCACATGGGAGGCATGGGAAGTTCCTTCATGATCCTCCTTGGCTCAGCTAACCTTGAGCTTAGCCTAAAAAGGCAGATCCGTGGGCATCTCTGTAGAGAGCCCTGATCAGGAGCTGGGTGTGGGTCAGGCCACCAAGCCACACACACCTAGAGAGATGCTGAATCATAAGGGTCTCTACCTTAGGGGTCAGGCATGGCGAGTGAGGGTTGGATGACTGGTGACACTTGATTTTTTTTTGTCTGGAAATATATATAAATAGGCTCTTTTCCGGTGGTAAGAACGTGGTGTCAAGAAGGTTTTTTTTTTTTTTTTTTTTTTTGGAACCAGGGATTGAACCCAGGGATGCTCGGCCACTGAGCCACATCCCCAGCCCTATTTTGTATTTTATTTAGAGACAGGGTCTCACTGAGTTGCTTAGGGCCTCGCTAAATTGCTGAGGCTGGCTTTGAACTCGCGATCCTCCTGACTCAGCCTCCTGAGTCGCTTGGATTACAGGCGTGCGCCACCAAAGAAGGTTTTATTTGGTGGAAACATGTAGGTGGTTGAGAACAAAAGTTTACCTGCCTGTGGACCGAGTGGGCAGGGCAGCTGGCCATGGCTTTGCCACAGGAGGAAGGAATAGCACCTGGGGGCCACAGGTAGGCCTGCTTAGGAGTGCCTGCTGCAGACAGCCACCTGTCCCAGCAGGGGGATGTGTCACACCCATCTCCAGAGGGCGGAGCAGGCCAGGCCAGGCCAGGGACAGGGGAAGGGCTACTCTTGGCCCAGAGCTACAGTGATGGCCAGCCTACTGTCCCTGCCACCACGTTCTCTGGGCCTGATGACATGCACCCCACTTTTTCTCAATGCCTCTCCTGATACCCACACAACACCTCACCTTCCCCAACAAGGTGTCCAGAAATGTGGCTGAGTTTTGGTGGAGATTTGCATAACTAAAACAAGGTGTGGGTTCTGCTCCTGGCTGTGACCTGAACCCTTCTGGGGGCATGAGGCCCTCCAAATTGGGTGGGCACATCCTCTCTGGTGTCAAAGTCTCCTGAAGGAGAGTGGGGTAGGGGCTCTGTTTCTGGATCACCAATCAACATCTCAGAACATGGCCCACTGGGTTCTCTGGTCAGGATCAGCTACGTAATTTGCAGGACTTGGACCCTTTATTAAAAACTACGAAGAATTTCAAGATGGTAAAGCATCAAACCAAACTCGCAGCTCTTCTAAGCTCAGGCTTGGTGTGGCTGCCCAGGTTGCACACCCATGAAGCTGGTCCAGTGTCAAAGGCACCGGAGATCCAGCCAGCCCCTCCAGGGATGCTCGAGTCCCAGTAGCAGGAATGAGACACAGACACTCCCAGCCAAGGCCCTAAGAGGAACTGTGCCCAGAAGGGCGGCCCTTCCCCAGGAACCCTCAGGCGAGGATGATAAAGTTAACATGTACAGCCTTTCTTTATTTCTATAGCCCTCAAAATAACATGGAAGACCAGGAACTGTTGGCAGAATGTTTGGTGCAGGGCCTACTGCGTCGGCTTTATTGCTTCATGGCCTCTGTCCCCTCTTCAGCCTGTTCCCATGGCTCTTTGTTAACTTCTACAAATCTGAACTCAAGTCTCCAAGCTGGGCTACCTACTAACAAGTCTTGGGTTTGTGGAAGTTTCTGGAACGGGCTGGACCCCTCACCCTACTTGAGGAATATGTAATCTGTGAGTTTCAAATAGACAAGTGAGGGGAGAGTGTTCACACTGCACAAATGATTCCTAAATCACATCCTAATAAGAGGCGGCTGGAGCCTGGCCATATGTATTTGTGGATCTTTGAGGACCTGGGGAGGGGGCTGGGCGGGCACCCAGGGACCATTTGGGTTGAAGTTCCAATTACTGAGATAAAATACCCATTACTGATACATCAGGAATGAAGACAGCATAAATAACTCCGGTAGAAAAGGACCTGGAGAGGAGAGGGCTGGTCCCTTTACGACCGGTACCGTGAACCGTGGGCGCAGCGATGTGCTCATTAGAGTGCTGGGCGAGTCCTAGTCATGCCCCTAAAGCAATCAGATTGTCAAGCAACCCAGGAACTGAGTAAAGACGAAGGCTGTTTATACTTAAGGGCCCCCTTGGCTGCTGACAATAAATAAAGAAATGAGAAGAGATTTGCAATAAACTATTTTTTCTGCTCATCGTCAGCCCTCTGTGGTTAAGGAGAACAAATTTAGACCACAGCCCGGCCAACAACTTCAGCATTAATCTTCTTTTCAATGGCAGCATCTCTTCTCTGTGCAGGTCTCTGAGGTTCCTGCAGCTCCTAGGTGCTGGGGCAATACCCAGGAACCTGCACCATCTTTTCTGGGCTGAGTCACAAACGGGGAATTCATTTAAATTTGCATTGAGGAGTCAGAGAGGAAGCTGATGGAGGGGCCCTGGATGGTACCTGCTTGCATCGCAAGAGGCAAGGATTTGGGAGAACAAAGGCTGGTGTCTGTGCCCACCACGGCATCCAGGATGATGTGTCATTTTAAAGAAAATCGCCACGTTCAGTAGAGATTATTAAGACTTCAAGGGATGCACACAAGGCAGGCTAATTATCTCTGAGGTGTGGGAAGGGAAAGAATGGAAACGCACCAGAGGGTTAACAGAACCACTGGGTAAGGGGAGCAGGAGCCCAGGGCTCTGCAGGAAGTGTGCGCAAGGCAAGGAACCCTTCTGGGGAGGTGGGACATCAACTCAGGGACAGTCTGCAAAGGAGGACTTGGGGGCAGGCAGGACTTCAATATGCACCCCAAAGGGGACCTCCTTCCTGGTGGGGTACTCCCTGAGCTCTCCCCGAGGAAATGAGCCCAGGAAGCCTTGGAGAAGAAGGAAGGAAGGCAGGTGTGGGGCTGGAGGGAGGGAGGGCTTTGCTGCCTGCCGGGCTGCGTTGTGGAACTCCATCCCCTGTCAACTCATGCTACCGCCTGGAAAGTGCCCTGGGAAGCCAACCTAGGGTTCTGCTCCACTGATTTCACTTGTTGTCATATGCAAATGTGACTCTTGATGAAAGCAGGATTTGTTTTCTGGGCTCAAGAGTTTAACACTCAAATGGGATCAAGCATGGGAGCTTGGCCTTTTGTGCCTTCATGAAGAGCCGGGCTCCCAGGAGACTAGCAATTCAGGGTCAAATTTTATGGTCATGATTTTAGAGGGGAATGAACTTCAGGTGCAGGCAGCTTGTGTCTCCCCAGCTGCCATCTCCCTGATGGTGGTTGTATATAACAGGCTTTTTTTTCTGTTCTTTCTGTACTGAGGAATTTGGCCTAAGAACCAGCTTTGATTGGGGGGGGGGGGGATCCTAAATAAATAAACCACTCTTTGGATGTCAATCAAGTCTTACCATTGAAAAAGAACAAGCAAATGTAGGCTAGTACTTTATATCTCTCAATATCTAGAAGACTCTCAGTATCTAAGAGTTATGAGACAAAATGACAGAGATATGAAGGAGACATCAGTGACTTTCCATCCCAGAGTGGCCTTTGCAATGACCTCCTTGTTCACATACCAATGATTTCTTCTCCACCCTTAGTCTCCCCTTCCACTAGCTCACTGCTCTGGCCACACTGGTGGCTTCCCAGCAGTTCAACACAGCCACACCCTCCTACCTCAGGGCCTTTGCACTTGCTATTTCCTCTGCTGGAAAGCTCTTCCTTCAGCCACGCACACTCGCTATCATTTCCTTTGGTCTATTTTAGCTGAAATTTCAACCTTTCTAAAATATTCTATCTTCTTTTCCTGCCCTACTACTTTTCCTCTTATCTTATCATTAAGGTATTATGCATTTTCTTTATCTGTCTATTGTCTCTCCTCTGCATGCTGATGTAAGGATTTGTCTATTCTATTCACTGTCCATTTCATCTTACTCCAATACTTACACACAGTAAGCATTTAGTCAATGAATAAATGAACGAGTTAACAGATGCAACGTGTCAGAAGATCCCTCCCTGCCCACTCCCTTGTTTTTACTGCAGTGCTGGGTTCAGACCCAAGCCTTTGTGCATGCCAAGCCAGTCCTCTGCCACTGGGCTACAACCCCATCCAGAAACAAGGGCTTCTTTGGGCGCATCTCTGCCAATCAGCCTATTTCTGTCCATTCTCTTACAATGGGGAGTTTTTCATAGTCATGCACAGGGGAGAATTCCGTGGAGGAACCTGAGGTCCTAAGAGATGGTGGCATTAAGGGATAAAAGCAAGATGAATGACCTTGGATGTCTGTGTGGGTCAGTGTTGCCCCCACCGCCACCCCCCAGCACAAGGCTGGAATGAGTGTGCTAGCACTGAGATCCAGAGGTGGGTTGTTTCCAAAGCAGCTGGGGTGACTTACTTCAATGACACGACCTGGAAGCCATTATATCAGAAAGTGTCACCTCAGGCCAGAAAGTGTCACCTTAGACGATACTGTGCTTGGTTCTCCGATACCAGCCACACCCTGAGAGAAGCCTAAGCTGGAAGTTCAGTCTCACTTGTTCTTTGTGGAGATGCTGTGAACTGCCGAGGGTGGGTTGGGGCAGATGGGAGGAGCTACCAAATTCTTCACTCTAAGATTTCATCTTACTCTGTTTAGAATGGCTGTTATCAAGAACACAAACAATAATAGATGCTGGTGTGGATGTGGGGAAAAAGGCACACTTTTACATTGCTGGTGGGGTTGCAAATTGGTGCAGCCACTCTGGAAAGCAGTATGGAGATTCCTCAAAAAACTTAGAATGGACCCACCTTTTGACCCAGTTGTCCCACTCCTTGGTTTATATCTGAAGGACTTAAAATTAGCACACTACAGTAACACAGCCACATCAATGTTTATAGCAGCTCAATTCACAATAGCTAGAGTGTGGAACCAACCTAGATGCCCTTCAACAGATGAATGGATAAAGAAATTGTGGTATATATACATGATGGAATATTATTCAGTCATAAAGAATAATATGGCATTTGCAGATAAATGGATTGGAGAACATCATGCTAAGAAAAATAAGTCAATCCCAAAAAACCAAAGGCCAAATGTTTTCCCTGATAAGTGGATGATGATATATAATCAGGTTGGGGGAGTGGAGGGTGAGAGAAGAATGGAGGAACTTTGGATTACGTAGAGGGAAATGAGAGGGGGAGGTGGTATGAAAAATGGTGGAATGAGACAGACATCATTACCCTATGTACATGTATGATCACGTGAATGGTATGAATCTACATCATGCACAACCATAGAAATGAAAAGTTGTACCCCATTTGTGTACAATGAATCAAAATGAAGTCTGTAAAAATAAAAAATAAAATAAAATAAATTCTTCCTCTTATTTAACCTTCTTCTTCCTTAAATAATGTCACCAGTTATGCGCGTGGGCCCCAGTAGGGCTGTCTGTGCAGACAAACTTGCGGGGAACCCTGACCCTAGTTGTGAGATACTGAAAACGTACAGTGGTCAATGCCGTCATCAATGTGCAGGGGGCTTTGGGTGTGGCGGGAACTATATACCCCAGGCTACAACTTTGCATTTGAGTTTTTATGACCAGGAGACAGAAGATCAAGTCCCTGTGCACCGAGTGTAACCTACTCGCCAGGGGGAGTTTCACTGCAGTAGGGAAGTCGGATCCACACCAGCCGCACTCCACTGCAGGTCCTCTGTCAGTGCCCGAAGGGAGCTGAGTCAGTCACAGGGGACCCATAAATGAACAGGAGGATGCAGTGCAAGGTTACCTGGCCAGCCAGCATTTCATACAGCAGCACGCCGTAGGCCCACCAGTCCACAGACTTCCCATACGGCTGGTAAGCGATTATCTGTGTGAAAACAAACATCAGTTATTTTTGGTGGTAAATCAAAGAGTCCCTGTGGGAACAGGTAAGTGGAGCAGAGAGGCATGCATGCTCTCAGTCCGTGCAATGACTTGGGGAGAGAGCCATCCCAGATTTCTACACCAAGGGTCCTTCAGATGGGCCACACCCGGAACCACGACCCCATGATTCACTGTCCAAGCCCTGTTTTGGGGATCCTCTTCCAAGTCCACCAGGAGATGCTGCAGCACCATCTCAAGGTAAGTTAACAGTCCTCACTGGTCAAAAACATGCAGACACTGAGTTGGAATTAATTTTTGGAAAACAAGAGATGTCATTCGGAGCAAGGTTCTGACATGGAAGCCGATCAAACTCTGCAAGTGAGCTCTGCTAACAGTAATCAGAGGATGAGGAGGATGAAGAGGAGGAGGAAGAATGAAGTGAAATCGTGGTTCCTGGTGTTCCACGTTGAGGTGTGAAGATGGGCGGCTAGCCAGTCGAGCCACTCACAATCTAAAACATTTTTAAAGAGGCAAACAACGGACTATCTGGACCTTGGGTGATTCAAACCAACCAACTGCAAAAGAGAAATCTTGAGACAAGACGTGGTCTGCACCTGAAGTGACAGGTGAAGGACTTGCTGATTTTGCTAGGTGGGGGAATCTCAGGGTGTCTAAATAAAAAGTGCCCTTTTCCGTTACAGATGAGTGTATGTATGGGTGAAATGTATGAGAAATGGCATATTCATGGGTGACATGACATTTAAAACTTTTTAAAAATGCTTCAGGAAAAGATGTGTGGGGTGAAGAATGGACTACATGGGTTGGCCCAGTGTGGGCACCAACAAGGGGGCACATGTTTGGACTTGGCAGTTTGTAGCTCATCTTCTTGACAAGAGAATGGTAACTGTAGGAACTTACAAGGAGTCCTTAATTTCTCTTACTTCCTTTGTTATTTTCTGTATGCTCTTTCCTGGAAACTAGCACAGAAACACGCACATGAAACCCACCAAAAATGAAAGTCTGTCATCGATGATGATGTAGATGATATAGGTCATTCCAGTTTCCAGACTGGAAACTCTTGGATGAAAGAAGCTGCCTATTTTTATAGCCTTTTGATACAATGGCAAACTGCCCTCCCAAACGAGTTGGACTGAATTTAAATCCCTACCTGATGCCAATTTCATATTCCCATGCACTAGATAAGATCATTGCTTTCTAAAATCATCTTATTTATTTTTTAATTTGCCAAGCCATTCAGGCTTATTCGATAGGAATTAACAGGGGCGAAAAAGCTCAAATAGGAAAGTAAAATTGCTTAGAGTCTCATGACCATAAAAGTTAATACTGCTATTGTCACATAACATCTTTCCATCTCTTTTCTAGATATAGTACATTTGAGTAAGCATTTTTACAAATGAGGACTCTGCCCATCTACTTATCTCTCAGTTTGACCAAAAGATCACGAGCATCTCTGCCAAACCTCTGTGGGACTAATTCCTATATGTAGAATTGTTGTTCAAAGTAACGGTTCTCGACCCCAAAGCAATACTTCTAGGACACACTTCCAGATTACTTGAGAGTAAAAGCACAAATACCCTCCACCAGTGGTAACCGGTGCCGGTGTCCTGGAATCCTCACCGACACTGGGTTCTATCATTGTTTCCAAAACGGGCCAATCTGATGGTTGAAAGTGGAATTTCAATGGCCTTTTTATTTGCATTTTGTTCACTTCACATTTTCACATGGGAATTAGCCACCTCTCTTTCTTTTCTTGGACTGCCTATGCACTCTGCCCAATTTTCTCTCCTGATTGATTGCTTCATTCATTCATTCTTTTGGAGAATATACGAGGGATAAAATGTACAAGGAAAACGTCCCTATCCTCACTGAGATTACATGGACACTTGTTTTTCTTACCGAGCTCTTTATGTCTTAAGGATATCAACTCTCAGTTGCATATTTTACAAATAGTTTTCACAATGCTTCATTTACTTGGGTTTTGTTTATATTATCTTTTGATGTTCAGATATATGAACTTTTTAGTAGCAGGAATGCACAAGCTTCTCTAGCATACATTCGATCTTTTAAGTAATAGAAATCCCCAAATTGGTAAAAAAAAAAAAAAAATTTAATATAAATTCTTCTAGTTGTTTTACGGGTTTACTTTTTATATTCAATACTTCATTCTACCTAAAAATTGGAGCATGGTACAAATAAGATTTCCTCCCAAATGCTAACTTTTTATCTCAGCATAATTTAATGAATGATTCATCCTTTTTAAACTTGTTTGCAAAATCACTTTCATCCCATACTGAACAGGCAGGTCAGACCTCTTCCTATTTCCCTGGGGATATTCCCATGGAGATGCATGGTACCAAGGAAGCCATTGCCCAGTCCACAGATAAAACTGTTGTCCACTTCCCCTGATTCAAAAGATAATTGTCTCCTGTGTTTTTTTTCTACTAAATAAATTTCTTAGTGACTAATTTATAGCCAGCCCATCCCTCCAACAGGAACCCTTGCCTATGTGGGACATCAAAGTATTTACCAGCATGGGAAGAGTGCTTAGTTGGCACTGTCTCTTTTGATTCTCCAATAACCTATGGGGTAGACACTATATCCCTATCTTACCATTGAAAAAAAAACCAAAAAACTGAGGTTAAGGAAGATTAAGGAAGCTGTTCAAGGGTATGCCCAGGTAGTAAGTGACAGAGCAAAGGTTTGGAATCTGCTCTACAGAGTGCAGCTGGAACGCATGATTGGAACACACCTCCTGATGGGTGACTGCCAGGCATCCCATCATGCCAGGGGAAGTGAGAGCCTGCATCCTAGTACCGGCATCTTCGCCACCCAAGTCTTTCCTGCAATTAGCAACACCTAAACACCACTTCTAACTTAATCAGGAAGAAGACATTAACAGGGACTACCACTATGTCTGTGTGTAAGACATGTGGACAGTCAGGAGGCTTGGCTGATCTAGCCTGGCACCATCTGCAACCACAAGCCAATTTGGTTTCTGTTTCCCCCACAGAACAGAATACAAAGCACGGCTCAACACAGAATGGCTATGTAATCTCCCAACTGCCTAGACAAAAATTTTTGGAAAACTTAATAAATGTCAGAACAAGTGTGTAGATCTCTTGCTCTGGCATTCCACTTTCAAACATTATGTCATATTGTTGTGCGGGAGACACTGCTATAGTATATGCTTACAAACTATTTGTTTCATGAATGACTGAAGGGGTGAATTAATAAATGGATAAGTGAATGAGGGGACAAATGGCCTTGCTCACACTTGGACCTGTTCTTTGTCTTTACATCTGTTTTCGAAGAAGCACTCTCTGTTTCCTGCACACACAGGACCTAAGTGGTGCCCTCCAGAAATGTGTAAGGCTGAGTGGATGTGAAGTGCTCCTAAGAATGGAAGCATTCCATGATCCCACCCATGGAGAACCTGCTCACCTTTCTGTTTCAGAAGGACTTGGGGAGGGATAATTAAATGAGTAAATGTGAATAGACTTTGCTTGAAAACTATAGGGTACTATGCTATCTTTTTGATCAAATTATAAATCCTTTTTTTTTTTTTTTTTTTTTGGTGCCGGGGATTGAACCCAGGGG
>JAJEJO010002732.1:190637-265433 GCA_020662805.1 Glaucomys volans | reverse complement strand
TATCACAGGTCCCAATGTCTTGGTTTAGTGCTATTCTCTAGAATGATATTCTAAGAAAATGTGACCAAGTTCCATAAACACAATTCTTGTCTCATACATCTAACTCTTTCCTCTGCAGTCTTTGCAGAGTTGCATCTAATTTATAAAATCAAAGAAAGACACATCTGAGGTGCCAGGTGGGAAATGTGACTTTCCCCTAGCCAGCTCTTACAGAGAGAAAAAAACTGTAATAGGCAATATTATTCTCAAGATGTTCCTGGGAGGGAAGAATGCTGAAGAAGAAAGCCGCTGGGGAGGGGTCATTCCATTCAGTGGTTAGCTACTGAAATACTTCTCTGACAAAACCATCCAAAGCAAAATATTAGCTACAGTAAAATTAAGATCCAAGTTGTAATGGTCATTTACCTGGAAGGGTCTATTTTAAATGAACTGAGTTCTCTCTTCCTTGATACCTCAGCATGAAAAGATGGAGACCAAATTATACACTGGATTCCTACCTCAAGCCAACACAAATAAAGCCATTTCCTTGAGATTACTGGCAGCATGAAGTTTGCTTGTCTGTTCTCTAGTGCATGCTTAGTACGCTTAACCTGTACCTGGAAGCAAAGAAAAGAATCCATCTAAACTGGCTTGGCTAAAAATCCTACAAGTCTTTGCTCACCTCCAATATAGTGGGGTGAATGGTTTCACTTCAATTCCAGTGATACACAACCCAGGTTCATGGCAAGGCTAAGCCTATGCTAAACTTAAAAATGACTAGTTGGAAAGAGTTTGAAGAAATCAGCTATTATATTAATAAGTCAGAGGACAACTTAGGATCCAGGGGCCAAACTCAGCATCAGCTACTACCCACCCACCAGTCAGGTGCTCCTCTGCACTTCCTAGTCTCCTTTGCTTTGGGGCCATGTGGCTAGTCCTGGCCAATGGATGGTGAGAGGAAGTGATGATTCACTTCCAGGTCGAGGCGGATAAACGCCCACCTGTTTCCTGCCCCAGGACTCTGGACACCATGTCTTCTAGATGGCTTAGCTGCAAGATGGAGGAGGGCTGGCTGGCCTGCACCACACTAGGCATGAGCAGTGAGTAGATACTCATGGTGGGACACTGGTGAGATTGCAGGGATCCTGTGGCAGTTGGAGTTGGTCATTGATGATAAGGCTTCCTCCATGTAGGCAAGTCTCGAGGTCTCAGCTTTTCTCAGCAGGAGTTGTCTTTGGAAGAGTGATGTTCACCTGCTGAGCACCCGATATATGAGATGCTCTGCACACATTTTCTCACGCATCTGATGTGGCAGAAATCATTGCTATTTCCATGTTACAGGTGAGAAAACTGAGGCTCGAGAAGTTAAGGGACTTGCCCAAAGCCAGTCAGCTGGGAAGTGGTGCTCTGAATGTTAGCATCTTTATGTTAAAGACGCATCTTATGGCTTCCAAATACGTTCATTTTAGGATTAACAAAATATGAATGAAAGGGGTTTGAAGATTAACGTAAAGAGATTTCAAACCATCATTTCAGTGGTCACAAATAACTGTATTTCAAAGTCAGGTGAATAAACTTTATTCTTGTAACCACATAAAAGCCAGTGCCTGCAATCTCTGTTATTTGGTATCCCAGTGCATTTGGTTTTGACATAGGCAGAGATGGGGTACCAGGGTTGCTGTGGGAACTGTCAGACAGAGGATCAGTGGGGGCTGAGCTCTGTGCCATGTTCTATATTCTGCAAGTGTCTGAGCAGACTCACCAACTGGACCCTCCAGCCTGGGTGGTGGGAAACCGTGCTTGAGTTTGGAAAGCTGTCAGAAGGCAAGGGCGTGGAGCTCTCTTCCTGGTCACCACGAGTCACTAATCCTAAAGTCCACGGCCACTTAAAATGCCTCCCCCACCACCAGGACTGCAATATGGCTTCAACTTGCTCCTCACTGTCTTTCTCCAGCATTAATTGCCTGTGACGCCCGCGGATGCCACTCTCGCCTTTCTCCAAGACGTATGAAAGCAACCTGCCCAGGGCACGGCTCTTTCCCCAGTGACTGCACTGGTCAGCTCCATCAAGCCTCTGGCTCAGCCACTGGAGCAAGGCTACAACGTCACTGTGAGCGCCACAATGCTTTCAGCAGTAACAACAAGACAGCATGTAGAATCCAGCTGGAGCATCTCTTCCCATCTTGCACACCAGATGAAATGGGTGGTCCCAAAGACCTGACCTGCAGGGCTCAGGGTGCCACCTCATCCCAGCATGTCTCTTTGGACAATAAAGCTTATCTTTCCCTCAATCATCAGCTACTAGTACTAAATAAGGGTAATTAACCAAAACCTCAGGGAAAAAGGGAAACAGTATTGAAGGCCCTACTTGAAGATATATGTTCAGCTACCATGATTCAGGATGTTGGTCATCCTGCCCATTTTGAGCTCTCCAGAGTCACCTGTCCATTACAGTCACCATGAGCCACATGTGATGAGTGAGCATGTGAAATCCATCTAGTCCAAACTGAGATGTGCTCTCGGGGTAAAATACTTATCAGTGCATATCAAATTTTGAAGACTGTATAAAAAATGCAAAATGGCTCATTAATAATTTACTATTTTACATATATTAGATGAAGTGAAATTAATTTCATCTGTTTCTTTTCCAATTTTCTAAAACCACGGCTGCTAAATGGAGTTGTGGCTTGCATGTTTATGGGGCAGGGCTGGTTTAGACCCTCCGAGTTCCGCCAACCCACAACCTGCTCTGGTTCTCTGACTCTCAGGTTCTCAAGGACCTGGGGAGCCACCAGCTTTGGGCTGAGGACTAGGTTCAGAGACCACAGAAGAGTTCATGAGATTCTGCTGGGTCTGTCCCCAGTGGGGACAGGTGCAGGTGTCTCTGGCACTTGTGGGTCAATGGGGGTTTGCAGCCAAGCCCAGGCCACGTGATTTCCTGAAGCCCCAGGCCAGGGCTGCCATGGCAATGGACTTCCCACAATGGAGCGACTGACAGAGAGGGGCCGGCCTGGCAAGATGGGATGGGGCTGGCGGCCTTCCTGGTGGCACATGGGAGGTTGAACTTTGGCTTCAAAGACAGACCTCCAACAGGGCCACTGTCATCCAGTTTTAGTGCTATTTGTCATCATGATCATTATTATTAAACTTACATGAGCCAATTGCTTGGGGCGAATGTCAGGATGCGACAAATGGCTGCCTGTCTTGTAAAAATGAGACATGAATGAGCTTTCTTCCAGCCTGGGCACAGGACCAGGGCATGAAAGGGACCAGGGGAAGCCTCTCATCTCCCACTAGGCCAAGGGCCCACAGCTGCTGGATGGCCACGGCTCCAAGGCCACCCAGCCTTCCACCCTCTGCCAGGGCTACACACTCAAAGGCCTCCCAGAGAGGCTGGGGCTACAGAAGCTTTCTGACTTCTGACAGCTCAGGCCCAGGGGAGCCTGGGGCAGCATGGGAGGGTTTTAGATGCTACTGGCAATGACAACAACTGTGACCAACATCGCCATCATAGGCCCTCACCAGGTGCCGGGCTCTCTCCTGCTGATTCACTTAGCTCTTTCCAGGCCCATTGCAAAGGTGAGGAAATGAGGTAGAGGGAGCAAGTGACTTGGTCCAGAGTATATGGCTACTAAATGACAGGGCTGGGACTTGAGCCCTACTCGTCCAGGTGGCTCTGGTGTCCCTACTTTTGATCATCCTTCTGCATGAAAAGCCTTGGCCCTGTGTGGTTCCCAGGACAGCCATGGTGGGAGCTGGTCTGGGGAGGTGGCTCTTGCTGAAGCAGCCAGGAGACCTGTTCCGCTCAGAGCCCTGCCCGGAAGGCTCTGCCTGGAAGGACCGCGTGAGACCACAGGGTGAGAAGGACAGGGTCCTGCTGGCCCTTTCTCCACTGGACCCCACACTTCATTTTCATGTTCTACTTGAATAAGCGGCCTGACCACAAAAGCCATCATTGCCAAATAACGGCCTTTTATGTCTGAAACATGTTCAAGTCATTTCACTCTCAGGAAGACAAAGAACATTCTCTCCTTTTCTAAAAAGAACATTTTATTTTGAAGGAAAAAAATGATGGCTGTTTTGAAAAACATCATAAATTCTCAAGGTTGGAACATAGGACCCAAGAGGTGTTCTCTGTGTACATGGCCAAAACCACCGTCTGATATGTCTAAGTGATACCATTGGGAAGAAGGAAGATGGAGCTGTTTCCAGGAGTTCTGTTTGGACAGCTGGTAACCTGAGCTCAGGAACTTCTCCTCCACTCGCTCCTCTGGGACCCACACTGCAGCTCCTGGAGCCCTGGTCATGTCACAGTGAAGCTGTTTATGTGCCCATCCTACAGGGACTGGGCCACCTACCTCTGTGCTCATTACCAGGCCCTCCCCACCCCCAGCACAGGCAGAAACTATATAGGTTGTGTTGGAGGAATGAGTGGATCCAATCCAACCACACTCCACAGACACCATCTACCTCTCAAGTGCAAAATCGAAAGGGCTCTTGGGATTGTTGGGTTGCTAAGGATAGAGGGTACCTCAGGGATGCTTTAGGAAAGTGTCTTCAGCATGCTACAAGGGAGTCTGCGACTCAGAGTGGCAAAGTGGCTTCCTTGAGGTTACTGGGTGGGTCAGTGGCAAGGTCAGGAAAAGAAGGCCTCCGGCTCTCTGGACTGCATCCCCTTCTACAGCATCAGGCCTGAGACCTGAGCATGACAAACAGAAAGCCCTGTGGCAGGGTGGGGTGAGGCACTGCTAACTCTCAGCCAAGATGCTTCTGAACAAACCCCATTGGGATGGCACATCCAAGCCCAGAATACCCCCAGGAAGCTCACTGGTGAGAGAGCTCTGAACCCAACTGGTGGAGACCATCTCTGCCACTCAGGGGCTCTGTGTCCTTGGGGGACTTGCTTAGCCTCTCTGAGCTTCCTCTCACAGCTTCACTCAGCTGTGATACTGGACTTCCAGTTCTCAGGGTGGTGAGGGATGAAATGGCATTGTGTGTGTGAAGATGTGCTCACCGCAGGTGAGAGAAATATATGTATATAACTCACACTGCCTGACATCGGAAATAAGAACCAGCCCCCAGGCACTGTGGGCAGGAGAAAGTTCTCAAGTCCCAAAAACCAAGAAAACATTTTGGTGTGAGAGATAATGTCAAAAGCATGTATTAGCATCTCAAATGATTATTGGTGCCTGGAAATTCCCAGTGAACACTAAATCTTCCATTCAAACCATCAGCAATCGTTACCTTGCTATGTGCCAGACTGTGTTCTAAATATAGGGCACGGGTTTAAAAAAACGCCCCTCATGTCATTAAACTGATTTTTACCAGAGAAGCAAAACTTCAGGCTTCTCTTTGTGGTGTTAGAATACCCTCCTCTCCCTCCTTCACTAGCGCCCACCGCTCACGGCTGGCTATTCATGTCTCTGGCCTGGCTAGCACTCCACGGGACACTGGGGACTGATTACACATCTAACTGGAGGGACAGCTGTTAAATGGAAAGATGCACGAAAACATGCCATCTGAGATCAAGGATCCTAGCATATCACATGAGAAATGTCTGCCATAGTTGAAGTCTTTGGGGAAAAATGTGTTATATAAGGATAAAGAATATTACCAAAGATGAAAAACCTGGGAAGTCTCAAGTCAAAACACATATTTTCTATTTAGACAAAAATTATAGCTTTATTGAGGATTGGCAAGACTAGAAAATGACATCTCTAAGGGTAATAAATAAAAGTGCTGGGCGTGGTGGTGCATGCCTACCATCCTAGCCACTCAGGAGGCTGAGACAGGAGGATCACAAGTTAGAAGACAGCCTCTACAACTTAGTGAGACCCTGTCTCACTAATTTAAAAAATAAAAAGGACTGGGGATGTAGCTCAGTGATACAGCGCCCCTGGGTTCAACTCTCAATACAAAAAAAGAAAAAGGGTGCTTTAAGGTCTATTCACAGTAGCGAACTCTACTTCCTCCTTCTTGGTTATTTACTTTGCACCATGAGAATGGAGAGCAATCATCAGGCCACCCAAGGCTGCTCCCCCGAAAGATCAGAAGAAGATCCAATGGCACAAAGAATTATTAATGCTGGCTTCAACTAGCAATCAATACTTTTTTTCCTTTTTTTTTTTTTTTTACATCACTGGGATCTGTTTGCTAATAATTCTGTTGCAGGGATTTACATGGCCTGTCATTTTCTTTTCTTATAATGTCTTTGGTTTTGCTATGAGGGCAATGCTGGTTTCTTAGGATGAGCTAGAAAGTGTTTCATCTGCTTCAATCTTTTGGAAGAGGCTGCACAAGATTGGAGCCATTTCTTTCTTAACTGTTTGGTAGGATTCACCAGTGAACCCATCTGGGCCTGGTGATTTCTGTTTTGGAATGTTATTAATTAGATGTGACCTTAAAAATGGACGTGATAGCACATGCTTGTAATCCCAGCAACTCAGGGAGCTGAGGCAGGAGGATAGCAAGTTCAAAGAAAGCCCTAGTAACTTAGTGAGGCCCTAAGCAACTCAGTGAGACCCTGTCTCTAAATAAAAAATAAAAAGGGATTAGTGGTTAAGGGACTCTAGGTTCAATAGGTAGTATCCCAAAAAAGGAAAAAGAAAAAAAAATTCCAAAAAAAGCAGACATAGGTGAATTCAGATGGTCCATTTCTTCTTGTGTGAATTTTTGGTGGATTATATCTTTCAAGGGATTAGTCCATTTAATTTCATCAAATTTGGACAAAGAGTTGTTCACAGTACTTGCTCTTTTTCCTGGGATTGGGAGTGATGCCCTCTCATTTCTGATGTTTTTTTATGCCCTTCCTTTTTTCTTAGTTAGGTTGATCAGAGGCTGATCACTTTTATGGATCTTTTCCAAAGTTTAAGTTTTTGCTGATTTTCTCTACTGATTTTGTTTTTCATTTCATTGATTTCTGTACTATCTTAAAGAATTATTCCTCTTTTGCTTACTTTGAATTTAACTTGTTTATATTATTATAGTTTCCCAGTGTGGGAGCTCAGATGATTAATTTTAGATCTTGTTTGCTCGAAATTTCTGAGAATTGCTTTCCGTGCATCCTGCAACACTTGGTAAGTTGTGCTTTCAATTTCTTTTATTTCAAAATATTTTTAACTTTTTCTTGAGATTTCTTATTTCATTCAAGTATTATTTAGAAGTGTGTTGTTTACTCTCCAAGTATTTGGGGATTTCCCAGTAATTGCTCTAACTCTATTATATTGATTTTTAGCTTAATTCCTTTGTGGTCTGAGAGCAGACACTGTACGATTTCCAACCTTTTAAATTTGTTAAAGTGTGTTTTATGGTCCATCTAGGTGAATGTTCCATGGGAGTTTGAGAAGGTTGCTTATGTTATTGTTGGATAAATCAGTCTATGGACATCTATTATACCTGGTGGATGGACGATGGTGTTGAGTTCGACTATATCCTTACTGACTTTCTCCCTGCTGGATCTGATAGAGGTGTGTTGAAGTCTTTAACCGTAATAGTGGATTCATCTATTTCTCCTTGTAGCGTGATCAGTTTTTGCCTACTTATTTTTGACACTCTGTTGTTAGGTGCATACAGGATTGTTATGTTGTCTAAACTTTTAATATACACATGTCATTATAGTTAAAATGGGTTTCTTATAGATAAAATAAGGTTTACTTTTTATTTTTTGATCCTCTCTGACAACCTCTGTCCTTTAATTGGTGCATTTAGACCACTGACATTCAAAGTGATTATTGATTCAGTTGGATTAATATCTATTATGTGTCTCACTAATTTTTTGTGGCCCTTGTCCTTTCTGTTTTTCTTCTACTCTTTTTATGCCTCTTGAGGTTTTAACTGAGTATTTCACATGATCCCATTTTCTCTCCTCTCTCAGCATATCAGTTATACTACATTTTTTTCAGTAGTTGCCCTAGATTTTACAGTATACATTCACAATGAATTCAACTCCATTTAAAAAATAACACTATACCATTTCATGGTGTGTGTGTGTGTGTGTGTGTGTGTGTGTGAAGAATCCATTCATATTATAATTTTGAACAAATTGTTATCAGATAGATCAGTTAAGAAAAGAAAAATAAAAGCTTTTATTTTATGTTCATTTCTTTCCCTCTGATGTGCTTTTCTCTGTGTAGATTCAAGTTTCTGACCTATATCATTTTCATTCTCCAAAGAACTTCTTTTAACGTTTCTTGCAAGGCAGGTCTATTGGCAATAAATTTCTCAATGTTTTTTTTCAGAGGAAGTCTTTATTTCCTCTTCACTTTTGAAGGATATTTTTCAGGGTATAGAACTCTACATTGGTGGGCTTTTTTCCTCTTAAGCACTTTAAATATTGCTTCCATTCTGTTTGCTATTCTGTCTTTGCTTTTCTTAGGTAAGGTGTTTTCCCTCTGTCTTCCTTTAGGACTCTGATTTCCTGCAGTTTGAATATACATGCCTAGGTGTTTGTTTTTTGCATATCTCCTTCTTGGTCTTCTCAGAGCTTCGCAGTTCTGCAGTTTGGTATTTGACATTAAGTTGGGGGAAATTCTCAGTTATTATTGTTTCTTCTATTCTGCCTATTATATGTGTATTTTTATAGTTGCTTTTGGTATCTTGTTCCATTTAGTTTTTTTCTCTTGGATTTCCTTTTGAAAGCTTATTCTTTTTTGTTTATGGGAACCAAGATGATCTTTAATAAGAAAGCTAAAAGGTCAAGATGGGAAGACAAATTTGGGACAACTAAGAAGGATTTAATTATTCATATGAGGTAGCAAAAACAAAGGCCTTCTCTGCGCTCATCAGTACAAGTCCATTGCAAATTAGAGGAGTAGAAATAATGAATTTGGGGATTTTAAGGTCGTTACTTGAAGAAATTTAAGAAAAAAGGATTAAACTTTTTTCATTTTTTATTTTTGTAGATGAACACAATACCTTTATATTATTTATTTATTTGTTTGTTTGTTTGTTTATTTATTTATTTATTTATTTATTTTTATGTGGTGCTGAGGGCCGAACCCAGGGCCTCACACGTGCTAGGCAAGTGCTCCACCACTGAGCCACAGCCCCAGCCCAGGATTAAACTTTTTTTAAAAAAATCATTGAGTTACTTAAAATGAAACAAGTCCCTTAAAGCAGTACAGTGTATCCTTTTCCTGAGAAAGAGCTATATGATTTCACTGTTCTCTGAAGGTAACAACAATAATATATGCTATATGTCTGAATTTTGAACACATCAAGCACCAGGTACTTTCCAATGATGCTTTTCAATAATATAATTTTTTTAATGACATTCTACTCAATTAAATAATACATGCCCCTCAGTGCACTCCATTTTCACCATCCCTTTGTTATTAAACAAGTCAATTCCTTGATTTTCAAAATCTATGAGACTCATAGAGCATGAGCTTCAAGAAAAATCAGAGTAGCAAATGTAAAACAAAATACCATTCCAAGGCCATATGAGAATGAAGTCCAGTTATTTCTCTGTTGTCACGTAGAGTTTTAAATGCTATGTAGTGACGGTGCTTTCTGGTTCAATATGGGAACCCTCAGGCTGACATAGGCTCCCATTAGATTGTGCTGCCCTCTCCAAAGTCCCAAACCAAGGGGACCACCAGAACTTGGACTTGAACCTTCTCAACCATGATCCAATAATCAACCTTTTTTTACTTTATAAGTAGCCTGTCAGCCTGTATTTCATTATAGTGATGGAAAGCTCACTAATACACCAGGCAAGACATAGTTCTTTCAAGATGACTTATCAAACATTTTGTTATCCTTGCTCTACATGGGTTAAGGTACCCAGTAGACATTTTGTTGCTCTTAAAAAACTACTCTGGAGGCTGGGTGTGCTGGTGCACGCCTGTAATCCCAGCGGCTCAGGAGGCTGAGGCAGGAGGATCTAGAGTTCAAAGCCAGCCTTAGCAAAAGCCAGGTGTTAAGCAACTCAGTGAGATGCTGTTTCTAAATTAAAAAAATATATACAAATAGGACTGGGGATGTGGCTCAGTGATCAAGGTCCCTGAGTTCAATCCCTGGTGTCAAACCAAACAAAGCAAAACCAAAAACCACTCTGGAAGCCGAAAGCCCAAGATCAAGGTGCTTGTAATGCCAACCACTGGTGAGAGCCTCTTTCTGGGTGCAGGCTGATGATTTCCTGTAGTTACCTGTTATTACCACATACTCAATGAAGCAAGGCATCTCATGTGTCCCCAGGCACATTTTAGCCATCATGTCCCTTGTAGCCAAAGTGACATCATCATTTTCTCTGTTGCTTCCTAAGCTCTTGCATCCTCTCTTTTGAAAATCATAGTATATACATGAAGGGCCGTACGTTTTTTACCCTTGAGAAAATAAGTGTGACTGCCACTGGAGGGATACACCTCCACCTGAAATCAACTGCGTTGACTCTCCTTGGGGAGTCGGCTTGCTGTTCACTCTCTGAGTAATGAACTCTTCCACGTCCGTTGGTGTCTGTGTGTCTGATGTCCAAATATTTTCATGGAGGGGGCTGGGGACTCGGTGTCCAGCAGGGGATGCCAAGAGGAGGTTTCAGAGGTTCAGTCCATGGTGGGCAAGCTCACAGCTCTGTGTGAGGCGGAGCATCATGGCAGAAGTGGGTGGTGGAGGAGAGACCTTTGGCTCACATCGGCCAGGAAGCTGAGAGAGCTGTCTGGAGAGTTTCTGTTATTATACCCTCAAGCTCAGAGGTTCTTTCCCTAGCTGGGTCCAGACCACGAACAAGCCCATCACAGGCTTCCTTTGTTTCTGTGATTATTGATCTTTAGCACTTCTCTTTTATTCTGCCTTAGAATTTCCTTCTTGGTTTACATTGTCCATCTGTTCTTCCATGTGGTCTGGTAAAAGTCCTCAGCCTCTTAATCATAGCTGTTTATTTTAATGCCTGCTCTGATATTTCCACCCCCCACCCCACAGTCCATCATATCTGAGTCTGGTTCCAATTGTTCGGTCTTCTCAAACTGGGATTTTGCCTTTTAAGATGCCTTCTAATTTTGTTTTTGATAGCTGAATATGATATACTAGGTAAAATGAACTGGGAAATGGGCCCGTACTCCTGTGGCGGTGAGGTGTGGGGCAGAGGAAGCATTCTATAGTCTAATGATTAGTTCTCAGGCTTTTGGTGAGCCTGCGCCCCTGGACTGTGAATTTCAGTGGTTCCCCCTCCTCCCTGAGTGAAGACCGGACAGCTGGAGGGGGCCGAGGTTGGGAAATTTCCTTCCCCCAGATAAATTAGGCTCTGATAAACCCCAGCAGGTTAGGTTTCCATAGTTTCTCTTGAGGGCAGACCTTGCTAAGAACAGAGCTCTCTGAGCTGGGCACGGTGGCCCTCAGCTGCAATCCCAGCTACCTGGGAGTCTGAGGCGGGAGGATCATAAATTCGAGGCCAGCCCGGACAACTTAGGGAGACCTGTCCCAGATCAAAAAACAATAAAAAGGGCTGGGATGTAGCTCAATGGTGGAGCAGCCCTGGTTTCAATTCCCAGTACAGCAAAAAACAGAGTGAGAGAAAAACATGAACAGAATGCTCTGGCGTATTTCAGCATGGCTACTACTCTCCCCTCCCCGACCAGATCCAGGAGGGGATTTTTCTATTCTGAGGACCCCGTGGAACTCCTGGAAGTAAAACTCACAAAAACGTGGACGGCCCCTGGACTGGGTCCCGCCTCTCAGATGTGTCCACACAGAGCCTCCAACCACAGCTGGGGTCTTCCTACCCCAGCCCTGCCTCCTGAGGAGGCTGCTGTCATAAGAAGCTGAGATTCCCTGCGCCTGCCCATCTCTCCAGTTTGCAGGGCAGTGTTCTCCCTGTGACCTCACTTCTCTGATGGCTCCAATGGTGGCACCTCATTATAAGCGATGTCAGGCGGTGGGGTTCGGGGGTCTCCTTGGCTCTGGGCCAGGGACCAGGTATGTGCTGTGGCCTTTTGCAAACCCAGCAGTCCTGGCTCAGGACTGAGGAGGCAGTTCCTAAGGAGGTGCCGCTGGCCTAATTCCGAAGGAGTCACCAATAGAATTTTGAATAAGGTGCCAGGCTTTTCATTGGGCAGAAAGATGCCCACACCCACGTGGTGATTCTCTGAGTCAGGAGTGCGTCCTAGGAGGACACGGGCATGGTCTTCCATGATCCTCAGATGAGGCATGCACAGTGCTTCTCTCCTAGCACCCTGACACATGCGCCCTCCTTTACTAGTTGGCTGGGCTGCCCTGACAAAATGCCGTGGAGATGTGGCTTAAACAGCAAAATGTACTTACTCTCAGCTCTGGTGGCTGGAAGTTCAGATCACAGTGCCAGCAGGGCTGGTTTCGGGCGAGGCCTCTCTTCCTGGCTTGTGGACGCCACCTTCTCCCTGCGTCCTCACAGGCCTTTGCTCTGTCCCCTTCCTCTTTGAATAAGGACACCTTTATGATCTAATTTTACTTTAATGGCCTCTTTACAGAGCCCATCTCTTCCTGCTGGATTTGAGGCTTTTTCTTCCCCACTGGGTAATAACTGGCTGTAACGCTGTTCTTCTAAGATCTTGGAGTGACATTTGTAAGATGGGGATCATCAGAGTGCCTTTCTCAAAGCCTGGTTTTGAGGCTTGAGGTTTGCCTGTGCTGAGCTTGGCCTGGGAGGGAGCACACGGGAGTTGGACTTCAACATCTGGATTGAGGGGAGGACACAACTTGGTCCTTACTGCTTCCTGATGACCTTCCTGATGACCTACTCTAGCATGTAAAATGGACTATACCAGCTGTTCGGCAAGAATGGTGGTTATTTCTTGCCTCTTGGCAAAATCTAAAATTTAAGGAAAGCCTAAAATATTTTCTAACTAGTTCTTAGCAGAGAAGTTTGCTGAAACACAGGGAAGGGGCCCCTCTTGCCTAAGTCCTCATTACGTTTACCTACATACAGAATGTGGTGGAAGTAACACAGCCAAGTTCCAGTTGGAGCCTTAAGGAGCCTGGTGGCTTCTGTTTTTGTCCTCTTTGAAGCCACATGTCATGTCAAGAGCTCAGGATAAACTGGCAAATGACTACATGGAAAGAAAGACGGCGTAGAGAACCCCAGGGGCCCTGGCCCATGGCCAACAGCCAGAGGCCATCTTGTGATCCTCCAGCACCAGCAGAGTCCCTATGGCCGACACCCCGCAGCCAGGGGCTGTGGCTGCCATCCTGCCTCACAGAGGGACAGCACTGACCTGGTCGGTGTTTTCCACCATTCAGTGTTGGGTGGTGACTCAGCACCAGATGACAGAAACAACTTCAAGTAACGGAGGGAGTTAGGGAGGGCTCCCTGTGAGGCAGGCCACTCCTCTGGGTAGGACTCACTGCAGGCCCAACGCCATACTCTGAGGAAGATACCATGATCATACCCCTATTGTGGACGTCACTCCAAGTTCCTGAAAGAGCAGAGCTACAGCCAGCGTGTGTTAGACAAAGACAAAGGAATGGAAGTCTTTCCGTGAGGAGTGATTGCCAAGGTGGCACCAGGCGATGACAGAGTGGAAATGAATTGGTCGGGGGCAGGTGCACTGCCCTCTCGCCTCCCTCCAAGGGGTCCTCAAGCCCAGCCCAGCAGCCCCTGCCTCTGGTCTCCTCTCTGGGGATGGCCAGTACTGGGGAAAAGCCAGCAGGACTCACAACACGTAGGGCCCTGACCCCAGGGAGTTGTCAAAATGCTCCCTGTGCATCAGGATCAAACAACCACTTGTCAGTAAAGGAATGAACTAAGAATTAAGAAAACATTTCATGCCTGTACGAGCTTTATTAGCTGGAGTAGAAGATCTTCCAGAGCTGGAGGTGGATCTTTTTAGATGTTTTAAGTAACAGGGCAATAAGTGACCGGCTGCCCAATGGGCCTGCACTTGGAGGCTGGCAGACCAGGGTCCTGGTCCCACCACTTGCCGTCTGTGGGCTTGGGCAGCACACCTCTACTGTCCAATGCTCCTTTCCTTGGATGTGGAACAGGGACAATACAACGTGCCTCAGAGGCCATTGTAAGAATTAAAGGCGAGAACAGGGGTCTGCGTGGCGTGGTTCATACTGGGAAATGGCAAACGTCAGCAATCTCTCCACACACCCACCCCCTCCTGGCCACTGCTCTGGCGATTTTACAGAGAAAGAGGTGAAACAAAGCTCGGAAATCCCCAAGCCCATTTTTACAGGATTTAAACAAATCCTAAATGAAGAACCCAGGCTATAGAATACTGGGAGAAAAAAATTCACTAGAACATTATTGGGGCCCTGAAGCCAAGCAGCAGGTCTATGCATGCAGCTGGCTGGCTGGACCAGGGAGGCACGCCCTGGGCAGCGTCTGAACGGGAACCTGTACTGGAGTCCTGCCCTCCCTGGGCAACGGCCACTGCAGGGAGAGAAGCGTGGCCCTGGGTGCAAAGCGTAGGCCTCCTTGAATTGGGACCTTGGGAAACATTAACAGATCTCTCTGCACCTCGGTTTCATCATCTGGAAGATGGAATTGACTGAAGAATTTAAATAGGGTGAAGGAGGTGGTCAGTCCTGGTCTAGGACAGAGTGGGCACTCAGCAAGGAGCAGCGGACCCGGCAGTTCCTGGTCCTTCTGGAGGTGGCAGGAGGGGACAGAAGAGGAGCAGGGAGCACAGTGGTCCTGCAGCCCAGCCGGTGCCCAGGCCATGGAGTCCCGGCTGAGTGGATTGGGCTCCAAGACCAGGAGAGTTAGGAGACAGTGCGAGAGCTGGGCAGGCGACAAAACACACGCGTCTCCTAACCTACATGACTCCCAGAAAAGAACTGAGGGGAATCACACAGCTTCAGGAAGACCCCAAAGGGCAGCCTGGCTTTGGCTCTTTAAATATTCCTCGGAGGAAAGCAGGGCTTTCACTTCCCCTCCCGAGGCTGGAGTCACTGGGCCGTGACCCTAGACGGAGGGAAATTGGCCTCTGATAGAAAGAAGGCTGCGCTGGTTTATCATTCTCTCTCTAATCAGAGCCTCTCCCCGCTCCCGCCCACGCTGCTGGTGTGGCTGCGGCCATGAGCAGGTGGCGCTGGGCTGGCGGCTCCCCCGCCTCCCCTCTCGCCTCCTCTTTGTGGCCAGGGCTAATTTACTGCCTGACTGCCTGGCTGGGCACAGGACAGGAGTTATTTTCTCATCAGGTTTTCAGATCCTCTCTGACTGTCTCCCCCTCTCCCCAGAGCCACCAAGAGACTCCGAGATCCCAGTGCTGAGGGCAGCGTAGGCTGATGTCCATCAACCTGCAGACCCTCAGGCCCCCAGCCCATAGGCCTCTCCCACTGATAATGAGGCAGGCAGCCCCCTCTGCCCTGTGTCCTGGGCCACCAGCCCCTCACCTGTGACAGCCTGGGGATTGCCTTCCTGGTCACCTGGCTCCAGAATTCCCAACCCTGAGCCCTCACCTCTGCCCTCCTCCATGGCTGCCCGAGGAAGGCAGCGGGCACCACCCAACCAGAGCACAGACCCCGGGGGTGGAGAGGCTGCCCTCGCAGAGCTTAGTGGGATGGTAGACAAATAAATCCAGCAGTCCATCCTAGTCCATCAGAGGGTCAAATTCCATGAAAATACAGCAGGGCCAGGGGCCAACAGTGTGGGCTGGGGCTGGAGGCTTGCAGGTTTAAATGGGGTCACCAGGATGGGGGAACTTCCCAAGCTGAAGTGAAGGCTTGAGGCAGGGGAAGAAGGGAGCCACACTGATATCTCCTGGAAGAGGACATCCTAGGCAGACTGAAGAGGAAGAGGAAAATCCTGGAGGATGGAGCAAGTCTGGCAATGTGAGGGGCAAAAAGGAATCCAGTACAGCTGGTCAAGAGATGGGTTCGAGGGTGAAGGGGGAGACAAGGTCAGGGAGGGAATGTGGAATGTCTTACTTCATTTCCGGTTGCTATAACAAAATACCTGAGTTGGGTAATGTATAAAGAAAAGAGATTTATTTAGCTCATGGTTTTGGGGATTCAAAAACATGGCTTCAACATCTGCTTAGCCCTGGTGAGGACTCCCTTGGTAGTGTCACAGGTCAGATGGCATCAGGGCGGGAGTGCAGTTGTGTGAGGAAGAGATCACGTGGTAAAACAGGAAGTAAAAGTCCAGGGAGGGGCCAGTCTTGGTGTCTTATAGCAACTCACTCTCAGAAACCAACTGAAATCCACAAGAATGACAAACCCTTCCAAGGGCAGCCCCCCAATGACCTATTTCCCTTGCACCTGGTTCCAGCTCTTTGAAGGTCCCTCTACCTTTCAACATGACCCCACCCAGGACCAAGCTTCCAGCACACGAACCCTTGAAGGACAGGGAGCCAGTGGACAAGGGCCACTGTGAAGAGGCGGCTTCTCCCCTGGCCAGGTCCATCCTTCCTGCCCGCTGGGGTCCTGCTGCCCCTCACCTTCTTCCTCCTTCCCGTATCTCCCCACTCCTGGCCCCTGTGGCATGTGGTCTTCTCACTTTGGCATCCTCTTTCCTGAAGTCCACATCTCAGCCCCGTCTAGCCCCCCAAGGCCCTCCTCCTCCAGGTCCCCCTTCTGGCCAAGCATCCCCAGGTCTGGGACGGTGCTAGGTAGGCACCTGAGCAATGGGCAGACCCACGATGCCCGGTGCTGGGTAGGGGCTTCCGTGTTTCTGGTTCACTCTCGGGTTCTAAGGGATGTGCCCAGTACTAATGATGGCAGGAACACATTCTGAGTCACCGACTTCTCTGATCATGACTCAGAGCCTGGATCCCAGTTCAGAGGGGTGCAGGTTCCTCTTCTCAGAGATGCCCAAGAAGATCTGGTCTATGGCCGAGAGCTTGTTTTTAACTGCCTTTCCTCCCATACCCAGGGAGACAATGCTATCTGTGAAAAGAAAGTGTCAGAATATCCTGGGTCCAAACCCACCTTTGCCTGTCACCAGGGTGAGACCTTGGGCGAGTCTTGGAACCTCTGCTCATGTACAGCATGTGACAAACAAGATGTGCCCAGAGGGCTTGGTGCAGAGTAGACGGCAGCACAGCATGGGTGAGGTCCCCGCATGTGGTCATGCAGAGTCCCCTCCCAAGGCTGCAAGGACAACCTCGTGTGGCACAGTTTAAGCAAGCTTCTCTGCCTGCAGCAGGGGTGCCAGAGGGACACTAGCCAGAGGGACACTTTCCATACAGCTTCTCCTTCTTCCAGGAAGGAGGGGACAATGCTACGCCTTGGAGTTTGAATCTTGGCTGTTGAGAGACATCAGACGTGTGATGGGATCTCACACCCGAAGTGCTGACTTCCGGAGGGTCAGGCCCATGTGAAGCTTTCGTTCCGCCTTCTCAGAGACTCTCACTCACCCCGGAATTACTTGTTCCATGTCAAAGCAAAGAGGACCCTTCATGTCAGCTTCAGGGATCATTTTCTGAGTTAGCACCCCGCTTCCATGGGTGTTCATCTCAAGTCCCAAGTCACCTCTGTGAGTGACATTTCTGGCCTCAGCCGGTCTTTGCCAGTTAGAGAGATGCTACAGTATTAATCGATTTCAAGGCTTCTGAACAAATAACCGTACACGTTTAAGCCCCTGCTTTGCCTATTAGGGAAACGCCATCTATGATAATTACGTGGCCTCTGCCTGACAGGAGGATTTGCACAGGAGATAGAATTACTTTAACCTCTGAGAAAATTCTGGAACCTGGATGGGCCTTTTCCTGTCTGCAAGTATTCTCAGGGCCGAATGCATCAATTTCCTGAATGCAGTGAGGAAAAAGGCCAGCAAAGGCGACAAGACCTGAAGTGACCACTGGCTGCTGTCCCAAAGCAGGGCAGCTCAGGTTTTCAATGGAAGTCCTGGGAACCGGAACACAGTGGCGCCTGCTGACTGTCCACGGGAGTGCCACCTCCGCTCAGCTGTGCGCCCTCGGAGGGCGGCCCCTGTGCTTCTGGAGCCCCGGAGACACCCTGCTCAGAATAGGAAGCTCCCAGAAGGCAGTCCGCATACTTCGTAGCTTGGCAGTTGTTGAGTCGTGAGTTACTACGGCCTCAGTTGCCATGGGACCTTCCTCATGGGGTTTATTACCAGGAATAAGTTGAGGGGAAGTATACATGGCACCTGGTATACAGCAAGCACTCAATAAATGGTGATCACACTGCTTATTACTGGTTATAAAGAGAAGGTTTTAGAAAGGAGGGCGTCTGGAGCAGGAGCCTGCTGTTCCTTGTGTATGAAGAGGCCCCAAGGTCCCCAGATCTCCCTGAGGGGTGATGAAGTGTGAGAGACTAAATGATGTCCCCATCCTCATCCCCAGGACCTGTGAATGTTCCTTTTCTTAGTAAGAAGGGCTCTGCAGGTACAAGTTGAGGATCTCGAGGTGGGAAGATAGATGGTCCCAGATCAAAGAACCAAAGGTCCTTGTCAGAGAAGAGGGAAGCTGGGGGTTGGCGCTGGAGAAGATGGAGAGGGGCCAGAAACACTGGGCTGCAGGGAATGTGGGAGAAGGCACCCTGAGCCAAGGGAAGAAGGTGGTCTCCAGCTCTTAAAGGAGGCAAGGATATAGAAGCTTCCAGAGGAACAGTTCTGTCAACAACTTGAGTTTAACTCAGAGAGACTGATTTTGGATTTCTGACCTCCAGAGCTTTGTGTTTGATTTGTGTTTGGAGCTGCTGACCTGTGGCTGTTCGATACAGTAGCAACAGGAAGCTTATACATAGGAAGGATACAGAGCAACCAGGACTAGCCGTTCAAATGGGCGAATCTTAATTCTGTGGACACTGTCCACCTGGTGCTATGGCACAGCTGAGGTGCTACCCAACACAGGAAGCTGACCGTGTGATCGGCAGACCTGGCCTTCCTGGAGACAAGGCTCAAAGCCACCTTTGCTCTTGGAAGCACTGCCATCCTCTGTCACCAACCTTTGTGGCATCTGGTGGGTTGTTCCCTGGAGTATGCTCAGCTCTGGTCAGCCAGTTGGAGGCTTTAGAATCCCCAGGATCTCAAGAGGAGTACTTTTTATTGTACCATCAATTTGTCTCATTTGAAAAACTATTTAATTTCAGGGTACATGTGAAGGTACCAATGAGTGAGCTTTTGGGGTGGGGGGACCTCCAATAACTTACATATCAAGATAACATGTCACCTCTGACCATGTCATTGTAATTTTATTTTCTTAGTGAAGTCTGTTTCAACATCGTCTAAGAATATAACAAACACAAAAAGCCCTTAAGAAAAGAATAAAACTCAGTTTCCTTTCTGGACCAATGATCACCACTGCAAGTCGTACTAGGTTCAAATGATGAGGGTCTTCTAGGCACCAAACGTTGCACGAGGCCCTAGAGTCCCTGGAGTAGTTCTTGGCAGGAGGGTATTATTGTCCCTAACGCACCAATAAAGAAAGACTGGGGCAGGGAGGTTAAGGGACCTGCCTGAGTTCCCAGGTCTACAGACAAGAGTCGGGACTAAAGCTCACCCAGGCCTGACTCTGTGCTTATCTGTTCCAGAATCCCCTCTGTGTCTGAGACAAATGCCTGGGCCACTGTGATGGACAGATGTGGGATCCACCACCAATAGGCACTGTGGAGGCTCAGCCTTGGGCTGGTCTGACTTTGAATGGGCTGCTTTCCACCAGGCTGGGGCGTGGGTGGGAAAAGGCTGCTACATCCGCGGGGCTGTCTGAGGACGGGAAGTGGGCTTCAGATGACCCAGGTTCCACACCTTTCTATCTCTGGCACACCTGAAGCTTCACAGAGGAACAGGATTCCTCAGTACACATTCCATCAAAGACACAGCAGTTTGGCCCACTGCCGGGAGGATTCAATCCATGAACCATTCAGCTTTTAACCAAACCAAGAGGTCCTTCCTAAATTAGACACTGAACATCAAGTAGCACAGAGCGCTCATGCCCCTGAGGTTGCTGAAAAGCCCGTTCTGCAACCACCTTGTAACCCGGCTTTTCCAGGAGAGTTTCGCAAGCTGCTCCCCCACCACCAGAGCCTCCTACACGATCCTGACCTTGGTCACATAGAAATACATTGCAGCCACAGCTGGCCCACACATACCTAACAAAACCAAGTTTCCATGATCCCAGACAAGCCCTACTACGTGCAATGAGCTTTCCTACTTTCTCTTTCTGTGTCCATCTATGGCTCAGTCTACTTGGTGGCTATGACCCACACATGGACCTAAATGATTCACGAATGACCCTGTGTTCCAGTGGGCAATGTGTATGCCATTTGATTTCCTGGTCTATAAAACAAGGACTGGGGATCCCTACCTCAGGGGCGATGTAGTCTGGAGTCCCACAGAAGGTCCTGGTTGTGACTCCGTCCATCATGTGTTCTTTGCACATTCCAAAGTCAGCAATCTTGATATGTCCTTCTGAGTCCAGCATGACATTGTCTAACTTCAGGTCCCTGCAAGGGAGCAGGATAACATCAGAGACCTTTCCCCAACATGACAGGGTTTGCTCGGGAGCTGGTGAAACAGAAGGGTATTTGACAGTGGCATTTATACTGTAAGTCCCTGGAGAGCCAAGAGCCAGGAGTTACTATGTCTTCATATCTCCGGAGCCTCATACAGAGCCTGGGATATGGTAGGAATTTGCGTGTTGAGTGATTCCTGATCTTGGTTGTTCCTATGAGTCCAGACAATCCAATTTATGAGGTCTGGGGAGATCCCACTCACTTGACTTATTATTCTGCACAAGGAATGGGTGGGGTGGGGCTGAAACACAGCCAGGTTTGAGAAATTAAGAGTTTAGAACCACCTCACACCCTTCCTCCTGCCGGTACCCATGTCCTTTTAGGTATTCTTCCGTCAATACTGGAGACATTCTTCTTTCTCTGCTGCCCAGGCTTTGCCTGCAGCTAATGACTGAAGGAATCTGACTCAATAGTTTCCCCTTGCTTCTCCCCCGCTCCCTAGGATCTTTTCCTGCTGAGCATCTATAAAGTCACCTCTCTTTCCTTCGCTCTGACCTCCATTCCAAGCAAATGGCAGAGGAAGGAGCTGTCAGGAGAGAAAACCATGTTTTCTTGTGGAAAGTAACAGAGATAAGAAATCTTTTAGGGCGAGAGATCAGAAGGTGACTGTGGTTTGCCTCAAGGTTGCAGGGACAGGTGGATCTGCACAGATCCGTGTTCCCAGGGGGGGGGTCACCAACGCCATGCCATGCCTGAAGTCCCCATCATAGAAGCACGTGCCCAGGGAGGCCCAGCAAACCTCTCCACTGTGCTGCTGCTGCTGGAAGGTCTTCAGATACACACCTATAAATGATTCCTCTTTTATGGAGAAAGAACAATCCAATGGAGATCTCGGCTGCATAGAATCTGCAAAAGAAAACGTTTTAGGTTTCTGCCTTGTTTCTTTCTTTCTTTCTTTTTTAATTTTAGAGACAGGGTCTCACTGAGTTGCTTAGCACCTTCCTGTTGCTGAGGCTGGCTTTGAACTCACCATCCTCCTGCCTCAGCCTCCCAAGCTGCTGGTATTACAGGTGCCCAGCAGCCTTGCTTCTTAAGACTTCTGTATCTCCTGGAGTCTCACATTCAGGCATCAGAGATAAAACCCTACGGCTTTCCAAGGTCAGCGTCACCCCACACTGGTTCTTCCAACCATCAGTCCCTTTCCCCGCCATTTTCTCACTCCAGCGCACCCAAGAATGATACAATAGTCAGTGAGACAGGCTTATTTTTCTTGACTGGGGAAGGTGGTTAGATAATTTGCTGCCTACAAAATAATTTCTCATATAATCATTTAAAGAGTGGAGACCTGTGAGACTACTCCATGTCGGGAACATGGCAGAGGGGAGGAAATTTCCATTTTCCTATTCATGGGCAGAACACATTGGCGTTTGAAAATACAATTACTCCCTGGGTGACAAATGCATCGGTGATGAACTCTAGCTGGTTCATTCATTCCCTGAAGTGCTGGGATAAATGGGACATACCCTGTGATTCATACCCGAGTCTGGCTTCTTAAATAATTCATAATAAAAAGTAGCTACCACCATCATTTCCAAATCATTCCTAGGTTAATATCTGAGACTCTGAGTAAATGTAGAAGGATGTTTTGAAATTTGCATAGCATTTAAGAATCTTTGAAGTCTGAAAAACCACAAGTCTATGCCTGGGCAAACATCACACCCGGGAGATCCAGAGTAAACACACGCTGTTTACAGAAGCAGAGAAGAGAAATCCCTGCGGGGATGAACATGGGCTTTGAACGGGGGACCGTCTCTGAGGCTGGCAGAGAGATAGATAGGATTTTAGCTGATTTTTATAATTTCCATGTTTTTTTTTTCTGTAATTTTTAAAACTTTCCTGCAATACATATACAATAAAAGAGGATTGGATGAGGCAACTTGATGTTGCTTTATAACACCAAGCACCCGCCTGTGATCCCAGCACCTTGGGAGGCTGAGGCAGGAGGATTGCAAGTTCCAGACCAGCCTCGGCAATTTAGCGAGACTCTGTCTCAAAGAAAGAATAAGAAGGGCTCGGCTGTTGCTCAATGGTACAGAGCTCCCGGGTTCAATCCCCAGTACAAAAAAAAAGAACAGAGAGAAGAAAATAAAGTGGCTACTTTGCTCTTTATAGCTCTGTGCTATAAAGCTTCATTCTACAATGTGAGCATTTTAATGCTCTATAAGTCACAATGTTAAGAGAGGAGATAAGGCAGGCATTTCTAAAAACACTTCTTCTTTTTAGAACAAATAAAAGCAGAAAAATGCCCCTTATATTTTTTTAAGCTTGCTGCCAAAGAATTCCCTATTGTGCCTTCAGTTAATCTTCCCTAGGGCAGATAATCCCGCACAGGCCAAATATTCTTCTGATTTATCTTTTTAGATGAATGTTGGCCAGACTCCTATTAATGTTGGCTAACTTGATTAGTGGGGTGTACGCCCACAGTGCCTCTTAATTTGGGAAAATAAAATAGTCAATTGTTCAGGCTTGCTTCTGTTGAGTTTCCTGGGATTTCCTGGCCCCTGAGAAATGGGACAGTATTCCAGGTATCAAAGTCCCTCCTCTAACCTCACATGGAACCCAGGACTCCCCTGCCGCATCCCAGCACCCAAGGTGCATCTCAACGAAACCCTCCAGGCTGAGCTCACGTTTCTTCCTTGCAAGCCATGGCCTCCCTGGTAGCTGCCCTCACCCAAGCCTAAGATGGGACGTCATTTGAAACGTCTCTCCCCAACTCCAGTCACCCAGTTCTGCTTCTCTTCCTCCAGAGTATTGGTCAAGGACACTTGCTTCTCTCTGGCTCCAAGCTGAAGCCCTAATTCCAGCCCCATTTTTTCTGCCCTAAAAAGATTCCTACCGGGGACCCCTTTGTACCAGTCCCTCCATTCTTGCCCATCCCTCCTCCTGTCCTCAGGCAGAGGGTGCTATGAGAACTTGACCTCATGGGGTCAGGTCCCACTGAAGCCCCTTCCCTGACCCTCTTCCGCCTGCATCCCCTCCCCAGCTCACGCCACCTAACGTGCACGCCGAGCCACAGACCTAGACTTAGTCTCACCTCTGTCCACTTCCTTTTCCTGGAAGGTTCTCCCAGCCTCTGGGTTGGGCATTACCTGAGGACTTGCTGTTCCTGTCCCCCAGTTTTAGGGAGCTTGGGTGGTGTTCTGTAACTACCCCCAGCCAGGCTAGAGCATGAGCGCTGGGGAGGGGGAGCCCATTCCTTCATGTTCCACCCATGAGGGTGACACTGGGTGGTGTGGGTATGCACCAGCATCTCACCTTACTGGCAATGGAAAAAACAGCTCCCATGGAAACATCTAGAAGGGACCCGTTAACACATGCATTCCCTTGGGAAGTCTCCCAAATGAGCAGGGCCATCTTGGATATTGGACCCGGCAGAAGCTCCCAGTTGAGAGTTCTGGGCCACCTGAATGACAGGACTGAAACATAATACTCACACTGCTTGTGGCTCCTTGAATTTTCCTACTTGCTGAATGTGGTACATGAGGTCCCCGCCGTTGACGTATTCCATGACAAAGTACAGCCGATCCTGCAGGCCAAGATGTACACACGTGAGCAGGGCTCCTTCCCCCGGGGTGGCCCTGTTTGCATTCTCATTAGTCCAACGTGGGCTGAGCTGGCAGATCTGCTCAGTTTGGAGCTATTCACATTTTTTTCCCCACCTAAAGAATAAGCGACAGACCCTCCTGCAGGAGGGCCTTGGGATGGACAGTCCTTACGTAACTCTGATCTAATAGCTGTCTGTCGACGTGCCTGCCTCCTGGTTACATATGCTGCTTATTATAGTAACAGCCTCAAACGTGCTTCCCTTTTTTCCTACACATACAATATTTCCTAAGCCAGGCGCACTGTGAGGAATCCACACAGGACAATCAGTTCATTCCGCCAATATTTCTTGATGGTGCGAGTGTACAAAAGTTGGCTTGCCAGGTTTAAGAGGCGCATCGGGCTAACAAAGTAATGTGCTCAAAGAGTCTTCCAAAAACTCACCCCTTGGGTGAGGCTGGGCTCCTCAGCTGCACCTGCTTAATGACATCTGCCAGGTAGGCGCGCCGGGGCCCATGACAGGAGAGGCTAATCAGAGGTTCTTTTGCAACCACTCTGTGCCCGAATCCTGTTTTCTCATTTTCTCAGTTACCTGAGGTTTCTGAGGAGTTGGCCACACGCAGGCCATTCATTATCCAGCCAAATAAGCGTGCATGTTTACGAGGCCATTATGCTGGGCCAGATGGGAGAGGCTGAGCGCATGGCGCAGTAGCTGCCATCTCAGCACACGAGGTCAAAGCTGACCTCTGCTCTCTTCTAGAGAACAGCCCCTTCCCCAGAGGTTCTTAAACATGAACGTGCTCCTCAGGGAGAATGATGAAGCTAACAGCCAGGAAGCAGCCCTGGGAGCTTCACTCCCCAGCTTTTCTGTTAGGAACTTCAATTTCGGCTTCGGGTCTTTGCTTTGCAGCTTTCCAGAGCTTCGTCAGTGTAAGCGGGGTGAACCGAATCCAGGGGTTCGGTTCTCTTCCCACCGTGCTGCTCAGCCCTCCCCGCCTCTCCTGGGGTTGGGAGTCTGGGAGCTGCTGGGAGCAGGCAGGAGCCCGTGGTGTGGCCAGAGCGTGGTTGACACAGTGGCTGGTGGCCAGCCCAGCAGCCTCCACGGCGCCCCGAACCTGTGTGGGTATATGGCCATCTTGAGATTCTCCAAGGCATTGAGGGCTCCTCCCAGGGGTTTTTAAAGACAGACATAAAACACCACATCGATTTCTGACCATGGTGCAGTTGAAAATAGCGACCTTCCCGATGATCACTGATTACTGAGCCATATTTAAAGGGAACGCCCACCCAGTGATGCTCACCATGGTGCTGCCCAAGGGTCTCGATTTCTTGTAGGACACTTGCAAACCCCACAGCTGACGGACCAGTGCTTTGGGATTCCACCCATCCCTTCAAAGAATTTTTCTCTGTGACAGGGGACAGTAGACCTTCTCCATAAAAGGTCAGGCCTCGTGTGTCTCTTGTAACCACCCAGCACCGCTGTCTCAGTGTGAAGGCAGTCACAGGTGCAGGTAAGTGACTGAGCATGGCTGCGTTCCTAGAAAATGTGAATTTCATCTAATTTTCACATGTCATGAAATATTGTTTGGATTTCTTCTTTGTGACCTTTCTCAGAGCCCATGGGATGTACAAAGCAGGTCCTAGTTTGCCAATTCTGCTGTGTGTCTGAAACAAAAACACTTTTTTTTTTTTTTTCTCTCTTAATAAAATGGCATCTCCTGATGACTCAATACCATGGGTGCGGCTGGACCAGTACCTTCCAGAGGCAGGACTGTAATCAATCTGAACTTCTTTGAACTCTATAAATTTCAGCATCGTGCTTGGCATGAAGAAAACCTTTCACACCCAGCCATCCCTCAGTACCTGTGGGAGACCAGCTCCAGGATCACACAAGGACACCAAAATCCTTGGATGCTCAAGTTCCTTATATAAAATGGCATGTCTGCATACAACCTAGGAACTCTTCCCACACACCTTAAATCCTCTCTGCATCGCTAATAGTACCCAGCACAACACAAACACTGGGCCAAGAGCTGTTGGACAGCATTGCTTAGGGGATACTGACATTCCCTATATATCAGATGTGATTTAAAAAAATATTTTCCATTTATAGTTGGTAGAAACCCACGAAGAATGCAGAACCGCAGGAGGCAGAGGCCCACTGGGAATGTTTGCTGAATTAGATGGAATGAGTGCCAAGTCTCTAAGCAGAGGACTTCACAGAGGGGGATGACTCAAATCTGCTAGGGCCAGAGGGGTGAGATCTGGCCCCATCTCCTCTGCTTGGCACCCCGTCCTGCCTTTCCCAGGGATGCTAAGGCAGGTGGGTACCACACCTCGGAGACACGGTCCAGGGGCCTTACCACTGTCTGGAAGCAGGAGTGCAGCTGCGTCAGGAACGGGGGCTTGTCAAGCAGGGCCAGGACCCGCTTCTCCACCATCGTGCACTCCACGTCGTCGTCCTGAATCACCACGTCCTTCTTCAGGATTTTGATGGCGTACAGTTCTTCTGTTCCCTTCCTGTCAGCAAGCATCACCTGGGAACAGACCAAGAGCAACCTGAACAGGGGAGGCACTAGGCCAGCTGAGGCAGCTCAGCAACAGTTCATGCAAATCTGAAAAGTGTGATAGAAAATTGTTCTGTAGATTTTGCTGTGGTGTAGCAGTGTCCCCTAAAGGTACATGTGTAAATGCTTAGTCCCAGGTACTTTTGGGAAGTGGTGGAAACTTGAGGAAGGCAGGGCCTTGTGGAGGTCCTTAGGTGTCTGGGGGCATGACATGTGCTTGAAGGAATCTGTGAAACTCCAGTGTCTTTGTTTTTTCTCTTAGTTTCCTGGCTGAACAAGGCAAGGAGCTTGAATTCCTGCCATGTTGTGCTGCCTCACCAGAGACCAAAGCAATGGGGCCACTCAATCATGAACTGTGAGCTAAAAATAAACCTTTTCTCTTTATAAACTGACTGCCTCAAGCATTTCATTATAGTGATAGAAAATGAATACAAACTTTACATACAAATTTTGAAATAGTGTGCATCACCACAAATTAGATTCCTCCGGAACTTGCATAACTTGTTAACTATTTGTACTGTATAGCTATTGTTACCGGGGGGTGCTCTTTTGGTTACTAAACAGAATATTCACATTCTCTATGAGGATCAGTCTGGATTCATGCAAGTTTTCAGAATCATCCTTAGGGTAAATGTGATCGATCTCTATAATCTCAAAAGTCAGGAACTCAGACAAAAAGGCAGGATAGAAATCAGTTCCTGGAGCAGTCAGGAGACTTGGGACCATTGAGGCCAAATGAAGGAATGCAGGATGACACCCCATATGATCCCACATTTCATTTTTAGTTGAGCAAATTAGTGGACCAACATTTTGGAGCATCCTCTCTGTTCTGAACAGGTGACACATATGAACCTGCTGGGAGCGTTCTGGTACAGTTGTTTTAATCACGAGAGGTAGGAAGCATTTGAGGAATGTGTCTGGGAACCAGGGAGATCTAAAGGGATGTTCTGGAAACCTCAGGGAGAACCAAACTGACCCACCATTCATTCTCTGCCCAAGTCCCTCCGCTTCTTACCTTCCCAAAACTCCCCTTCCCCAGCACCATGAGGAAATTGAAGTCGGTGAGTTTCACTCTGTCAAGGTTGTTGGAAGGTTTCCTGTCTTCAGAAGGACTGATCACTTTGTTACCCGCAGGGCCAAGCTTGGCTTTCTAAATGACAAGCAGAGACATGAAAGGCCATTGGTCATTTTTTCCAAGGAAAGAGTGACTAAAAACAGTACAAGTTGGATGCCAGGGGAGAGGTGGGAGGTGGAAAGGGGAGAAAAGAGGAATCTGAGCACAGGAAGTGGCTTCCGCGGGTTGGAGGCAGCTCCGCAGGCGGTTAACCCAGAGTCCAGTTGCAGGAATCAGCCAAGGGCATGCGGGTTCTAATCCCAGGAGGTCAAAGTCAGCTTTGGGGAAAAAGGTGTGTTAAGACTATTGATATGTAAAGTAAATAAACTGGGGCCGATGTTTTCCTCACCTGTAGGTTTTCTGATTTAAAATTCATCTGCATAAAGGAAGTTTGTATCCAGGCAAAGAAAGAGAAGGAAGTCCGCCGGACAGGCATGATGGAAGTGGTAAGGGGCAGGGATGGCTTGCGGCTATTTTCAGAGGCACAGCAAGAAGAACAGGCTTCTTGTTCACCTTTTAAAAGTTAAGAGTTAAGCTCATGCTGGGCGTGGTGGCGCACGCCTGTAATCCCAGCACTTGGGAGGCTGAGGCAGGAGGATCGCGAGTTCAAAGCCAGCCTCAGCAACTTAGCGAGGCCCTAAGCAACTCAGTGAGACCCTGTCTCTAAATAAAATACAAAATAGGGCTGGGGATGTGGCTCATGGTGGAGTGCCCCTGGGTTCAATCCCCAGTACCAAAAAAAAAAGAGTTAAGCTCATGAAAAGAAATGGGGTACGCATGGGAACCTGGTTTCACACAACACATGCCGTGGTAAAGGATGCTCAAGCAATGGAAGGAGCTTCATGCATGAGATTCCCACACGAGGGCCCTGGGGGAGCCATGCTCACGACCTCATGGAGAGTCCCCATGTCCATGGGGAATGTCAAGAGGGCTCACAAGAAAAGGGGAGATGAATGGTTTCCTGTGGGCGTGAGCGTCCTAACAGTCGGCAAGGAGCTCCTGGAGAAACAGGGCCAGACTGGGTGGGTGCAGAATCCCACCCACCACCAGGCTCTGCCAATGAGGAGCTGGGTATAGGAGAAGCCAGCTGCTGTCAGGGCCAGGATCCTGCAGGCTGGCCGGCCCTGCACAGACACAGCCCTGATTCCTAGGACAAGGACACTTGCTTTAGATCCATCCTTCCTGAGAGAGCAGCCCTGACTAAGTGTGGCTTTGCTCTCCATCGACAGCTGCCAGGCGTCACTGACGTCTATACCTTCATGGTAAGGCTGACCAAGAAGATGGCAAAACCCAGGTGCACAGACTGTAATCCCAGTGGCTTGGGAGGCTGAGGCAGTAGGATTGCAAGTTCAAAGCCAGCCTCAGCAACTTAACGAGGTCCTGAGCAACTTAGCAAGACCCTGTCTCTAAACAAAAAATTATAAGGGCTGGGGATGTGGCTCAGTGGTTAAGCGCCCCTGGGTTCATTCCTTGGTGCCAAAAAGACGAAGAAGAAGAACAAAAAGATGGCCAAAGAGATCAGAAAGGCATCTGAGAAGGCTTTACTATGGACCAGTGCATCAGAGAGACTGGTCCTTAGCTCTAGGGGAAAATGTGGACTTTGCAGTTTTCTTCTTTGGTAGCAGAGAAGGCTTAGGAATCACAACGCTCCCTCTTTGAGCACCAGCCTCCCTTGCTGCACGGAGTGAGCCACCCTGCACGGGGGCAGCCTTTGCCTTAGCAGAGTGAGCCCCCCTCAGCTGTCTCTGGATTCCTGTCCCTAACGTGGTGCTTGGCACGGAATATACACCCAACACTTGGGTTGATCGAATAAAGACATGAAACCTCAGCGTCTCTACCAGATGCTGTGCTACTGGGTGACATCCTCCCTGAGAGAGGCAGCTCATTTGTACAGGATGGAATCTCACGGCTCGGGTCTCTGAGCACACGCACTGAAGAGGAGGCACAGGTGGCCCTGGCGTTCCTGCTTCAAGCCTGAAGGTACTGAATAGGACCGCGCTTGTTGGGCAACAGTCTGCTGAAGCAAGCTGGCAACAGATGGACGGAAGCAGGGACAGTCATTTAAAGCACACAGGTGCAGGGGACTCTACAAAGTATGAAACTCAGAGTGGGGCAGAGGCTGGAGGCTGGAATGTTCTCTTTCCTGAGCCCCCATGTGCTCTGCCCCTATTGGGAATGCCTGGGGGAAATGGGTGTGAACTTGGGGCCACGGAAACACCGAAGGGCTGATGGTAAACGTGAATCACATGGCATGTGATGGCCCCTCCCCCTTTGGCAGAGGTTGGAAGGAATTTTAAGGCAGACTTGTGAGAAGGAGCCAGAATTCACCATCAGGTTCCCCTGGGGACCCCTCAGCTGCAGGACCAGCCCAGCCTCCAGACATCTGCCCCTCATGATTCCAAGTGGAGAAACTTCCTGGTCTGTGTCTGAAAGAATCATCAGGAAGTCCACCTTTGAGATGAGAATACTACCCGTGCCACTCTTTGGCTCTCTGATTTAGAAAAAAATGTTATGAGGAAGAGGCACAATTTTATTTTCTCAGGAACTTCATAAGAACATCTGAAAAAACCCCAACCGCAATTGTGATTCATGGATCTGAGGTGCTTGACACACCCAAGAACATTTTCACCTGGGGAAGCTGCTATTCATGCTGCCTAGGATGGATTCCAGCTTCCACCTGGTTACGGTTTAGATGGGAGGGGTCCCACAAAAGCTCATGTGTGAGACGATGCAAGAAGGCTTAGAGGTGAAATGATTGGGTATGAGGTTTAACCTAATTAATGCACTGATCCCCTGAGAGTGACTAACTTGGTGGTAACTGTAGGCACGTAGGATGTGGTTGGAGGAGGTGGGTCCCTGGGGTGTATATTCCCTCCCCCTTTCCTCACACATACTCTTCCACCATGATGTTCTGCCTCACCTTGGGCCCTGAGGAATGGAGCTGGTCTTCTATGGACTGAGACCCCTGATATCGTGAGTCCCCAAATAAATTTTTCCTCTTCTAATTGTTCTTGTCAGATTTTTGGTCACAGCAGTGAAAAATCTGACTAAAACACATCTGGGGCGGGTGGGGGGCTCCAGACTGCTGCTCTGACTCATTGGTGTTCCTAAAGAGCCATGCGGTCATGGAATATGGGCGGATGCAGGTGACAGGTCTCCAAATTAGAGAGGGGCTTTTGTTGAGCCATGACATAACGGCTTTGTGAGTTTTTTGCTATGATCTTGGTCTATGTAGAGGGACAAGATATTGCCCACAGTCAGGCTGAAGGAAGGTAAAGACAAAAGCTTTTTTTTTTTTTTTTTTTGGCATTTCAGAAGTTCCGAGCCTAACTGCAATAAGATCTAGGACTCAATCTGAAAAGTCATGGACTTTGGAGGAACACCCACGAAGGAGACTCTTGAGCCCAGGAGGTGAAGCTAGACAAGAGGAGGCCCTGCAGGGCACATTCCACTGTCCTTCCTTTTGAGCCAGAAGCAGTGTTGAGTTTTCTGTGTCTGACAGAGCGGGCGGTTGGTTGGGAAAGAGAGAGGCCAGCACGCGGGGTCCAGAGCAGGCCAGGCTGGCCACGCTAGCGGCATTCATGCTGGGGGGCTGGCTTCTCAGCGGCCTGGCTGGAGGGTGAGAGTGGATTTCTCCCCACCCCCCCAGCCGGCCCTGTGATAACAGCAGCGTCTGCACACAGCTGTCCCCATGCAGAGTGGACATTGCCCTTGGCTTCCCTCTAGAGCACCCTGAGCTGCTCCACACTGCCACCTGCAGGCCATGCTGTGGAAGGACATGGAGCCACTTGGGAGCAACTCTTCTGTTACAGTGTCTGGGCCTGACTTCCAGCAAGCACTAGTCCCAATTCTGAGTCCAACAAAAAATGGGGCAGGAGGAGACCACAGTGGATACCTACAGGTGTCACTGGAAAGGGGGAAGGCTGGGGGCCACCATGCTGGACTCCCAGGCAGGTCACAGACCATGGCTGGGGACCAGGTGCTATGGACTGCTTTGACCTCCAGTCCCCGGACAGCGCCTCTTTTGCCTGGCCAATGATTCTGCGTTTCCCCCACCCCTCTCTGACTGCCTTCTCCCCATCCCTCAGGGCCCACTCAACTGCCATTTCCCCAGGAAATGTCCCCTGGAGACAGCCTGGTACTCTCCCTCATGGTTCCCTGGCTTTTCCTCAATAGTCGTGGCACCTGGTAAACCTTTGAGGGCACATTTGTTCATGATCTCTTGCAATCACCCCAGGTCTTGCTCAGTCTACCTTCAGATTACGTCCACCATCTCCTTCTCATGGCCCCATCTTCATGCACTGTGGTGTTGGCCACCTGGCTGGCCTCCCTGGGTCCACCCCACCCTGCAGGCTGTTCACCAGAGACAACCTGCTAAGGGATGGGGGGGACCTGTCCTGTTCTGGTTTCTCTGACTTCTTATTTGACAGAGGGACAGAGCCCAAGTCCTCTAGGATGATTGGAGGAGATGGCTTCCCACTCTCTGCCTAATTCCCATCACTCCTCAGCCTCTGTCCCAGCCTCACCACCTCCCTGACATTCTGCATTCTGCCTTGGTCTTGGCCTTGCCCTTGTCTCTTCTGAAAGCTCAAAGCCACCAGTTCAGAGTGGTCTTCCCCTGACTCTCCCCACTCCATCCCTTCCTGCTTCCCCTTTCTTCCTAGAGCTCGTCACCCCTGACTGCATCAGCCATCATCCAAGAGGTTTAGCTCATCCCCCAAATCCAGCTCAAGGGCCTCCCTGTCTTCCCAGGAATTCCTCACCTGTGGCAGACACTGTGCCCACCCACATGCCCTGAGCTGTCAGCTCTGCACACGGTGGACACCTGAGGCTGTCTGGGCTGCCATCGGCCACTCCTGCAGAGTACCCCGAAGGCCCTCCAGTCACTGCCCCTTGCGCCTACCACAGGCTGAAGCATGTCCCAGCTGCTCATGGGCTGAGCTGCCACTGCCCAGTGGTGACCAGCTTAGTGGCACACCTTGGTGGGCTTCCCTAGCTTCCCTGGGTCATGTCCCTAGTCCCTACTAGTGTCTCTGGGGATCTCTTCCCAAACGAACCTGCTCCTAAATTCCACAGCTGAGTCAGCTTTTGGGAAACCTAGACAAACACATCCACCTTCTTCCCAGGGATCTTCTTCTTAGGGATCTGCCTTCCTCACTAGACTGTGCGACCCCGAAGGCAAGCAGTGCATCTTCCTCGACTTTGAGTCTGTAGAACAAGCCCTACTCGGCACATGGGTATGATTCCCAGCACCTGTCATTCATCCATTCTCATGCTCGCATATGCCCATCAGGTGTGGGGCTGATGGAATCTGCAGAGGCCAGCCTGTAGCCAGACAGTTGCCCAGAGGACAAACTTTAATACTTAAGAGCAGATGTTATCAGGTGGGTGATGCCTGGGCTCTGTAAGCTTTGGGATGCGCACGTATAATCTCAACTCTTTCCCCTGAGCGATGGGCAATCGCTGGTCCTGCTGGCACAGCTGCAGAGAGGTGCTTTCAGGCCATTCCTGCCCCCAGGGAGGTCGGCGCACAGTACCCTCCCAGAGGCCAGGCTGGTGAGTTAGCTAGGCCAGCAAAGCCTAAGGGTTTCTCTGAAGGGATGTTCTTCCAGGAGTCCCACTTGCCCGAGGCCCAGCTGGGATCTCTGGCTGCAAAGCAGCACTGAGCCCCTCAGCTGCCCATTTCTTCTCTGAGCTTTTGAATGGGTGCATTTGGCAACTGGCCTCCCGGCAGGACAGACACCTGTCCAGGTTTGGGTCTTGTGGACATGGCTCTAGCTGTCACGGATGTAATTCAGATCTCGCCAGGAGTGTGAACAAAATCAATACGTGTTTGGGGATAAAGCTGAAGCCAACAGCCTAACGCAGAGATTTCAGAAAACCAGAGGCAGCCGGAGGAGACGCGTGCTGACATCTTTTATAACAGTGGCATGGCCGTGGCCCCCAGAGGGGGACGCCCAGCTGGGGGAGGGCAGGTGGGAATTCAAACTGCAGAGACTGAAAAGCAGATGTGTCCTAAAGATGGACACCCACGGGGGCTGTGGACCTGAGCAGAGTTGGCTGTACCCCAAATCTCACTCGATTCCAAGTTACGGGAAGAAGGTGGAGGAGGATGGGCCTGAGCGGCAGCAGAGTGAAGACCTGCAGTTTTGGGCTCCTCCACCTCTGCAGTGGGCGGGGCTCTTTAGAGAACTGAGCTCACAGAGTCACAGTTGAGAGTTCAAGGTCTGTACCCCAACTTCACCAGGCACAGGGTGCTACTGGGGACAAGCTCTGTACCCACTCCAAGCCTCCAGCCCTTCATCTGTAAGGTGGGATGATTCTAAGGTGTCCTCATCAGGCTCCTGGGAGGAGAAGGGTGACTGGTCCAGGGCTGGGTGCCCAGCAAGTGCCTAATGCTGAGTCCCTTTCATGACGTCCCTGCCCACCTCTTCCTCTTTGGGAAGGCCAGCGGAGCCCAAGAGCACAGCTCTTCACACTTGTTCAATTTGTGGGTCCTGCGTGCGACTTTAGATTCTTCTCTTACTCATTCCACAAATCCCTGTGTGCCCAATTTGCCCCAGAGGAGGTGCCCATCTGTCACCTCGCACATCGCCACGGGCCACAGGTGCCTTCCTGTTTTTGTTGCTGTAACAGCAGCACCTGAGTTCACCTGAGACTAGGTAACTGATGGTGCCAGGTGCTGGGGAAGCCAAGATGGATGGAATGTAGGCTCTCTGAAGAACCTGCCGCCCAAAGGCACTGTGGTCTGCATCAGGGCTGCCGAAGCGGGGCCCGGGGACCAGCAGCAGCAGCAGCACCTGGAGGTTCATCAGAGACGTAGACTTTCCAACCCTACTCCAGAATGACTGGATTGAAATACGCATTCTTAGCAAGTCCCTTGGGTGATTCTTGTGCACATTTAAGTTTGAGAAGCGTCAATCTGAGACAGCCAGGATGTTTCTCCAGATTCAAACATCCCTCTCAGATTCAGGGGCCCCCGATGTCCTGTCCACCTTAACCATCAGGCAACGCCAGAAAGGGCCCTGGACTTGGATTTGAAAGAACTGAAACCAAATCTTGGCTCCATCCACAGCTGCTGTGTGACTGTGGGCAAGGGGAGCTGCTTTGCTGGGCCTCGGGCTCCTCATCTTAGCACGGGAAGACTGTGCTCCTGGGCGGCATCCCTGGCTGTGCGGCAGGTGAGGCCAGGGAGCCTCTGTAGCACCCCTGGCTGTGGCACCTGGGTCACACCCTTCTGCCTGGTCTTTTCTGCTTTTGCTCCCGAGGGAGCTGTAGGCAGCCCTCAAGTTCCTAGAACACGCTCACTCCATGAATGTGCCTTGAAGGTCTTTGGAATTCTGAGGGCAACTGCAGGCTGCCTGGGTCAGGGCTCAACTGGGCCAACTCATGGGCCAGAAACCCTGAGCTATGGTTTGCATACAGCTCCACCAAAACTCATGTTGCAAAGTAACGGCAAGTGTACCAGCATCGGAAGGTGGTGGGGTGCTGGGTTGTGGGGACAGAGCACTCATGAATGGACCAAAGCTTTTCTCCCAGGAATGGCTGAGCTATTGTGGGAGCTCAGCCCCTTTTCTTTCTTTCTCTACTAGGTGTTGGGGATCAAATCCAGGACTTTATGCATGCTAAGCACGTGCTCTACCTCTCAGCTACACTCCCATCCCCCCTTTCTCTTTTAGCATGTGCCCCTTGCTCTTCCATTTTCCACCAGGAGTTGAAGCAGTATGAAGCCCTCACCAGAAGCCAAGCAGGTGCAGGCATCATGCTCTTGGACCTCCAGAACTATGAGCTAAACAAACCTCTTTTCTTCATAAATTACCGACTCTCAGGTATTCTGTTACAGTCACTGAAAACAAAGAAACCTGTGATCGAGAGTGATGTGTGAGGTTACAGATGGGCTTTGTGGGCGCTCATACCCTGTGGGGAGTCTCATGGGTTCCCACATTCTTGGGGTAGGTCTCAGCTCCAGTCATTTGCCCTGATTTCCTGCGTACTAATGTAGCCCTAAGAAGCTGGGCTAGGAAAAGAAAAGACCTTGGCTTATGAAAACGGCACAGAGACTATTTTCAAAGGAAGTAAAAATGGAAACAACAGATGTATAATGTTGTAAAACAGAATAAAGTGACTTTAAATGCTGACGCTTTAGCATGCTTTTAAAAAATTACACTAAAGCACAGCACGTTTTACTGCCTATGACTAAACAACTCGGAATTCAGGACTTTTAGGTTCCACCAAAGAGGGTACCTTAGCATTTGGTCACATCTGGCTTCAGGATGCTACTTGGATCACCAGGCTGAGAGACCCAGCAGGGGGTGCCTCCAGATCAGGGAATTAACTAGTAACCAACTCCTGATGCCTCTCCTTTTGTACTATTGAAATACTCTTGAAAAGTTGAAGCGGTTTGCATCCACTGACGGTATTCACAGCCCCAACTCCGGGGTGGCTTCGGCGAAGCAATCACACCAAGTGACTCCGCACGCTGCAAACCCCCACTCTTGCAGGTTGGTGTGAAACAGGGTCCACATGTATATAAGAATAGGTGCCCCAGGAGCCCTGTGAGGGGCTCCCCATGCTCGGCTCACTATTATAGAGCTTTTGAGTTAAAATCAAGAGGAGGCTGTGCCAAGCCCTTGCCTTCCTTACCTATGGGGGCCTGGATGGTGGGAGATGCTTGTTTTCCATTTGGTTAAATAGCCAGGAGCCACGGGGCTGGGAGTAGGCAACAGCAGTGTCTAAGAACTTAATACCATGGATGTGCTGTGGTTTTGGATTTTGTATAATGAACATGTACCAGCTTTGGTATGTGGGGAGACAAACAGACCAAAGAGACCCAGGGAAAGCTGGCCTCTTGCAGGACAGCCTTCTGTCTTGGAATTCAGACAAGAGGGGCCGACTTCCCTCCAGTGTGAATCCAAGTGCAAAGACCCACCTGCAGTAAGGATGCAGGTTGGAAGCGGAGGGCAGGGCTCCCAGTGGGTCTGATTTCTTCTCGCAGGGCCTTTGGGCAATGCTCTGCAGAGCAGGCTAACGTCTAGCCACCCCACACTTCGTATGTGTCCACTCACTGATCTTGTGAGTGTGTCCTTGGGAACACAGCATCTCCCAGCATTATTGAAAACACTGATGAATATATTTATCAAAGATGTTTGCAGTGCGTGGAGAGATGAACTTGACAACAGTGGAAGATTCTTTCCACTTCTAAGATTCCAAGGCTGGATGGGCCAACAGTGAACAATCACAGGAGCAGATGAATTACTGTGGTTCTCTCCTATAATTATTTTTTTTGGGGGCGTATGGTAAAAATGCTCTGGGTTCAGGGTTTATCTGAACAACCTTGGCCAAACAAAACTCTGGTGTTTCTGGGCTACTCCACCAACCAGGGTATGGTCACAGCTATATCTGTGTTACAAAGAGCAAAGGCCCTCAGCCTGGCACTGAGCCTGGAGGGCAATGTCTTGTTTTCCCCGGCAGTGCTGGGTAAGAGTGATCAAGTGTTTCAGAAGAAGAAAGCCACGAGGGCCCTGGAAGGGGTTTCCAACGACACCATTAACTGAGGAGGTGTGTTCACACCGCGAGTCACGGCATCTGACGTCTATTCCCTGCTACTCAGTAACCAGGCAACCGGTTAAAATGATGCTACTTAATGGGCATTACGGCCTCCCGGGTAGACAGATGGAATCAATGAGCTGCTCATCATTCTCTGGCTAAATGATTTCTCATCTTCTGGGACAGGGCACACCCTGCATGCTGCCACCGGAGGGCCTCTACACTTCCTGCCTTCTCTGGTGCAGAAGGGCACAATTCTGTCCGTGCTGCAGTGACGCATTGACCTGAGGCTCCCCCACCCCCCTGCTGACGACCCCTTCCTGTGGTCTGTGTCCCCTCCCACGCACCTTGCTGCCTATTTTACTTTTCCCCACTTGTTTGCCATCCCTCTCCCTCCACTGGAAGAGCCCAGGGCCCTGGCTGGTCTGTCCCCTGCTGTACCCATCCCTAGGGTCCAGGATGCATCTGGGGTCTCGGAATCAATGACTACTTTTCATACAACATTTTTAAAAGGCAGAGTTACTGCTTTGAAACAATTTCTATGAGGCAGCTTCTTGCTATAAAGTCATTCATATTCATTTTTGAAAATTTAACAGTCACAGATGAATAAAAAGAAAAAAACCGACATAGAAAAATTCAAATATGCATAATTTCAACACCTAGCGTTAACCATTGTTAACATTTTGGTATTCTTCTAAACCTTTCTTTTCATGCTTTCTTACTTGACACACACAGAATTACATTGTTTGAAACCTGCATGGTTTTAGCGACGGCCTAATACCTCACTTCGTGGCTCTAGGAACCACTCCCCTATTACTGAATATCTAGGTTATTCCAATTTCATGCAGGTGAACAGTTTTTAGTTCAAACCTCTATGCTGAATTCAGGGCTTTTCTTCCTCTATCAAGGGTCAGCCAACTTATTCTATTAATGTTGTTGGGCTTGAAGACCAAACACTGTCTTTGTTGCAACTATCAACTCTATTGTTTTTGTGCAAAAGGTACATAAATGAATGTGTGGCTGACTGCCAACAAAATGTCCACAGAAACAAGGAGCAGCCAGGCCTGGACCTTGGGCTATAGAGTCTCTCACACCCTCTGACTTGCTGCTTCTCAAATCACCTTCATTTTCAGTGGGACTAAAATAACTAAAATGACTCTCTCCTTGCTAACCTATCAGAACAGCAACAATCAAAGACCTCAAATGCACCTGAATTCAATTACTACTCAGCCTCTTCCATGATTCTTGATATGTTGACTAGCACAAGGAAATAAAGGTTTGTTTTTTTTTTCCCCTTTTTTCCCCCTAACCAAACAAGGTGGTATTTGTTCAGCAAGGGAGACACATTAAGTCATTTTCTTAATGAGAAATATTTCTGTGGACACAGCCACTCAGGTTATTGCTACTGTTAAAATCAATGTGCAGGAAGCCAGCAGGCCTCTGTTGTCATGGCAACTGAGCCATACTCCAAGGGTAAGTGTGGGACCCCAGACCTGTAAGCACTTATGCCTGATGTGAAAAATGCAAAATGCTTGCTTTTTTTCCTACCAAGGGTTTTAGGCTTCTAGTTCCTGATGTGCCATTTTCTTTACAGCCAACCCTTTGTTTCCCCATTTCCCAGATTAGTCCATTGACGGTTGTCACGTCTGCAAGGCTGGCTGGTCTTGAAGGGGGACTACTTGTCTCACCTAAGCACACCCTGAATGGCTGTTGCCCTTAGTTCTTCCCAGTTGCTAAGAGTTCAGGATCTTCTTTTGAAGATCCCTCCAAAATTACCCTGGGTTGTTCCACCTGCAAAAAATATGATCTTCCTCCCACCAGGGGGCCGATGGCATACCCACACCTACGGGAGGGCCTAGTGTCAGCAGGTATGGCTGTGACATATATTTTCATCAATTTTTTTGAGACCTGTTATTTCCCTGCCAGCAATGCTCCCTTCAGGGATTAACACCACACTGGATGTCTGAGTCAGCTGGGGCAGAGCCAGGAGCCACACGGACTCACAGGTGCAATCCAAGCAAATGGTTCTTCAGACTGCACACAATGTTGCCTAGAGGCAGGGGATTTTTCTCTGCTACCGGGAAGGTAAAGCAGCTGAAATGAGCTGGCGCTCTGGGCAAGAGGAGCCTTCCAGACCCAGGGAAGCACTTGACTGCTTGCCTTTCCAGCAGCTCCATGATTCCCCCGAACCAAGGAGCCACTGGGAGCACAGAGTGATGACTTTATCCTCACGTCCATTATAAAGTGGAGGTCCAGGCGGCAGAGCTCACTGCTCCCTTGTAATGAGGATGTTAGGGAATTTTTTATTTGCAATTCTTTACTGCCCTCTTGTGGTGGTTATTTTTGGGAGAGGCTGCATCTTGACTGGGATTTTTTTTTTTTTTTTTTTTTTTTTTTTTTTTTTTTTTTGTAGTGCTGGGGATTGAACCCAGGACCTTGTGCTTGCGATGCTTAAAGCAGAAACACATCTAAGGTTAAGTCCTAATAAGTGCTACGGAGATACATAAATGAGACACAAATTGTATTTTCTCAGCTCACCTTTACAGAGAGGAGTGAAATAGCTAATGTGAGAAAAGCCTTTGAAAAGGCCAGTAGATCTTCCGAGTGGGGACTGATGCCAGAAGTGGGTTGGTGAATCCCCTGGCACTTTTTTTCTAGAAAATAACAGCAACCCGACCTCTCTGAGTCTCCTGACTCTTCCCAAGCCATTGGCTGCATCCAGACCCTGCAAGTCATAGACATAAGAAGTGGGCGGTCGGGACAAGGAGGTGGTGGGGTTGCTGGGGTGGACCGAGAGGGCCACTGTGTCTTAGAAGTAGAAGCAAAGAACAATCTGGAAAATAATGAGAATGATGCCAGTCACCACACAGGATTCAACAAAAAAGCTGCTACTGGGGAAATTTAATTGGAGCTAAAGGAGTGCAGAACACCGTCTCCCTGAAGTCAGTGAAAACCAGCCAGGCCATCACCATGGGGCAGCAGCGGAAAAAAGAGGAGCAGGCCACCTGGCCTTGAGCAGAAGGCTCTGGAACCTGCATCCTCAGAGAGGTGGTTTTTATTTTTAAAATTTTTTAAGAATCCTGTCCTCAATATGTAGGATATATTTGTTCAACCTTTCAATTTAATTTTTTTTGCAAAATGTGTCTCATTGATGGGAGCAAGCATTTTTTTTAAATAATCTTTTCTTTTTGTTCTTTTTTATTTTATTCATTTATTTATATGTGGTGCTGAGAATCAAACCCAGTGCCTCACACATGCGAGGCAGGTGCTCTGCCACTGAGCCACAACCCCAGTCCCAAAATATGCTATTTTTTTTTTCCTTTGGCATTGCTGGGGATTGAACCCAGGGCCTTGTGCTTATGAGGCAGGCACTCTAGCAACTGAGCCATATCCCCAACCCTGGGAGCAAGCATTTTGAAAGTGGAGCCAACCGCCATTAAATTTGGCACAGAATTTCCACAATTCCTGATTTCATCCAGTCTTCCTGGAGCATTTTTAAACCACTCCAGTTTTTTAAAATCAGGGACCTACTTAAAGCTCCGTGGAACACCTGCTTCCAGGCCGGGCAACTGTGCTGCTCTGGGCTCTTTGTTGGCTCTCCATGGCAGAGAGCTCTGGCGGAAGCTTGGGGCACTCAGTGGTGGCAAGTGTGGGAGCTGGAGTCCTCCAGGTGGGGACTGGAATGGCAGGCAAGGTATTTTAACTTCTCAAAGGCCTCAGTGTTCTCATCCGTGAAATGGACTAAAACTCCTTCATCCTGCACACACGGGATACCTGCTTCCTGTAGTAATGGTCTGGTCAGGGTTCAGTGGCTGGTAGCAGCTGCCACTGAGAAGTCTGGTCTCAGCTTCTGATGCTGTAAGGAGGGAGCATCAGAAAAGAGAGCCCTTCTCCAGGAAGGGGCAGAGGGAAGAGATGATACCAAGGGACATGTGGTACAGTCTACAGGGGTTTGCCTGTCAGCCTGTCTCTAGGACAGGAGGGGCCTGTGGGAGGAGCTTTGGGGGAGGGGGCCTAAGAGCAAGATAGGGGTCCTTCCCATCTCTGTCCATGGCACAGGCCTGGGGGGCATCAGGGGCTGTTGGGGTCAGGGGTGCTTTTGCTTTCCATGTGAAACCTATGCCCTAGTGCTCTGGCCCTCCAGGTCTGGAGGCTTGGGGGCCATGGAAGGTTCAGGTATAGTTCAGAAGGGTGCATTCTCCCCCAGGAAGCAGTGGAGGGGAAGTGGCTGAGATGCAGTAGCCTCAAGGACAGAGGCCCTCGATTTGGGGAGGAAAGTTGTGTAGACAGATGGTTCATCCAGATACAAGATGCTCCCGGCATCTCCCAGATGTGACTGGTGAACCGTGGGAGTAGATGGGGGTTTTATGTGAAGAGGTCAGGAAGGAGCCAGTGAAATCTAAGATAATACAATTACTATGACCTCTGTGGGTACCCATGGGGTGCTGGCACCTGAAGCAAGTGCATTGAAAGGAACACCCTAATAAGAAATGAGACTGCAGCAGTGTGACCCGTGGGGAGCCATCAGTTCTGGATAACTTTGGCTGCCCACCCACGGCCACTGGTGAGTCACAGAAGAACCCACAACGAAAGCCTGGTGTTTGCACACCTGGGGTCTCCCAGCCTGGGGCCCATGAGTGGCTGAGGAAAAGCCCAACACAGAGTTTGCGTTCATTTGGTAAGTGTCACTCAGGACACAGCAATGCACCCTGGCACCTCCTAACTCCTGGGGGTGGGAAGCAGTGAGGATTCTGACCACAGTGAGTGCATACCTAGCTAGGCCCTAAAAGTTCCAGGCTCTTTTTCTATTTGTTCATTTAATCTTCCCAACCACCCTTAGGTTGGTGCTTTTTATCATTTCCACCCTAAAGTTGGAGAACCTGCGGTGAGAGGGTGACCTGTGTGGCGAGCTGGGTTAGAACCCAGGCTGTTGGCCCTACCCACTACCCTGGGGTGCCCACTGGGATGACAAGATGAGGGGGGGAGCTGCCCAGCAGGTGCAGGGAGAGGGAATTTCTTTCAGAGTGGGGACAGCCCCATTCAGAACTGGGAGGAGCCACAGTCTGCCTGCATGGCAGGAGGTGAATACCCAGGGAGGCCATGGACTTGCCCTAGTCCTTCCTTCTGTTTTCTCTTTATTTTCCCCTTCAGTCACATCTGTTTTATACCAGCATCTAGCTTTTCTACATGTTATGAAATACCGCCCTATAATTTGTCTGTTCTTTCTCCCTGGATTAACAAGAAACTTTAACATAATAACAGGTATGAACAAGCATTGCTCAGTCAAGTCACATGACAGGGACAAAAGAGGTTGAGGTTACATTTCAGGAGCTTGGGCCAGTGAGTTCATTTCACCTGCACAGAGGGATCTGGGCAGGTCAGGGTGTAAGATGACAGGTGATGGATTTGTTTGTAAACAGGAACTCTCTCTGCCTCTTTGAATGCCCTAGAGCTGCCCATCTCCTCTGAGAACTTGGGATGGTTTTACTCTGGGCAAAGGAATCGCCCAGTGGCTCAGTGTGAGTTTCTCCAGAGCAAATGCACAGCATGGTGAGTGGGGTTTAAAACCCAGATAGGAGGGAGTGTCAAGAGAATTCTCAAAAGGAAGACCTGCCCCCACGATGCTCGCCATGCTCTGCAGAATTTGTGTGACTTCAAGAAATACTCCTTCATTTCCCACTTCCAACTTCTCTGGATCACTGATCTCCTGGAGGATCGATCCGTCAGGAGAAACATTTGTAGTTCCAGAGATAACAAACTCTAAAAACATTACCTATTACTTTCTTTATCTATTTTTTTCCTTTCTTCCTTTGTTTGGTGTGACACTTGGAATTGAACACAGGACCTGTGATAGAGCAAAGGCTCTATCACCAAGCTATATCTCCAGCTTTTTGAGACAGAGTCTCGCTGAATTGCCCAGGCTGGCCTTGAACTTGTGATCCTCCTGCCTCAGCCTCCTGAGTAGCTGGGATTACAGATGGGTGCTACTCTTCCTGGCTATTAGATGCTTTCTTTAAGACACTGTCTTTAAGAGAGTATTAAATGTTGGGTCTAACTTGGGGAGGAAGATAGAATTTTCCTTTTGGCTAATTCTTCACCCAAGTGTTTTATACTATTTACATTTTCCAGTTTGTTTCACTACAAATATACTGTTACAATCCAGGGCTGGCTTTATGGTGAAGGAAGGCAATGCATTGAGAGCAAAGTTGTTATGTGTCCCTCCAGCTCCTCCTAAAACAGAGGTACTATCAGAAATGACCATAATAGATCTGGTTTTAAAAATAATTTACATGCAAATTACAAAATTCTATCAGCTAATCTGAGGATAGAATGGTTGATTAGGTGGTGAAAATTAACTGAGTTGGGAGAAAATTTAAAAATGAGAAAACATCATGCCAGGCATTAAGAACATCAGGCAACTGGACGATTTCAGTCTGTGATGTGTTACATACACCTCCCTACAAAACCACTCATGTAGTAAAGTGCACCATATTGATTGGATGCTAATGTAGATGCATGCTATTTAAAACTGGAAATGAGTCTTAACTGTTATGACACTAAAATACCTCAATTAACAGAAAGGAAAATGAGTTCTCAGTTTAAAGATGCACTCTTTTCTGTTCATTTGATGGTTTTAAGAACTGAACGTATTATTGATCTCTGGTCCTTGATCCTTGGTCAAACTTTAAACTAACCTAATGTGAAGAGCAGGGGAGATTGGTCTATGTTTTAGGTAATCGAGACACTGGAGGGCCGTGGCACACAGACTAAGACACAAGTGGGGTGAGACTCAAACAGCCAAAACACAGAGTGTATCTTTAAGAGAGGAGAACATGGCCAGAGGCCCAAGAAGTTCAGCAGCCACAAAAACCAAGGAGCGAGTTTTTATGGAAGGCAAGGTGGAAAAGGAGAATGGAAAAAGAGCTTCCTTTAATAAGTGGACATGACAGGCTGTAAAAGACAGGAGAAGGAGAAAAACAGCTGGGGAGATAGGGGAAGGCTGAAAACGGCACCATGAGAAAAAGATACGGAGCACCACATACCATGGAATCCATCTACCATGCAGAATGCATAGGGTTGGATGGTGGACACCCTGGGACACAGCAGGAAGGCCGGGGAGGAGGGGAGGCAACCTTCAGATGCATCTCCTCAGGGGGCTCTCCAGCTGCTATAGTTTGGATCTTAAATATCCCCCCAAAACATGATGAAAGTTTGGTGACCAGTTGGTGGTGTTATGGGGGGGCAGTGGGAACATTAGAAGGTGGGTCTAGTTAGAGGAAGTAGGTCGCGGGGAGCATGTCCCTGAAGGGTGAGTCTTGTCCCCAGCCCCTCCTCCTCCTCCTCCTCCTCCTCTCTCTCCCTGTCCCCACACTTTCTGGCTGCCATGAGGGAGCAGCTTTGCTCCTACACATCCAGAACATCCACCATGATGTTCTGCCTCCCCACAGGCCCAACCATGGAGCCAGCTGACCATGAACTGAAAATCTGAAACAGTGAGCCAAAAACAAGTCTTTCCTCTTTTTAGTTGACTTTCTCAGGTATTGTGTCACAGTGATAGGAAGCTGTGTAGTGCACCAGCCAAGGGTCTGTTTTGGCCATTGGAGGGACAGGAACTAACTTGTTCCTATTTGGACAGTGAAAGGCAGGACCCTTCTCTCTCCTTCCTAATGGCATTTATGTGACAAGCTGTGGTCTCGCATCAAACAGATCCTCTGTATTTGTGGGCATGTTTTGCTTGGGGCCAATCCATTATGATGGGATAACGGGGCTTTTGGTTAATTTGGGTATCTGAAATAGCACACAATTCCACGCACGGATTGCCATTCTTTAAGAAATCAGAATAAAATCAGACCCACTTATTTTGAATAAATTTTGTTTTTTCTGGATGATGCAGAAGGATCTTTGGTATCTCAAAGTGCCCCCATTACTGGTAATAACACACTGGCGGGGCATGGGTTAATCAGCTCTGGGTAACTGGAGCCAGGTCACTGGGGCCCACGTGGCAGGTTTACTTTTCACCTCTACTGCTGTCAGAGAAAACCACCATGACTGGATCACTTCACTGTCTCAAGTACTAATGTTAGATAAATAAGTTGACATCATCTTCATAGAGAATTTCCATACAAGGAGTCACGAGAGGGATCCTACAAGTTCGCACAGAGTGTGAGGTGGCTTCACGTGCCAGAGAGGCTGCTTTTCTGAACTCAAATTCCACAGCCTGAATGGCTCATAGCAGCCCTGAACCCGACCTGAACGTGAAGGGGAGATTAGGGGCAGATTATACTTTGGAGTTATAAGACTCAGTCTTCTAAAATGGGAGAGCGGTCAAATCGCAACTTTGATATCTCTTTTGTAGGTATTGATAGATTATCTTCTATTACATCTTATAATTATGGTTCTTTAAATCAGTAGTCACCAACCTATTTATAATTGTTCTCAAAATAGGCCATTTTATTCCAAACCCAAAAGCTCTATTTTCAGCTCAAGATCCTGATTCCACATCAAGATTAAAGGGAACCAATAATAGCAGCAAAAACATCCCTACTGGAATGTTGGTGTTGGAAAGACTCTGAGAGGAAGTTCAATCTGGCTTTCCCCTGCACCTTTCTGATCCGGCCGCCCGACCTTTGCTTCAGTACCTCTAGGCACGGGGAACTCGGATGAGCGGAAGCGTGCTGAGAAGTGCACGGGGCGGCTTTAGGAAGTGCCTGCCTGTGACTTCCATCTGCAATAGGTCACTTGTGGCTACAGGGAGACAAAAACCCTTTGGCAGAGCTGCCTCCACACCACTGCTGGGCAGCTTCACAGGCTGCAGCAGCCACCGGGCACTGTTATTTTTGGATTCAAATGGACCTAGAAAGACTGGTAAGGCTGCTTCACATTTAGATGTGACATGAAAACAAAAACCAAAAAGCCCACCCACAGCGCTCCGGCCAGAGGTTCCTGGACCTCATTTTGGGGGCTGCCATCATGAATTCTCTCTGGCCCTAAGCCCTTGTGAATGCTGTGCCACATCAGGCAGGTCACAGTCTTTTCATCACTGAGGCTTGATTAGTGTCTCCTGAGCTGGTGTCACTGGTACCCAGACAATGACCTGCTTTGGCCTGACTTGGAGGATCCCTGTAGTAGGATAGCTACTGTCTAGGAGAGGAGAAGGGTGAGGTTGAGAAGAAAGTTCTGGTCCCACTCCACTGGGAGGCTCAGGCCCACCATCCAAAGAATGGAGACAAGGTCAAAGTACCAGTACTGAAGCAGATGTTCTTAAGAACAAGGTTCTGCCTTAAGACCCTATCCCCAGTGACAGAGCTTGATAGAGTAGCCATACCATTCACCAGGTAGAGATTTCCAGAGCTAGGATTTCTGCAATCATAGAAAGTACAACCAGCCCAACTCCAACAGCAACTGGGTTCATCCACACATGGGCTTGGTGGCTGTCACGGGACCTGGGCCTGTGAGGGAGGGGCACTCTCCTGCTCCATAACAGCCTGTCCATCCTCCAACCACTTCCAGGGACGGGCTGCTCTGCTGAGGAAGCCCAGGGCACAGGGGAAGCCCTGGGCCTGGTTGCATAGGTCTTTGTCTGGTCAGAAGAGGGCCCACGGTTCTTACCCCGTAAAAACAAAGAGGCCAGACATTACAGGGTCTGGCAAGGAAGCAGCCTGCAGTTTGCACAATCGGATTGATTCATAAGTCTCCATAACTGTGCAAAGGTCTAGCTCAGCTCTGAAAAGCTTGGGACTGAGAAGGGAGGGTCTTTCCAAAGGAGCATTAAGTAAGTACTCAGATCCAAGGACGAATGAATGCACCAGGGGAGGCAGAAAACTGGTGGCCACAGGGGAGGGCTGGGAAATAAGAACTATCATCCCAAAGAGGAAACCAGGGCCCTGCTACCAACTAGCTTGAGCTCATCACTTCTGAGCTTTGTTTTCCCATCAAGAAAGATGATGTTCAACATCCTTTTCGGTTCTAATGCTGTATTATTCTGCCAAACCAGGGGTAGGAAACTTTCTGTAAAGGACCGGAGAGCACATATTTCAGACTTTGTGAGCCATATGGTCTCTCTGCTGTCACTCGACTCTGCCATCCTAGCACGGAAGCAGCCACAGGCAACATGGGAACGGATGCACGTGGCTGTGTTCACAAAACTCTCTATAGGGACACCCAAATCTGAATTTCATCCGATTTTGATATTTCACAAATATTACCCTTCTTTGACTTTTGCCACTCATTTAAAAATATGGTAACATGGGCTGGGGATGTAGCTCAGTTGGTAGAGTGCCTGCCTTGCAAGCACAAGGCCCTGGGTTCAATCCCCAGCACCGCCAAAAAAAAAAAAAAAAAAAATTGGTAACCATTCTTAGGTCATGGGTGACACAAAAACAGGTAGCAGGGTATGGGACTCACAGTTCACTGGTCCCTGAACAATTTCATATGGACACTGAGGTGACAGAGCCTGTCCTTCATGGCCACTAAAGACTGAATGTACTTCCTCATTACTCAGTAGGTTTCATCTTTTGGGCTCCTACCTCTCATACTTTAACAGGCACCTTGGGATCTTGTTAAAATGCAGATTCACTCAGTAAAGGCAGAAGAGGGTCTGAGATTGTGCATTTTTAATAATCCCCCAGATGTCCCCACTCCAGCCACATTTGGAGCTGCGGGGATCCAGAGCACAGGCTGGTCCCCACTCCCTCCTTCAGGAAACTCAGGGATTTAGTGTCCCTGGGCCTGAACTTTCCAGGGACCTTCCATCCTAATTCTCTTAGAACAAGTTTCTTGGGACAGAGAGCAAACAGCACAATGATGGTGCAGCTCTAGTCTAGGAGTGACAGCCTAGGGACTTCAGCTTTCTCTAGGTGCCCCAGATACAGGCATAAAGATCCACACCAGGCTCCGTCTGCATGTTGACACTTGTGCTGACGGGCAATGTCTCTGTCTTCCCTCGTTCCAATTCCTATAAGCATAGGGAAGTGCCCCTAGTGCTCCCTGGTCTGCTATGGGTACCTGGACACAGCGATAGACGCTTCTAAAATTTAATATTATTCTTGCCTTGTTTCTTCAACCAGCAACACCTACCCATAAGCCGCCCTACAACGCAATCCTTTTCACATCATTCCTGAATGCTTTAGGATGGAACAGACAATCGGGATGTATAATCTTTTTGTTGGTTTTCCTACAGAATTACATCTCCGAGATAAATTGAGAACACGTCACCAATGCTATAATACAAATGCATTCACCTTCCCTTATGGGCAAGCCAGAAATTCTGTGCTGTTGCCCTCGGAGGCCGTCTCCGTGTTTGCTCAGATGAGTGGCAGCTTGAACCTCTGCTGACTATGATCTAATGAACGTGTAGAAGTGATTTCAGTCTAAGACCCTATTTCAGTCTAAGACTTCGCTTCTAAGACAAAGCTGAAGTACACACATGAAAATATCTCTCAACCGATGTGTATTTTATAGATTTTTCGCCCCTTAACATCACACAGTTCAGAAAGTAATTAAGTAAGCTATTTAGGGACAAAGGAAGTAGACTCCATAGTGGGGCGCATAGATTTTCTGTTTTGTGTCTAAAAGGTCACTTGAAAGCACTCAGGTTTCTATAGTAACAGCGGCACGGCTGATCAAATCAACAAATAGCTACGATTTATCTAAGGGTCTCCAGTGAACCATTTTTTTTCCCCCATCTGGAAAAGAACATTGCAAATTAGATAAAGTCTTCAAAGACAATGGAGGCTTTCGGAAGATCCAATTTCAACAGTAGTAATGAAAAGAGAAAAATGCCTACTTGCTCTTTCCTCATCCAACATAGCGACTGAGCCTGATCTACATGGATTTAAGTCCTTCACTACAGCAGTGATTGGGTGGTATTAATTTGCTAATCAGTAAGAGGGTGAATCTCCAAATGTTTCCCTTGACTAAATGAACACAGATTCACAAGTGACCTGTAGGCAATTTGCAGTGTCTCCAGGGTGATGCTGCTTGGAGTTTCCGGATCTATATCACAAACCCACAAAGCAGCTCCTTCATGATCAATTTCATTTTGGCTCCTTTTGGTTTAGACCCTGGAAAATGGTGCTACATGGTCACACACACACACACACACACACACACACACAAAACCAATAAAACAAAACAAACCTAGGAAGACACATCATATATTTTTCTGTGTGTGTTTGGGATGTTCATGGCCTAGTTGTGGGGGTCTGCAGGTGGGGAGCCCCAAGTGGCTCATGAGTGGGCCTTCTCATGGAGGCCCAATCCCTCACCTCTAAGCTTGGCTGATCTAAGTCATCTGGGTGGGTGAGAAGGAAGTGGGTCTCCTGGGCAGTGCCCAGAGTGGTTTGGGGAGCTGGGTGTCACTCACTAGGGCCTCCTTTTCCCTGTGGAAGCAGCTCAGGCTAAGGGGGTCTCTCTTGGTTCTGAGCTGCACCACCTTGGAGAGAAGGGGCATAGGTAATTTCTTCTTATCCTCCTCAATGTCATCTCAGATTCTTCTTTTCAACAGTGTGCTGGAACATCTCCCCTGAATTCCTAGAGTCCCACAGAGGTGACCTCATTCATCAGCGGTTGTCAAAAGCGATGCTTCTACAGGGGGACGGTAGCAGAAAGCTTCTATCCCACCACCTTACTGACATCCAGCTTTCGATTCTGACCAGTAGATATTTTTAGAGTCTATTTGAACATGATTTTCAAATTTAAAAAAAAAATAGCTATGAAAGCTTAGTGTCACTTGCAAAATATCTGCTCATGTACCCATAGATCCACAAGTCCTTAGGGGAGACACTTTAGTCTGAGAGGCAGAGCAACTTGCTGTCAGTGTGGAGGGTCTTGGTGAGTACTCTAAATCTTTACTTCCTTCACCTCTGATCTCTTTTACAACTTTCTAACTAATCAAAAAATTTCAATCGATTTCAGTGTGACTTCTGGCACTCTTAGAGATGTACAATATTAATTACTAGGTAACTGAAATATTACCCCAACTTTGTTGCATCCTCATCTCTAATGTTATTACTTGCAAAAATTATACTGACCTGGGCCCAGGGACCCAGAAATCTAGATTGCTTGGAAACAAATGATTTATGAATCCTGAGAAAGTATAAAATCATGGGTTTCCATGTCAGTCCTTATCTCACAACATCCATTTCTCTTCCCTGGGAAGAATGTTCTAGACAATTCCTGTCCAGGGTAAGCCATATATATAGTTTTACATTTTCTAGTAAACTCATTAAAAATGTAAAAAGAGCTGGTGGGGTGGCACTTGCCTGTAATCCCACCAGCTCGAGAGGCTAAGAGGATAGCAAGTTCAAAGCCAGCCTCAGCAACTTGGTGAGGCCTAAGCAACTTAGTGAGAATTGTTATAAAAAATAAAAAAGGTCTGGGGATGTGGTTCAGTGGTTAAGTGTCCCTGGGATCAGTCCCTGGTACCAACAACAACCACAAAAAAAAGCAAAAAGAAACAGGTGGAATTCATTTCAATACTATTATGATGTTTGAAAATAACAATGTAAAATATGCAACATGAAATTTAGTTCTTGTTGACTGTATTTAACTCAGTATATTCTGAATATTATTTCAATATATAATCAATCCAAAATGATTTGAGATATTTTCCATTCTTGTCATGCGACTAAGTCTTTGCTGTCAGAGTCTTTTACACTTCTAGTACGTCTCAGACCAGACTGAATGCACTGCAAATGTTCAAAAGTCACGCACGACCAGTGGCTGCCAAATGAATGCAGCCCCTATAGGATTTTCGAGGTAAGGGAAAATGAGCTATTCACTTTGGGGCATTTGGGGTGAAGTGGGCATTTGGCTGATGACACACTGGAGTTAATGGGAGGCAGCAGGCTGGTTCCTCGGGGCTGACCTATCCAATGGGTAGAAGGATGACTGGCCTTCCTGCCTTCAGAGAAGAGGCTGGGCATGAAGTCAGGTGAGGATGATGCTGGCCTATGGCTGGAGGAAACCAGACTCTTCATGAGGGAGCAGCTTGAGGGACTTGCAGCTTGAGGTCCTGGGACAGAGACCAAATGCATATGGCTGGGAGTGAGACCAAGGTGGCATTTGTGACCAGAAGACAAGTGGAGAAGCCTCCCGTCAGTGCAGTACTTGAGCTCCAGCAGCCTCCTTGTGCCATGTGCCAGGAGAGAGGGTGGAGGTAGAGTTGGAAAGGGAAGTCTGTCTGCTCAAGACATCACCACCATGGGGGCGGGCATCAGGACAGCCTGTGCGCTGGTCTGTTCTCGAGACCCATTCCTCGCCAAAACATTCCAATGCTCCAAACAGTGTTCTGAGCTGGCTCTTGGCGGGCTGGCGCACTTCATTTGCACATATAAATGCAGCCTTGGAGTTTATAACTTTTCATGAATGTAAGTCAAATCTGAATTTGAGTAATATCTATTTCATATGATCAACTACTATAAAAGCAAAAAAAAGAGAGCCACGAGTGAGAAACTGAGCGCTCACTACACGCCAGGTACTTGTCTACGCAACTCACGTGTTGAACTGATTGAATCCGCACAGAGGTCCTGTGCGGTGGGTACTATTATTCTCTCCATTTCACAATCAAGGAAACTAGAGGTCAGAGGTTAAGGAATTTATCCAAGGTCATTGGCCAGGAAGGGGTAGAGCAGAGATGTGAAGCTGTGGCAGCTACTCTAATTGCATATGTGTGTGTGTAAATATATATATATACATATATATACATATATATGTATATATATGTATATATATATATTTTGGTACTGGGGATTGAACCCAGGGGCACTCCACCACTGAGCCACATCCCAGCCCTATTTTGTATTTTATTTAGAGACAGGGTCTCACTGAGTTGCTAAGGGCCTCGCTAAGTTGCTGAGGCTGGCTTTGAACTTGCGATCCTCCTGCCTCAGCCTCCCAAGTGCTGGGATTACAGGCGTGCACCACCACACCCAGCTAATTGCATATTTTTTCCTGAATACCATGCTGAAACATTGGCCCCAGGTCAGGGCATCTGAATCCCAGCAGTCTGGCTGCAGGAGGGGGCTTCCAGACACTGTGCAACAGAGCTTCTCCAGTAAAAGTGGCATGTGGTGACCTGCATGGAAGTGCCAGGTGCCTCACAGTCACCACTGGGGCATGTCATCACTGCTGCTGTCAACACTGCCCTAATAGCCTCCCACCTCCTGCTCCCCAGGAAGGGACAGGATGAGAGGTGGTACTCAGCTTGACTTCCTGAGTAGGGTCTGCATTTCGTGCTTAACCACAACTTTCCTTTTTTATAGAACTTCAAAAATATTTCCCTTTGGAGAGCTGACACCAGTTTCAAGTGACACTGTGATTAAATAAATTTGTCTTGTTCCCTTAGGTCTGGATACTCGGAAGGGTTATTGATAACATATCATCTGCCGACTTTCTAATGGGATGCTGTTTTCATTATATTCTCACAACAGATCTATTCCACTATAGCAGTGCCCAAAGTGTGCTGCCTCTCAGCTAAATTGTGTGTGTGTGTGTGGCAGTGGGTGGGTACTGGAGACTGAACCCAGAGGCACTTTACCACTGAGCCACATCTCAATCTTTTTTTTTTAATTTTTACTTTAAGACAGGGTCTCCCTAAGTTGCTGAGGCTGGCCTTGAACTTGAGATCCTCCTGTCTCAGCCTCCTGAGTTGCTGGGAATATAGGCATGTACATACCCAGTGTTATGGTTTGGATGTGAGGTGTCCCCCAAAAGCTCACATGTGAGACAATGCAAGAAGATTCAGAAGAGAAATGATTGGGTTTGTAAGAGTTTTTACCTAATCAGCAAATTAATCCCTGATAGGATTAACTGAGTGGTAACCGGAGGCAGGTGGGTTGTGGCTGGAGGAGGTGGTAAATTGGGGGCATGGCTATGGGGATATATATTTTGTATCTGGAGAGTAGAGTCCCTCTCTCTGCTTCCTGATCTCATGTGAGCTGCTTCCCTCTGCCACCCTCTCCTGCCATGATGTTCAGCCTCACCTCAATCCCCATGGAATGGAGCCGGCCTTCTATGAACTAAGACCTCTGAAACCGTGAGCCCTACATAAACTCTTCCTCCTCTGCAATTGTGTTGGTCAGCTCATTTAGTCACAGCAGCAAAAAAGCTGACTCAAACACCTGGCTACTGATTTTTTTTTTTTATATTGGATTTCGGAGGGGGCAAAAGTTAAAGTTACAGTAAGAAGAGAAAAATGCTAAGGTGTTTTCCAGTGTCTCTCTCTCTTTTTTTAATGATGTATAATAAACGATGAAAACAATGGAACTCCTGGATGATCAAGCTGAATAACATGGTGTCCCCATGAGGCTTCTCACTAAGGAAAGCTGGCTTTTAGTTTACAATCTCTATGAACAGATAGAAACATGGAGGAGATAAGCAACCCCACAGGTAGAAAAGAGTTCGCTTAACGTCTGTTTGCAGCTAAGAGCCATCAAAATACAAACTAGAAGTGGTAATGGTGAGCCTGGATCAAAATAAGAAAATGGAGACTCCCTTTGTTCAATACTGAAACATGCAATGTGAAGGGCCGTGCTCTCTGACCACACGGGATCTGTCTCCCCTGGAAGGAGCCAGGTCCTGACAAGAGTTACTGGCTCTATGGCTTCGTTTCTCTCTGGGTGGCAGGATGGGGGAAGACAGTCAGGGCTAGAGTAAGTTGCCCCAGAGAGGAGGGGGCCACTTTTAGGAGAGGGGCTCTGCAGTAGAGGGAAGAGGGCGGGAAGGGGAAGCCCTGCAAATGGCCCCAGAACTCACCTCCATTTGCCTTTCCTTTCCTGGGCTCCTACTATTTTCTTAATTCTAGGACAACTTGAACCTTGGAGGTAGATGTGACCCCAATGGGCTCAGGAAGAAATCAACTGACTGATAAATTCAGCACAAAAATGCTCAAGCCCACTGAGAAGCATGGCAGTGGAATCGCCAATGTCACGAAGAACCCTTAGAAGTGCTTTGAAAGAGGCAGCGATGTGGTCAGGCACCTTCTCCTTTCCCAGCGGGAAGGCTGGCTGTGGCACGTACCTCGCTGGGCAGAGCCCAGGATGCCAGGAATTCTGCACCTAGAGTTCTATAAACAATTGAAATGGCAACATTGCACCAAGGAGAGTGAGGGGCTTTCATGGGAATGGAATCAGTGTTGGTGGCCACCATTATAATTATACTTGTGTTTGTTCTCGAAGTGGTTCAGATCAGTCGATCACCTGCCAGATGTGCCCAATTTTGAGTCTTTGATCAGGATCCTACACCAAACCAGTGAATGCTGAGGTGTCCAGGCCAGCTGATGCCTCACTGTGGACTTAGGTTCATTTCTCTGACAACCACTGATAGCCTCTTTGCTCAGAGGTTTTCGGATGCCTTTCCAGATGTGGGACTTCCACAAAGTCCCCAGTTTACAACAGAGTGTATCCCAGAAAGCCATCTGCATGTAAATCAGGATGTACTTTCCCATATAAACAACACTAAAAATGGTGATATGCCTCCACTTCATTATATGGCTGGACTACAAGGTGAAAAAACATGTCCACTCTTTGGAGCATGATTTGACATGAAAATTCATCCTTTTTTAGGGAAACTTCAGAAGTTAAAAAAAAAAAAAAAAAAAAAAAAAGGACCTGCTAGCAGCCCGTTTCTGCAATGAAATACATTGACAACAATTTTGATGATTGGAAGGGCCAACATTTGTATAGATGTATCCTTTTGGGGACTTTTCCACTGACCACTTAATTTAATCTTTAAAACAATTCTATGAAGTAAATACTGCTATTATCATCATCCCGTTAAGACTAAGGCACGGAGAGGCTACCTGGTTAATAATGGGCAAAACCAGGATTAGATTCCAGAGTCCATGGGCTAAACCAGACTGGCAGACTGGTTCACGGCAAATCTGGTCTGCCCCTTGCTTTTGTAAATGAAGGTTTATTGAAAGGCTGTGCGCTCACTTGTCCTGTGCCTGTGGGGGCTTTCACCCTGCCACAGGACAGATGCACATTGCAGCAGGCATTGCATGGCCTAAAACATTTGTGACCTGACACTTTACAGAGATCACTAGCCAAGCCCCGCTGACGCATCCTCTGAGCTGCCTCCAAAGAAAGGCAGACCCAGTTCTGAAGTCTGGCTACGAGCCTCACGTTGGGGAGCAGAGACCCAGAGCCAGGGAAAAGACTGGAATGCAGTCTGTCCTCAACAGCCACAGGAGGTCCTGGGGAAGTGCTCACCAGCACGGGGCATGATAGATGCTCAATAAACTTCCTGCTTCATTCCAAAGAAGATTAGAAGCAGGGTCCATAGGTACAGGGCAAGCGGCCCAGGAAGTGGGGACTGTTTGTTTTGCTCTTACTGGAGCCTCAGTGAACAAATGGAAAGATACATAATTTATGCTTCTGACTAGCGACCGTGTGCACCTCCTCTGGACAAACCTGGAACAGATCAAAGGCGAACGGACACACAGCCCAAGAAGATCATGGGAGAGGTTCTGGTTTGCATCGCCTTTCAGGTCGATGACGGCTCTGGCAGGACACGGATTAGACTAAGGGCTTTTCCAGCCATCCTGGGATTCTTTTTGGCTCCAAAGAGCTTCACTCACGGATTGTTCTGTTTGCCAAGATTCTAGAATCAACAATTTAAATTTGAAAAGTTTGCCATTTAATTATCAGATGAATGCTAATGCGGCGGGCAGAGTTGTAAATGCTCATTTGTTTTGATTTTTCTTTCATTAGACTGAAGGACTTTTGATTTCTGGGGAAGGACATGAAAACCACAGCTAGTTAATGCTTGCTAGAAAGCAGAGCTTGATGAGGAAAGAACCCGATAAACTCGCTGCTGTGCAAAACCACTGAGAGGGGCCTGTGTCTGGAAGGAGGAGGCATCACACCAAGCTTCGTGCAGTGACAATCCACCAGGGAACCCCTGCAGCGTGGGGTGGATCTGCTACTGGACAGCAGGAAAGAAGGGGTGGGGACCAGGAGACCAACACACGGAAAAGCAGCCAGGATGGCAGCTCTTTGCAGAGAGGGGCACACAGAGGGAGCCTGTTACATTGGACAGCCACCAGGTTGGGTCTGAGCATGGAGAAGGAAGAAATGGGGTAGAGGTTAAATGGCCCCTGGATGCCAACTGGCCCCTGTTTGGAAAGGGTGGCTGCCTCTCCGAGCTGCTCAAACGCAGACTGTGGTACCAGGGAAGATTTGCAACTTCCACATTTATAGACCTCAACAAAATGCCATGATGGGATTGAATGCCTGCCTAAAACCAGATCAGAATATTCCATTTAAATGCAGCATGACGGTTGTCAGTAAATTCTCAGCACCTCGGACTCCATCACCTAATGACTTCCCACCTAGTTTCCCATGGTTGTATTTTTTAAAATACTCTTAGTAAACGAGCTAATACAATTCAAGTAAAAAGTTGGGGGGCTGGGGTTGTGGCTCAGTGGTGGAGTCCTCGCCTAGCACCCGAGAGGCCCTGGGTTCGATCCTCAGCACCACATAAAAAAAGATAAATAAAGGTATTGTGTCCACCTACAACTAAAAAAAGTATTTTTAAAAAAGCTGGCGTGTAGTTCATGAAGATGCTCCTCGGGGGCCGGACAGCAGAGCGCTGCCCCACAACTCTGCTGACCTCGCCTCTGCCCTGGGAGGCCACAGGGCCCGGGGCCAGTGCTATGCATCCGAGTTCACCTCTCCCAGGGGGGCACAGCAACCTGCAACACGCACGCCCTCTAACTAACTGCCCCTCATGAGAAATGCTTTTGCTTTGGGCTTCGAGCCCTCTGGCCTGTGGTTTTTATTTTTATTTTTCAGCTTGGAACTCTGACCTTTATAAAAAGCCGGACTCACTGCCCAGAAAAACAGGAAGGTTGCTCCCTAGGAAACCATGGATATGAAGCAGCAAAAATGGGTCGGTATCTTTCTATCAGTGAAGCGACGTCTCAGACTGACCAGCTGGAGGACAGGAAGTTCCGAAAGCTCTGGTTAGCTCCCCGGGTTCTCCTCTGCCTGAGATGGCTGAGTAACACTGGCGTCCAGTATCCCAAAAGCAAACTCTCTCTGGAAGGATCCATCTGTCAGCTGGGGAACAGCTTTGGGAGGGGGATCAAGGCAGCCCTACTGGCTGGGACTCAGGTCTACGACCCCAGCAGGGCATGGAATGGAGCAAGCAGAGCAGTGAGAGATTGGGAACAGGAGGTGAGAGAGTCCCTGGCCATGCCTCGACTTGTGTCTGTGAACTTGGATTCCTCCAAATATCATAGGCCTCTTTGGAAGGAATGTTATTCTTCTCATTTTATTTATATTTCCTTTCATTCATATATATATATATATTTTTCTCCTGTATTTTTGAAGAATAGAGACTGCAGCCTGGTTCTCACCGGTTGACCCCTACCTGCATCTACAGCAAGAGATGTATGTTTGACCTACGCAGACTTCTGAGTTTTAATTAGCTGTCAACATTAAGAGAAATCAGCATATGTCATATAAAAGCCTGGAGTTTTGGATTTTTTGAATCCCAGAGCTGGCAGCAGGGTGCCTAGGTCTGTACATGAAATAATCCTTTAGCACTGAGAAGCATGGCTACCACCTTTACATAGGGTTCAAGTTCACCAGCTCGCCCCAGTCCCCACTGCTCCCTACTGTCTCATCCACCTCAAAACCTACTGTGAGTTGCCTTTGATCGACATTACCCGTGACTCACGTCACTCATTTTGGCTCCCAGCAGGCACCCAACTTTACATCCCCTGCCCTTAAGTGTTTCCCAGGTCCACTTTAACCAAGCATCAATATAATGAAATCATCTGAAAAATTTTATGTTTTGCCTCCTTCGGAATTGAACCTCTCTGTATCTGAAGTACCTGGATCTTTGGCAAGAACAGAATTAGGAGAACAAGACCAGAAGCAACTCCTTAGTGTCAACGCTCTGTAACAATGCAGCGTCTATACACACTTGTGTGCTTTTCTTCAGGGATCAGAAATTCCAGGGAATCCTAACTAGTCTGAAGAATGGAAAGATTCAAAAGGAATTCAACCAGGTATACAGACTGCAGAGGCTCCTATAAGACGCCCTCAAACAGCAACACGTATGAAGTGATTAGAGAAACTGAAAGAAATCAAAAGCAGTGACCTGGGACATCAGGCAGATGCTTAGGGGGAAAGGTGTCCAGTAGAGGCTGGGTGTCTGGTGAGTTAGGAGATGAAAGGAGGGAGAGGCGAAGGGGAGTGGAGGAGGAGGGGAGAGGGTATCAGTGGCAGAAACTGAACAAAACAGGAAGAAGGTAGGAGGCAGGCTTTTCTAAAGATCAGGAGCAAGAGTGAAAAGAATCCCAAACACAAAGGGATATTTGTTGAAGCTAGTCTCTTAGAACAACACTAGGAAAACTTCTGCATTCTGTAGGAAAAAATAAAACAACAAAACACTAACAAGCTGGCTTGCTGTCTGACGACAAGCACATTCCTCCCAGGGAGAGGACTGAGCACAGCCCATCTTTGTAAGAAGGACCCTGCACTCAGAACCTTGCTTGTCTCCCCAGTGACAGGCAAACCAATTTCTTATGCAAAAGTCAATGTTCTGGTTTGGATATGAGGTGCACCCCAAAGGCTCCTGTGTTCATGCAGGGTTATTCAGAGGTGAAGTGATGAGATTATGAGACCTGCAACCCAATCAGTTCACCCTAGTGTGAACAGGCAGCTGGGGAGTGGCTGGTGGAGGTGGTCACTGGGGTGTGCCCTGGAAGGGTGCATCTTCCCAGCTGCCACTTCCCCACCTCTCCCTCCCCCGCCCCCTCTTTGCTTCCTGGTCACCATGAGCTGAGCTGCTATCCTCCACTCTGCCATTCAGCCATGGTGTGCAGCCTCACCCTGGGCCCAGAGCAATGGACGGAGCAGCCAATGGACTGAGCCTCTGGAAGTGTAAGCCAAAGTCAACCTTCCCTCCTCTTATTGTTCTTGCAGGTATTTGGGGGACAGTGACATGAAGCTGACTAGCACACTCAACCCTACCCTCCTCTCTGTACTATTTCCTCCCTCCATTCTCTAAAGGACAAAGACACAGAAGGCCAACAACTGGCCAAGGAAAGTGATTATAAGCAGCATTTATGTTTTCAAATTAAGAAAACGAATGTGACGTTGAAGTCACTTTTGCCTTTCAGTGGCGTGACTCCGGCGCTCCCTGAAGTTCCATGTCACCAGCTAAAGGAAAGGTGCTGCCCCAGGTTTCCCTGGGACCCTTACCTCGAACTTCTGCCTGAGCTCCACGTTCCCTTCCTCGTCCCCTTCTGGAATGGGCACGTTGTAGTACTCGCCTTCTTCCTGGTTGAGCAACTTGTACCTTTCAAGAAGAAAGAAGGAGAGTTCAGAATGAGCCGAGCAGCCCCCCGGCCCTCCATCTTTAGTCCAGTGATGGGTGAAAGGCGCCCGAGAGATGGCGCCCAGATGGGTAGGCAGCCACCTGGCAGGGCAGGGCAGAAGCAGAAAAGGGCCCATCTCCCACACTGCTGAGGGGTCCAATGCCTGGGGACTGCTCAGGCTCAGGGGCTTCCTTACCATCCGCTGGCCGGCATCTTCATAAGCTCAGAGACTCCAAAGGACAGGGATCCCATGAAGTCATTCCTTGTGGTCCGATCCCAGTCCCAGATTTCTACAGAGAGTCGTCGGTCTTTGTCTGAAGGTTTCAGTTTGCTGCAAAGACACACACACACACACACACACACACACACACACACACACACGGTATCTTGGTTGTGGTTTCTTGGGAGATACCATATGCTCACGATCTGCATCTGAAATAGTATATTTACTTCTCTTCCTGTGTCCACAAAATACCAGCCCTATACTGCCAAAGCTCCAGACGAGGGATTAGCCGGCCGTGACCCAGGGACCAAGCTGGACGCTGCCTGTCCCATTAGGACTCAACTGCAGCCGTGTGTTTACATACTGACTGCGGCTGCGCTGGCCCTGGCATGTCAGAGCTGTGTGGGGGCAACAGAGTTGAGCCACACAGTCTAAGATACACGCTCCCGCCCCACAGAGCACACTGGCTCTGCTACATGGAGACCCACCTCTCCGGCTGTCCAGAGATACGCTTGCTGGTGTTCCACTGCAGCCACTTCTCATTCCCGACTTCTTCACTCCCTCCCACCAGTCCCTCCTTCCTTCTTCCCCTTCCACCCTTCCTACTTCTGAAATCCTTCGAGGCCCACCTCCTCCAGGAAGCCCTCCCTGCTTCAGGTTGAGCTGTCTTCCCATTCCAGTGGGGATAATACTTTCTATGCTACTCACTTATTCTGTGTTGTAACAATTATTCAGTTCTTGTCTCCTACCCTCCCCTAACTCTCACAATAACCTGAATCCAGGGTATCGGGGATGTAGCTCAGTGGTAGGGCACTTGGCAAGCAAGTAAGTGTGAGGTCCTGGGTTCAATCTCCAGTACCACAAAACGAAAAAAAAAAAAAAGCCTGAGTCCATCAAAAGGTCGGACACATCCTATATGCTTTTACATCACTGGTAACACCTTGAAGAGATTTATTTTTCTGGTGCAGAGTAACTAATGGTAACTATTTGGGGCTGGCATCATGCAGTTCCTGGTAACGTGAGTTATTGTGCCCCAAGCAGGTGACGACAGCTGCCCACACCACAGCAGTCCAGGAGGTCTCAGGAATGAGGACACATGTAGAGACATTTGATTCGCTTCCCCCCACCCTCTCAATTATCTGTAATACTAAGATTGGCAGCTGCAAGGGGCCCGGGAATGGGGTTGAATCTAGAGAGGACAGACACTTACAATGTGAAGGACTCGTTCCACTGGGGGTTCAGCGTGGAGCGGATGGTTTTGGTTTTCTGTTTGCTTTCATTCTTGGGGTCAGGAATAAGTTTCAGCTTCACATAAGGATCGGAAAGCCCGTTGGGATCCATAGGGATTAGATTTTTTGCATCTCGTACTGTGGAGAGAGAAGAAAGAAAAAAGTTACAAAAAGAGGGCTTACCAGCATTCACCAGTATCCTGTGTCAACACCACGCTGAGTCTGAGGGACATCAAGATGGTGTTTAAGGGGAGGGAGGTGAAAATCAGAAGCCTCTGACACTCAGCATGAGAAAGGGGCCCACCACCTTCTCGGCTTTGATACTGGACATCGTGTGGGCCCTGAAGTCCAGCCTTGAGGCACAGCACCAGCCTGAACTGGCAGCACTGGGGACACTCATGCACCTACGAGAAATGCAAAGTCTGGGTCCCACCCCAAATCGCCCAAGTAGGAATAGCATTTTAACAAGATGCCCCAGTGACCTTCATAGCTCTCTAGGAGAAAAGGAGCAGCCTCCCCAAGTGCAGGCACCCAGCCCAGCCTGGCCCACGGTGCTGCACATGCACTTGAACTCCTAGAAGGTGGTGTCCCTTTCTTCATAAAGGTTGAACCTTGGCTGCACCTTGGAATCACTTGGGAGAGGGGTTAAAATATTAATGCTCAAAATTAAATTAGAATATCTAAGGGACGTGGCCCAAGAACTGGTTTTTAAAAGCTCCCCTGGTGATTTTATTGTGTGACAGGGATGCAGCCAATGGTGTAGACAGCTGTAATTCAGAAACGCCTTCCAATGTACAGGTCCAGGGATGAGTACGTTACCTGGGAGCTCATTTGACATGCCGAATCTCAGGCCTCACTTCAAATTTACTAACTCAGAATCCTCACTTTACCAAGACCCCCATGGGACCCCAATGCGCATTCCAGCTTGAAAATCACTACCACAGGAATCCAAAAGTAGTTCAAGTTAGGTGCAGTGGCACATGCCTGTAATCCCAGTGACTCGAGAGGCTGAGGCAAGAGAAGCCCAAGTTCAAGGCCAGCCTCAGCAACTTAGCAAGACCCTGTCTCAAAACAAAAATAAAATAAAACTTGAAAGCACTGGAGATGTGGGTCAGTGATAAAGCACCCTTGGGTCCCACTCCCAGTGCCCCAAAAAATGGAATTAGGAGGAAAGACCATTGAACCCACAGAGGCAGGCTTGCCTGGCGATGTGGCTAGCAGAGGCAGGGAGCAGCTGTCTCACGTCACTGTCAAATGTTACAGGTCATTATCTACCACCATGATGAGAAGGGAAAAGGTCTGAGGCTGCCCACCCCAACGTCTTCCTTACTGTCTTCCCCAACAGGGTGAAGTTTCCCATTGTCAGGGTCCCTTGTTGGTCAGGCACCATCAATACCCATCCATCAGGCCCAGGCTCTCAGACCCAGCAGCTCTCACAGTGACTCTGGACTCAGAACTCTGGAGGTGGGGTCCAGAGATCTGCTGGCAAACCTCCAGGTGGTCCTAATGTACATAAAAGTTGGCGAATCATGGATCTTGCCGGCTAGTACAGGTTATTGGTGCAGTTTGACTGTTAAGAATTATAGAATAATGTGCTGCAATTGGCAGAGGACGGGGGCTAGAGGAGGAATGGAAGAATGCTAAAGATGTTTGGTCTTTGGACACCAGTGAGGGGGGTGTAACCCTATGAGCAGAAGCTGAAGATGAGCAAAGCCCATGGCAGCCGGTGACTCCACTGCACACTGCCCCCTGCTGGTCCAAAGCCATATGCGCTCTTTACCTGGTGCCTCAGCACAGGAAAGTGACAGAAGGGACCATTGCAGCTCAGCAGACCTGCTTTCAAGTCCTGCCTCCTCCTTTGCATAATCTTGAGCCCTAGAGCTGAGGCCTCTGAGTCTGCTTTTTTTTTTTTTTTTTTTCCAATTACAAAAATGAACAGGGCCAAAACTGTGCTATCAACTTGCTGGGAGAACTCAAGGAAACGATGTATGTGAAGTGCCTTAAATAGTTGGTGGCTTCGAAAATTAGAAGCAGGATTCCATGGCGTGAGTGCTCACTAGACCTGGGCACAGTGTCCCTGACTTGTCTCCACTGCTCATCATTTTGAAACCAACAGTGAGGTCAGAGGTCCCCCGGGGACCTGAGCCACCTGGAGCATTTGTCCTCGAATTAATGGTTTAATGCCACGCAGAAGGTCTCATCTCTGAAAACACTGACCCTGAGAATTACAAGAGATGAAAAATTTGAGCATAAAAAATGGAGCTTTCCCTCAAAGATCGGAAAGGGGCCAAAGGACTCTGATTAAACATCAGAGTGAGAATCTGATACTTTTTAAAAGGCAGAAAATGCTTGGGATGTCTAACATTGAAGGCTGAAGAAGGTCACATCCCAGAGAAGCTAATGAAGAGTCAGATTGAGGCCACCAAGAGGTCCAAAGTTGCCTTCTGCCATTTGCAGGTGCTGGCTTTTACATCTTCAATTTATATTCCTGATAGCAGCATACACGAAATCACTCCAGGCTGATCTCTTCTGAATGGTGATGAGCTAGAATCTTGATGGGATTTAAAGCCTTGGGTTTCCTGCTGAGATACTGTCATTTAAGTTGAAAATAGAAGGAGTTATCAATTCCAAATGCCACTGAAGCAAATAGTGGATCCAAATTTCAATTTCTTATTGCTGCAGATAATGTTTTCCTGGTGTGTGACTCAACGCGGCCCAGGACACCTGAATCAGGATTATAAGCCACCAGCTCGGGGTTCTGTCTGCTTGGAATGTGGGCTTTGGCTCTGCCACTTGGTGGTTGTGGGAAAGATATTCCAATTCTTTGTGCCTCTGTTTCCTCATCTGCAAAACTATATCCCCTTGATAGGCTAGCATTACGTAGCTTCACACACAGAGCACACTTAGGACAGCAATCGGCTGAAAATCCGGAAATGATTATTATCATGGTTGTTAACACAAATTACTGGTGGACAACAAAACCCAAAGGAATTGGACTAAGGGCAAAGGATGGGCAAACAGATACCCCGGGGGGAGAGTGGAGTCTTCACATAAGAGGGAATGCTGCAGGTCATTGCTAACAGGAATGGTTCCCCACTCTGGAACAGGGAGAGAGGAAAGACAAGAGCAGAATGAAAGTTGGGGAGTGGATGAGAAGCAACACTAAAGGCAGGAGAGAGAAAGAAGGGAAAGATGCTCTCAGGACATGTGTGTGTGTGTGTGTGTGTGGGGGGGATGCTGTCCTAGCACAGGGGGGCAGCAACCTCGCCTCAGTGACACACTGGGAACACCTGGAGTGCCTGGGTACAACACTGATGGCTGGCCCCATCCTCAGGAGTCAGATTCACAAGATCTTTCAAGATGTCCTTTCAGGCGAGTCTACGTGAAGACGGGTGGCGGGCGATTCAATGCACCCAGGTGCTGTTCTCAGATTGTGGATGCTGGATTAGCATCTCTGGCATCACTGGAAGACCTGACTATTACTCACCTTTTCCTTCAATTAGCCCACTTTTAACATCTAACATTTAAAAAGGAAATGTGTCACAAGTAAACGGAAAATCAAGATTTTTTCTTTTTTGCCATAAATAGGAAGTACCCATAAAAGTGAAAACAATGACCATCTGCTGTGCGTTTCTCATTGGACACAGCTGCCCGAGGCCCGCTCTCTCCTGGCTACGAAGGGGAAATTAGTAAGTGTTAGTATGAAGGATCTTCTAGCCCCAGACAGAGCCTTCTTCTGCATTACAACCAAGACGGAAAAGGCGACTGGAGAGGGGCTTCCTCATCATGTCATTTAATGCTTTTCGTGTCAGCTCAGTACCTTCAGAGACCACCTCCAGTGCTAACAGGAGTCACGTCCCCCAGCGGTCCCACCCCACACGTGGGAGCACAGTCCCAGGAATGCCCATTCCCAGCTTACTAAGGACTTGGAATATTCCACAGCCCAAGAGCCGCCGTGCATCCAGGAACAATGCCCCTGGCAAAGATCCATGGCTCATTTCCTGTCTCTCACCTTCTACAAGAACCAATTTGTTGGGATCCACAGAATTAAGAGGAAAAAAAAAAAGTCATTCAGCTTTGATAAACTATTGAGAAGGAAATATCTTTTTAAGACCTATCCAGCCAACTCAGGTTGCCGAAGGAAGATCGTCTCTGAACACAGAGTACAGATACGGCACCCCTCCCCTGCTCAGAAACTCAGGTGGCAGCCCCACCGGGCTCCCTGGGCTCTGCCAGGTGGCCCGCAGCCCCACAGATTGAGGCCCAGGGTGCCCACCAGCCACTGCTGTCTCATTGGCGCTTCTGAGGTCTTTACAGGGAGGAGAAACCCGACTGCGCCGCGGCACAGCCCACTGCAGAGTGGACAGTCTGTCTGTAACTCCAGGACTTCCACGGAAATGCAGAATCCCATTCTGTTCCCATCGTTTGGCTTGAGAGGCCTGTTCTGAAACTCTCTGCCGTTGAGTCCAACATTGGGAACACAACAGCCTGGGTTAAAAGTTTATATGATTTCTGGATAATGTAAAATATCATTTCTGAATGAAATCCATTCAGATAAGATTATGAGAAATTCCTACACAAAGTTACCTGACTCGGGTGGCTGGGTGAGGCCAGGATGTGTGTGTGCTGAGGGGTGAGGCAGGCACACAGGCCTAGGGGCCATCTCAGAGGACTGGGCTGCCTTGGCCAGGTGGGAAGCAGAGCCAGGGGTGCACGTGGGAATGAAGAGCACGGTCTCCACCTGCAGGTCAGCAACGCTGCCAAGGGCTGCTGGACGGGAGAGTGGAGGGTGGGCTGTGGGGGCTGACCACAGCGACCACCAGGCTGTTTCTGGGATGAGCAAATTGTGCTTCCAAAATGAGTCAAGTAAGGGCTTAACACATGCTGGAGGGTGTTCAGGGCATGGCGGGGCTCCTATTGCTTGAATGGGTGGTCAATTTCTTAGGGGCAGCATAACATGGGCGGCTGGGATCAAATCCTGCCCTACTCCCTGTCAGCTGTGTGCTTTGGACAAGTCACCCAATGTCTCCGCTAGTTCTTCTGTAACATAGAGATGGAAATTAAATGAATTAATATATGTAAAGCACGAGAAAGAGAACCTGGAAGAAAGGGGGAGGCGTACAATTATTTGCTAGTGTTGGCAACAGTGAAGTTTGATCAGTGCTTGATATCTTCATATATCATCACCACCACTTCCAGGCCTCATGGTTAGGCAAGAGTTAAATAGCCAGCTCAGAGGTGTTCCAAAATAGTCCAGAATTAAAAAAAAAAATTAGTGCAATTCTTGTTCCATCCAGATGGTTTCTTAATCCAGAGGATCCCTGCAGCAGTGATGATAAAATAAATACCCTTGAGCTCACCACCTAACATAAAAGTGAGGTCAAGGCCAATATCACTGAACATACCTAGCATGCTTCCCCACTCCTCCTTCCCTCCTCCAGGGATTGCAACCCTCACTCCGAGGTTGCCATGGGCACTCTGGTCCAGCACGGGACAAAGTAAGCGCACACAGAGCAGCTCTGGAGGATCCAGAAGCTTCTCCGAGGACACAGCTGCATCCCCACAGACATGATTTGTCAGCATTGACCCACAGTCACCCTGCCCACTCAGGGCTCACAGAGACATTGCTTGGATGCACAAAACTCAAGTGCCTCCAAGTTCAGCAACAACCTGGCCTTCCACATGATCTGCTCTACTTTAGAAAACAAATCTCTGTTTTGCTGCCATTGCTTCCCCTCTAAGAGCACCCTTGTTCGTGACTTCTGTTTTAAAGCCAACAAAAAGAGGACAAAGGTTCAAAACAGGGACTCACTGCAAAAGTCGGGATTGTTCAGTGTGTGCTGCCCCTGCGGGGCCCTGCCACCTCCACCCCTGCCGGACGGCAAAACGAGAGTCAACAGATTCTGTAATCCTACTCCATACCATGCAAAAGCAGAAGTGATATTCTCTGACACTCCAGAAAAACAACAGCAAAAGGCTGCTGGAGGGAGGGGGTGGCTGACAAGGGAAGAAAGCCATGAGGTTTAGTGTCTGTGGTGCAAAGAGCCTGGGGTCACTCACATCAGGTGACAGAGTGACACTGGTTTCCCGAATCCATGAGCCACATCTGTGGTTAACAAAATGTGACTTCCAGCCCTAAGAATTAGCTGTTTGGATGATTAGACATCCACAATGTTCTCTCTGAGAGCTTTTAGACTTCAATTAATTTCTTATAAAAACATGATCACATTGGAATATATTTAATGCCAGAGAAACTTGGTAGAATTACTTATTTCTAAGAGGTTGGCCTTCTGAGTTTAGGCAGAGATGGGGTGTGTGTATGTGTGATACAGCAAGCTCATGGTGTGTGTGTGTGTGTGTGTGTGTGTGTGTGTGTGTGAGAGAGAGAGAGAGAGAGAGAGAGAGAGAGAGAGAGCGAGCGCGCGCACACATACCAGCATTCGAGTGAGCATGCCTCCACTTCTTCACGGAAATGACTAATGATTGGACCATGTGGCCAGGACCCTTGCCCTCTAGTACCCTGGAAAATGATGAAGATGGTGGTGATGGTGGTCATGGAGTAGCATCTCTGGAGCAATGACTAAGTGGCAGGCACTGTTCTCAGCTCTTTGCAATAATGCAAGAGATGTTATTACCAAGCCCATTTGTAGATGGGGCCCTTCGGCAGAAAGAAGTGCAATATGCCGATCTCTATGGGAAGCTGATGAGTGGCCAGCCGGGGTGAGCTTGTTGTAGAAAACCTAACCTTCACTCACTGCTGCATGAAAAGGACTTGAACAAGACAAAGTCTCAGAGAAGAGGAAGAAAGTCACCTTCAGCCAGGAAAGGGTGGCAGGAACTTTGCCCAGGAGAACGGGGAGGAAGGGAAGGACCAAACACCTTCCCACTGGAGGCGCAGATGATGGCAGAACAGGGAGGGAGACATCATGAACACCCAGCAGGCCTCTCGTGACTGAGGCCACCCCTGCAGAGGAAGTGGGAAGGCAGGCAAAGGGCACTGCTGCATTTCTGCTTTGGTGCTTTGACCTTGAAGTTAGCAGAAGGGGCTCTCATACCCCACTTAAAGGTGAAAGCAGTGGCTTCTGGGGTACAATTCCAAAACCAGAAACCATGGAGCACCAAGAGCGTTTGAGTCACCAGGTGGCCTCTGCAGCTGGAATGTGCTGACATCTCAGAACCATAAGGATAGTGACTGAATCAAGTAAGACAGTGACATCACCAATACACAGGGCCCAGGAGCACCCAGCAGCGGGTTCTGCCCGCTTGCACTTGGGACTGGTACCGCATGCACACTCACACCTGCTGGGTCCCTCTCTGCTGCAGATGCCGACTCTGGAACAAATGGCACATGGAAAGCACAGAGGTGACAGCAGACTTCAGTGGCTATGAAATCGAACTGGGTAAATCTGCACTGATGGAGTGATTTTTGAAGACCACAAAAGAAATATTGAAACCAGAGAAAGGGACACTCAACGAAGTAGTATGAATGCATCTAAGGCAGTGTTCTGCTGCTGGAGAGTGAAAGCAGTATGTAAATAAATGAACATGGCTGTGTTCCAATAATACTTTATTTAAAAGAACAAGCAGTGGGCCGGATTTGGTCCTCAGGCCATCGGTTCCTGCTTCCTGGCATAGAACAAACCCCACTCCCCCACTCTCCACTTCTTGGAGAGAAATGGACAGAGAGGAGCTCCCACTTACTTCTGGTTCTTTATGCTTTCATCTGAGCCTCTTTACTCTGCCCTTTCCTAGAGCCAAGGAAAGGTTCTGAGCTAGGATGGGGGAGAGGACATCAGAGGACATGTCTCCTGACAGGAACCACAATCTGCCTTTGTCCTTAGTTGTCACCTGTCTTAGAAGAACATCCAGAAGCCATCACACCTTTTCTCCTGGCTGTGTTAGGTTTCTGCGGTGCAGTGGTCTGTGCGGTAGGTAAACCCGATTTGCAGCCTCTCCCTTGGGGCATCTGATCTGCCCATGACCCACTGCCCACTGGCCAACCCCATCCTACTCATGTTCACCAACCTGTTCCACGCTTCGGCCCCACCCTGGGACCAAGTGCAAACAGTGAGCTGATAAGGCATCAATGGGGACATTCTTTAATTATGCAGCAGCTGCTCTGGGAATAGGAATTTTAAAGGAATTTGTATCTGGGAGCCCTGGGAGGCAAAAGCTGACCTGTTCTAGGACCGTGGGACATGGGTAAGGGCCCCCTGCCTTCTGCTTAATCTAGCCGAGCTGTTACAGAGCTGTGGACTGGCCCTGCCGAGGGAGTGACCCTCTTAAATGACAAGTTGCTGGTTAGAGAGGATCTCAGGTGGCCGATGGGCTGGATCAGAGGGAAAGGGGGAAACCCTTGCTGCCCCCTCAGTCCAGCGTGGTGGCCCCAGCGCCCCACAGAGCTCTCCGCCTTCCTCCAGGCCCAGCTTTTGGGTCACGTTACTGGAAGAACAGTCTGTTCTTGAGGTCTGTTGGCATCTTTACTTTGGGCCTGTCTGAGGACACCACGAGGGAGAAGATGCTGCCAGTTCCCTCACATCGCTACGCCTCAGTTCCGTGCCAGGAGCCAGAACTCCTTGGCAAATGTTGACGGGGAACCTGGTGGGGTGACAGATTGCTTCCGGAACAGGACTTGCCGAATGCCCTTCCCACGTGACATTACGGGGGCGGTTAAGCTGTCTAGCAATAAGGCTGGGTTCCTGGTTTAGGGGTTCTGGCTCAGAGCCTCTCAAACCGAGCAGGCAGATAAACCCTGGCACAGGTGGGGCACGTCGCAGAGGGTAGCAGGTTTGTGGGCACGGGTCCCTGGGGGTGAACCAGAACAGAACCAGTAAGACCATCAGGGGGGCGCGGACGGTCCCGGAAAAGGAAGGGACCTAGGCAGGCTCGAGCTGGCACAAGGCAGTGCAGTTCCAAGTTGTGTTTCTGATGTCCCCGGGTTTTTATTCTGGGTAACAGGTAACCCTGAAACTCCCTGGGTCAGACATTCCCCATCCTCTTTAAGCCACAAAACTTTCATTGCAATACTACAGTTTCTATGACTGCATGGGCCTGGGGGGCTGAGGACCCCTGCGTATGTCTGAAGAGCCCAGCTCTGCAGAGGCCGAGGTGTCGTCCTTCTATCTGCATCACTCTGAGCGTGCACGTGAAGGGAGCAGAGTGTTCCCAGAGGCCGCTTCCTGCTTTGCCTGGGAGGAGGTCTGTGCCAGGTCTGAATGTGTGTCCCCCTACCCACTCACTTTGAATGTGGCACTTACAACCTCCAGGATGATGGCACTAAGGAGGAGGGGGGCACTTTGGGAGGTGACTAGGTCTTGAGGGTGAGGCCCTCACAAATGGGATTAGTGCCCTTAGCAAAGAGGCCTTAGGGAGTTTGTTTGCCCCTTTGACGATGCAAGGACCAGGGAAGACACCATCTAGGAATCAGGAAACAGGTCCTCACCAAGAATCTGCCAGTGCCTTGGTCTCGTGCTTCCCACCCTCTAGACCTCTTGTTTGCAAGCTGCCTATTCCGTGTTATCTTGTTATACCATGAACAGAGCAAAGTATTCTGGGAGCTGGGAGGGGCCTTGGCTAGGACCTGCTCTTGGATGGAGGCTGTAAATAAAGAGGTTGTCTGGGGTGGCTGTGGGCAGTCCCACGGCTTGCCCCCCATCAGACAGGTACACCAGAACTGTCTGACTGGAAGCAACAGCTACTCCCATTCTTCTCTCCCTAAGAAATTAGAACTGATTTTCAATCACAGCTTGACTGGCACTTAGTTACAGTATTTTTGAGGCTTCAAAATAGGGAAAACAGGCCAATCATTTGTTTCTCACCATTTCCTTCAACATGGCTATCTGAATTTTAGGAATGCTCCACACTCTGACCCACTTCGGCTGAGCACATGGTGGTATGACCTAGGAGCTGGCGTTGGTTCTAGCTGGTTAACTGCACCCACCTTCCACCTTCAGGGTGTATGTAACATGGAAGACCCACTCCTAACCTGTGAAACCAGTCTCCTTGCTACCAATCGTTCTGAACCCCGACTGCCTGGCACAGTACTTTGCCTAGCACTCAGTACCTTCCGGGTTTGTGCTGCCCCAGGCCTGAGCACACCCCATCTAGACACATCCCTCTGTGCACCTCTACCACTAGCCCTCACCTTGACACAAGACCCACCTTCTCCAGCCTTCCACTCTCCTGCCAGCCCAGCTCACAGTATGTGCATCTGCATAGACCCAGACCGACAGCAGGTTGGGCAGGGTCTTCGCCACACCCTGTGCACAGCTCCAGGGTCAACACTGGGAAGGGTTGAGTGCTCAAGGGATTCCCGCTGACTGAGAAGCTGGAAAGCCCTGCTTCTTTTGGCTGCAGTACATCAAGCGTCCATCTGGAGGGACTCCAGGACAAGAAAAAATCTAACATGCTTTTTTTTTTTTTTTTAAGGGAGAATAAAGCCAGGCCAAAAGGAGTCAAGCACTTTTTCTGAAAATGTGAAATGCTTTGAAGAGCCTCTGGGCCCATAAAGACTGCAGGACGTCAGATCTCTTTCCAGCTTTCAGGAAAAAGGCATCAGATGGGGCCATTTGCTCTTGGGAAATCATTATGGTGTGGAACTTCTCTGAGTTTCAGGAAATAAAACCCAGAGTGACTCTCCAGCAGGCACCCGTGGACTCAGAGTCCGTGTGCCAGTGGGTTCTGGGCTGCCTGATTTGCATATTGTCCCCGGTGCTGTATCAGATCTGCTGATGCTGTCTGCGTTCATGAACTCCACAGCATTCCTGATGCCGTCTCTTCTGTGCTCATGAATAATGACCCATGCCTTCTGGGACATTTGCTTCTTCATTGCCAGGGACAGAGGCAAGAAGAATGAGATCCACTGAACTGCCCCTGCTCAGCCACACCCTTCCCACCACACCAGATCCAGACACGACTCTGGAGTCTGGGACTTGAGCAATCTCACATTTTAGGGTCTGTTTACTACCTATTCTGTTCTGGTGCTGAGGCGCCCTGCCTGGTGATAAGAATGAACTTCTGTCTCAGGAGGTCGCAGGACCAGAAAACCCAAGTCAACCAACCCTCAACAAAAGCCACACTAGGATACGTATCGCGAAGAGAATGCAGGGGAGTGTGCTCCAAGAGGAGGAAGAGCCACGCTGGCTGCTTCCGGAAAAGACTGAACATTTCTGTTTTCTTTTCTAATCAGCTGAAAATAAAACTTTCTCTTGCATCTCCAGAATCCTGAAGTTCCAAAAGGAAATGGGGTCTGATCATGGGAGAGTTACTTCCAGGTTATGAGAAACCCATGTGATTTTGCAGAGTAACAAAGGAAATATAGTTTTGGGAAATATTTTTCCTTATTACAATTTCTCACATAAGAATTTAAATACAAGGCGTATAAAAGCACCTGTCCTTCCACCATAAGAGGACCAGCGTTGGCTCGCTGGTGAACTGACTGCTGGATTCTTTCCTGTGTTTCACCTATGGTGAAATATTTATTTTTACAGAATTCACATTTTTATGATACAACTTTAGGTCCTTCCTTTATAATAAAGAAAAGTGTGTTTAAAAACATTTTTAATGTGTAACATTATTCTACTTTGGAATGGAAATTTATGGCTATGCCATAGTTTTTAAACAAATGCTTAGTTTGGGGACATCTACACAGTTTAAAATTCATTTTCTTTTTATAAAATATAGCAACTGATCATCTTCATGAATAAACATTTACCTGAATTTCTGACTTTTTTGTTAGGACACATTCTTGGGGATAGATTAATGGGTAGAAGACTCTTTCTCCAAGACTCTTGGCATATTGCCATTACTCTCCAAAAAGCTATACCAAAGTACTACCAGAGTCATACTGAGGGTGTGGTAAGGAAAGTAAAGGCGAAAATTGTAATTTTGAATTCCTTGATAATTTTTAAGGTTTTACCTACCCTCCACCCCTCTGGCTATTTGGCCATTTGTATTTCTTTTTCTTTGACCTACTCCTAATTCAAGTTTCCTGTAGGGTGGTTAAGAATTCCTTGCTGGGCCGGAAGAATTGTTTAGATATGCATAATAACAGCCAGTTTCCAAATTTGCTGCAAACTGTGTTTAGAATTAATTCGTTGTGCTTCTTAAAACACAGAAACTTAACTTTCCATGTCGTTAAGGTTGTCACATTTTCTCCTATCTCTGCCATTTCTTTTAGGTTTAGAAACTCCTTGTCCTTTCAGAGATTAGTTAAATGTTCACTGATACTTACTTTCATCATTTTTTCAGTTTTTTTTTTTTTGTATTTGACTTTTAACTCCATTTGGCATTTATTTTGCTATGTAGGGTTGAGGCAAGATCTCATTTATTTTATCTTCCAAATGTTTAGACAATTTCCCCAACAACATCTGTGGAATGAGCTGTACCTTTCCCATCGGTTCATGTGGTTTCTGCTTGTTTGTAGCTGGCTCTCTTTCAGGGCCACCTCCTTCATCATCCTCAACGTTCTGTTAGTTCCTGCAACAAGCCTAGCTTTTAAATGCAAGTACCTGCTCAGCACTTTCCATTCCTGGGCACAGAGTTTCATGACACAAGGCAATTTCAGTTTGGTGGCTTGTTTCCTCTTGACCTGATATATCTGTGCACATTCCTTATTCTTAGTGTTTATGGATTATGCTACTTTCAGTGTAAGCACTATTAATAGAATATAGCTGTACTGTTACTTAAAAAAATCTCCATCTGGAAACTCTGGGTAGTTTAACTTGCTATCTTATATCCAGTATTTGTAACTATAGATATGGGCCTGGTAAGGTATGCAGCATTCTGGACAAAATTATTAACTAGCTTCTGCAATAACCCTCCTTGGTGTCCACGTGCTATAGATGGGGAAGCTGAGGCTTGAAGAGATTTAGAAGTCATGAGCACAAGGTTCCCCAGCTAGTAAGGGGAAGGGCTAGGAACACAAGCAACCCTATACCAGTACATTCTTTTTGTTGTTTTGAATTTCATTTTTGATTGACACATTGTAACTACACATATTTGTGGGATACACTGTGACGTTTTGATACATAAATGCATTGTATAATCATCAAATCAGATTATTTAGCACATCCATCACCTAAAGCATGTATCATTCCTTTGTGGTGAAAAACACAGCTCTTCTAGTTACTTTGAGATACACAACATCATTAACCTCAATCACCCAAGTGTGCAACAGACAAGTACAGAGTTTCCTCAAAAAATTAAAAGTAGACATGACCCAGCCATGCCACTATTGTGTATGTATCTAAAGGAAATGAAGTCAGGATGTTAAACATATAGCTGCACTTCTGTGTCTTTTGCAGCATTATTCACAATAGCCAAGGTACGGCCTCAACCTAAGTGTCCATCTACTGACAAATGGATAAGAACGTGTGTTGCATACATACCACAGAATCCTATTCAGCCATGAAAGGGCTGAAATCCTGTCATTTGCAGCAACATGAATGGACCTCATCAACATTATGCTATGTGAAATGAGCCAAGCACAGGAGGACAAATACTGCATGATCTCATACAATTGTGGAGTTCAAAAAAGCTGACCTCATAGAAGTACAGAGCAGAATAGTGATTACTGCTGGGAAAGGTCAGGGAGAGAGGGGGTTGAGGGGACCAGTCGACAGGTACAAGACCGACCATACAATGACTCTCGCTACATTCTGTTTTGTTTGCATTACCTTTTCCAGAACTTTAGAAAGTGTAAATATTTTAATTTTACTGCCAACTATCTTAAACATTTGTCCCATTTAAAATCCTGCATTTCTCTGCTTATCAAACCAAAGAGTGAAATGGTATCTTTTGACCCCTCCCCAAGAACATAGAAGAATCTGCTATGCTTTGTCCAAAATCCCCATTACCTCCTATTTCAT
>JAJEJO010002732.1:137723-190537 GCA_020662805.1 Glaucomys volans | reverse complement strand
ATATATATATATATATATGTGTATATATATATATATATTTTTTTTTTTTTTTGAACCAGGGATTGAACTCAGGGACACTCGGTCACTGAGCCACATCCCCAGCCCTATTTTGTATTTTCTTTAGAGACAGGATCTCACTGAGTTGCTTAGGGCCTCGCTAAGTTGCTGAGGCTGGCTTTGAACTCGCGATCCTCCTGACTCAGCCTCCCAAGTTGCTTGGATTACAGGCATGCGCCACCACGCCCAGCTATATTTTTTAATCCTTGTTTTTCATATGGTTTTAATGCTTACTACTTATTCTTGTATATTGTGATTCCCCCATTCCCGAGCCTTTCATTTTATTTCATTTTGCATCTCTCTTTAGTTTGCCTTTAAATAATTTTTCCAATAAAGGCATATAGGTGACATATATTCTGAGTCCTTGAATATCTGAAAATAAGCCATATGAATGGCAACCTGGCAGGGGGAGAAATTGGAGGGCTATAAACTGTGCCTGTGTAAATTGTCTAAGTGATTTTATCCCTTTCTCTCCAAACTAAGTGCTTCACACTGCAAGATGTCTCATGCCAGCCTGGTTTTTATTCTCCTGTTGGTCATTTTATCCATTCTAAAGGAAACGAGTTTCTTTTCTTTTGTGATTAAAAATGTTCTAGAATGTTTCAAGTTGCACTCTTCTTTCTGCTGATTTTGCCAGAACAGAATGCATTCCTTTTAGTTTGAATGTTACACAAATGTGTTCCATGCATGGAATCACTGCTGCTGTTTCAATTTTTCTTCTCTCATCCTTGGGATGATGTACCTCTCAACTTATGTCCTTTTCTCCGCCTTCTGTTTTTATTATGCTCTCTTTCACCGTTGCTGTCCCTCTACCTGCCTCCGGTACTGGTGCCTCAGGACTCTCCTACAGCACCGATCTGATTTTCTACAATGCTACTTCTGCTCTTTGTTGCTCCATGAATAGTCATTACATTGCTGCAGTTTAACTTTCCTGGTACGCATTTCTTCCTTGCCCACCTCTCTTCATCTTGTCTGTCTTTTTCAATAGCCTGCCATCATTTTTTAAAAGATATCCTGCTGGCTATTCCTCTTGACCTGTTTGTTCTAATGGCTTAATATCCTGTTTTACAAAGATTGTGCATCCCTGTGCTCTACTGAAATTCATGTGGAGCTTTTCAGATGTCCTTCTGTAACCCTTTTTCTTCTACTAGTTCATTTCATGCATGGTCTCCTGGAGGACACTCCCTTCCCTTATCCCTCCATGGTTTTTAAACAAGCCACACATGATGTGTGAGTTTTCTTTCTTCACTCACTCTCAAATGAGGAAGGACAGACCCAGACTTGGAATTTGCCAAAAGAGGCTGTGTTTGGATTCCCCATTGGCTCTGTCCACTACCTGGTGGATTTGTTTCCCTGAGAACTAATGTGACATTCAATTTGGTGTTCATGGCTTTGTGTCTACAGATCGGTGTGTTTTTGTGAGACCCTGGTGGGGTCACATCCAATTTACCATGTTGGGTAATCATGCGCTCTGGATCAATGGGGTCCATTTGCAGTTAGGATCCCTCGGCCACTGGCCTAATCACCGATGCACCTGTCCCCTGCCTTCACAGGACACAATCCAGCAATGTGCTCTGTTCCTCTACCTCCCAGGGCCCTAACCTCCAGCTGAACTGAAAACTCAGATGCCCCCTTTATTTTTCCTTTGGAGGTGATAGTCTACTTGTAGACTGGTGGGAAAATGCTATTTCGTTCCTGAAGTAAAGCGACCTCGGGGTAAAGGAATGCCTCCCGGGTTTTTCTTGGCTGTTGAAGACCCTGTTCCTTGGATCAAAGAGGAAGGTACGAAGAATCTTCCACTTTCTTTCAGGTGCCCATGACTTTCCTATTCTATGCACCCATGATGACCTGACCACTGATGATAATCAGTAGGAAATTTTCCAATTTGGCACCAAGAGGTTTAAAGGTTTTGACCACGGCTTGGTCTTCTCCTGGGTCTTTGTTAGCATTTCAGGGGGAATGAAATAAAGAATGAGTTCCAGAAGTTACCAGCTGGTTTCCTAATTCAATCCAGAAATTCAGGATATGTGAATTTTCTGTGTAGCTCTTGGAGTCCCACTATTTCTAGAAAGCCTGGTTAACTGGAGTGGAGCACAATCCTGGCCATTCTCAGCTTGCATCTATGCTGCCCATCATTACTGCTCATGATGAATATTCTAACTCTGCTCTCATGCCACCACCTTGTCACTGTGGGAGTGACTTTTCAATATGCTCCCAGACCCATGTGGTCTATTATTTCACTTCCCAGATCCTTAACTTCCTGCTGACTAAATACTCAGAACTCCAGAAGAGATTCAGCGTCGGGGAGAGGGGAGGGCACTGGGCGGACCTTCAGGCTTCCCTCCCGCACTGCCCCCTTTCATGAGCAATTCTTACTGAGTCATCAGTCCAGGGAGCAAGGGGGTTGGGTGGACAAGGAAACACCTGGGATTCTTCTACTTTAAACACTTAAGTCGCCTGTCAATCAACTTTCATCATGTGTTTTTACATTTGTTTTCATGGTGTTATCAAAGGTCTGTTTCTAGTTTGGGTACTGGGCAGATAAAGGTCCTTCACTGAGTCCTTTTCCTGGAAATAATTCCTAAATTTGTATATGTGTGCACATGGGAGCCACACAACCTCTTGAGTAAATGACAGCTGTGGCCACTCTCTCTCCCAGAATGTAGACACAAAATTCTCGTACACTTTGGAGGATTCACTGATTCCCCTGGAGCTGGAGTTGAACATGGGGGTACAACCATGGATCTGAAGATAAGAATCTGCTCTAAGACAAATGTCACTCCTCTGCTAACTTGAGTGATTTCTTATTGATCATCTGAGGGACAAAGAATCAGCTTGGAGGGGAAAGGCATCTCTACAAAGAATTAAGATGAAGGATCTTCTTGGTTATTTGGGAGCCATAAGGAAGCAATCCCTCCTCCCTTGGTGTCTTAGTCCATTTTCTGTTGTATGATGGAATGCTGGAGACCAGTTAATTTATAAAGAAGGGAGGTTTGCTTGGCTCTTGGTTCTGGAGGCTGGGAAGTCCAAGAGCATGGTAACGGTATCTGCTCAGCTCCTTCTTGCTGCATCATAATGTGGTGGAGGGCATCCATGGCAAAGCAGAGCAAGCCAGTCAGACAGAGATGCTTTTATAATAAAAATCACTTCTGCAATAATCCCAGAATCCATTCATCCAAGAATGAGCTAACCCATCCATGAGGGCAGAGCCCACATGATCAACAACCCAATCACCTCCCAACGTCCCACCTCTCAAATACTAGTAACATATGGGGATTAAGTTTCCAACATATGAAATTTGAGGGACACGTTCAAACCACAGCACTTGGTTACTAGGAAATAAGGAAAGCCAGATTCATTTTTGGGGAGTCAACACACTCTTGGTTCCATCAGTACTGGAATAGAGCAGAGCTTCCCAAAGCCCCTTGAAGGAGACAGAGGTTCCAAGGCATCCCAGTCTGTCAGACCTGTATGAATATATTTCAATGAGCAGAGGCTCCGAGGCGAACATTAGCAGTACCTGTGAGGGTGGAGCCAGGAGAAGCATCTGAGCATTGGACTTCCAGTGCTCCTAGCCCCAGGGAACACAGCTGCCTCTATCTTGAGACTAGAGTTCAATCTTAGCCTGGTGCCATTCAATGTTTACTTCACTCCGAAATCTGTCTTTGGGGAGAGAAGGCAGTACCCAAGTAGATTCCTACTCTATAAGGCCTCTGGGATGGCATCTTACATGGCAAATCAATTAAATAGGATAATTATGATTTGTCTTCTCCAGGATCTTGACAACACTGAGAGACTACTCTGATGGTCAGCAGGCATGTGGGCAATCCCATTTCTCTCTATAAATCAGTAAACTGGCATCCTGCTGTACAGTGCAGTTAGGACTACACTGAATTGGTCTCTAGGGACCTGGCCACCCCACAGAGGCCAGAATGAGCTGTGCCCCTGCCCCTGCCTTTGGCCGCTACTGCCTTTCCTGATGTGTGTCCCCTTTTGAATAACGGAGAGCTCTAGTTAGAGTGGCTTCCCTCCAACACCATCCCAAATAGAGACATTGTATTTTTTAGATATACATGACAGTAGGGTATATTTCGACATATTATACATACATGGGGTACAACCCATTACAATGTTTTAAAATTATTTTAAAAATTATTTTCCTGTGTTCTTCCATCACAATTTTGATCCCATTCTTGTGGTTGAACATGATGTGGAGTTACACTGGTTGTGTATTATATATGAGCATAGGAAAGTCATGTCTGATTCATTCCACTGTGTTTCCTATTCCTATCCCCCCTCCCTTCCCTTCATTCCCCTTTGTCTAATCCAGTGAACTTCTATACTTCCCCTCCCTATCCTCCCTTGTTATGGGTTACAATCCACATATCAGAGAAAACATTTCACCTGTGTTTTTTTGGGACTGGCTTATTTCACTTAACGTGATATTCTCCAGTTCTATCTGTTTACTGGGAAATGCCATAATTTCATTCTTCTTCTTTTGTGTATATATATCACATTTTCTTTACCCATTCATCTGTTGAAGGGCACCTAGGTTGGTCCCCAGAGCTTGGCTGTTGTGAGTTGAGCTGCTATAAACATTGATGTGGCTGTGTCACTGTAGTATGCTGATTTGAAGTCCTTCGGGTATAAGCCAAAGAGCGGGGATAACTGGGTCAAATGGTGGTTCCATTCCAAGTTTTCTAAGGAATCTCTCTACTGCTTTCCAGAGTGGTTGCACCAATTTGCAGTCCCACCAGCAATGTATGAGTGAACCTTTCCCCACTTCCTCACCAACATTTATTGTTACTTGTATTCTTGATAACTGCCATTCTGACTGGGGTGAGATGGAACCTCAGTGTAGTTTTAATTTGCATTTCTCTAATTGCTAGAGATGTTGAGCATTTTTTCATGTATTTTTCACCATTCGTATTTCTTTCTCTGTGAAGTGCATGTTCAGTTCCTTTGCCCATTTATTGATTGGGTTATTTGTGGGCTTTTTGATTTGTGTTTTTTTTTTTTTTTTTTTTTTTGTACATCCTGGAGGTTAATGCTCTATCTGAGGTATAGATGGTAAAGATTTTCTCCCATTCTGAAGGCTCTCTGTTCATGTTCTTGATTGTTTGCTGTGAAGAAGCTTCTGAGTTTGATGCCATCCCATTTATTGATTCTTGATTTTAGTTCTTGTGCTTTAGGAGTCTTATTGAGGAAGTCTGCTCCTGAGCCAATACAATGGAGAGTTGGGCCTACTTTTTCTTCTAGTATGTGCAGGGTCTCTGGTCTAATACCAAGGTCCTTGATCCACTTTGAGTTGAGTTTTGTACAGGGTGAGATAGAGGGGTTCAGTTTCAATTTGCTACATATGGATTTCCAGTTTTTCCAGCACCAGTTGTTGAAGAAGCTATCTTTTCTCCAATATTTATGGAGCCTTTGTCTAGTATGAGATAACTGTATTTATGTGGTATGTCTCTGTGTCTTCTATTTTGTTCCATTGTCTTCAATTCTATTTTTGTGCCAATACCATGCTGTTTTTGTTACTATAGCTCTGTAGTATAATTTAAGGTCAGGTGCTATGATGCCTTCTGCATTACTTTTCTCACTAAGGATTGCTTTGGCTATTCTGGGTCTCTTATTTTTCCAAATGAATTTCATGACTGCTTTTTCTATTTCTATGAAGAACATCATTGGAATTTGAACGGGAATTGCATTAAATCTATATGGTGCTTTTGGTAGTGTGGCCTTTTAGAGCATGGGTGGTCCTTCCATTTTCTAAGGTCTTCAATTTCTTTCTTTAGTGCTGTCTAGTTTTCACCTCTTTTGTTAGATTGACCCCCAAGTATTTTATTTTACTTTTTTGAGGCTGTTGTGAATGGGTAGGTTTCCTGATTTCTCTTTCAGCTGATCTGTCACTGGCGTATAGGAATGCAGTTTGTTTATGAGTCCAAGAAGTTTTTTGGTGGAGTGTTTTGGGTCTTCTAAATATAGAATCATGTCCTTGGCAAAGACAGTTTGAGTTCTTCTTTTCCTATTTGCATCCCTTTAATTTCTTTCTTCAGTCTAACTGCTCTGGCTAGGGTTTCTAGGACTGTGTTGGGTAACAGTGGTGAAAGAGGGCATCCCTGTCCTGTTCCAGTTTTGTCTGTTTGTTTTTGTTTTAAGTAATAACCTACTGCAAGGTGGGAACAGGAAATGCCCAGAGTTGTGTTGCTCCAGTGTTGCTGGAAGTCAGGGTCACCCTTGAGGACTCGCTGACCACACAGACTGGCAGGTTCTGCTCTTGGTCTCGGAGCACGAGGCTCAGACACCTGCTGTGGGAGCAGCAATCTGCAGCAGCTTTGAGAACCTGACTGGGAGGGGTCATGCAGGGTACCTGGCCTTCCTGAGTGCATCTCCTATGCTCAGCCCCAAACCAAACAGTGCTCCCTCTCGGGCCACCTCCACTCCACAGCGTGCTGGAAGAATGGCTCTGAACTCATGACCACACAGGTGACTCACTGCCTGTACCAGGAAACCTGTGGTCATGGTCATGTTTTCACAATGGTAACTCCCAGGATCCAGATCACACATGTTCTCATTCAAGTTCATGCTGTCACTTGATGAGTTCCTGAAATCCGCTGAATTTCCATTTCCTCATCTATAAAATAAAGGCAATAGCAGCCTCTTCCGAAAGGAATTGTAAGTATTAAATGAGATTATGTGCCTGCTGAAAAGTAAGCACTCAACAACTCTGAACTGTTACTATTGTTAATATCACACAGGGGATGAACCCGGCATCACGAGGATGTCCCAAGCACTCACTAGGTGCCAGGCAGCCCAATAAAATGTGGGATTTTGCAGTTGATAAACCTCTGAGGGCTCTGGGTGTGTGGCACCCTCACTCCAGAGCTGACACAGGAACCTGGGATGGAACCCCTCTTCATGATGAGTGATCGTCTCTGACAATGTCAGGGCCACAAGATCTTCACTGGCAAAACCTCTTATTATCTCAGCCATGGCTCTTTTGTTTTTGTTTTTTTTTTTTCATCTAGATGTTCTCTTTACCTTTGGGACTTTTTCTGACGAGGCCCATGAATGTCTCTGATTCTCGACCAAACCAGATGCACAGCCTGGGAGCAGCAAATGATGGGGTGGCTTTGGGATGTTGCTTCTGGGTTCAGGGATGGCATGACAGCTCCAGGCTATAAGAATCAAGTGACTTCTGGGCTCTGGGTCTCACGGAGGGAGCCCCTGGACAACGTCTTCACTCGGACAATACCCGCCAAACAGGGAGGCTCTGTCATCCTGCCTCCCAAGCTCCCCACCCCAGAGCAGCCTCACAGTCTAAAAAGAAAGAGGTATTGCCCAACACCACCATGACGCCCCCCACAATGACAATCCACACATGATGAATGGTCTCTGCTAGGGGACAAAGAAGGGTGGGTGGAGGGGCGATTAGGTAGTCCTCCCGGGCACCAGGGAGAACCTCCATTCACATTCCCCACTGCATAATCAGCACTCGCTACACCTGCTGCCCCCGCAGCTCACACAATGGTGCTTCTCTAAGGGAAAGAGGGTGACATCAGAGATAAACACAGTGAGGACTCCGACTTCCCCCTGGCCTGTGTCCATCAATTCCTTCCCTGCCTATCAGGATGGGCCTGGCTAGTAACTGGAGAGGGAGTGCAAGGCCCCCAGGGCCCCTCCCTTGGCTGCCCCCTCCATCTGATTACTTCCCCTTCCTCTCTGCTTAAAATAGACTACACCAAACTGAAATAACTCAGGAGATTAAATTAAATTAAATCAGGCCTGGCTCCCAGGCAGCTGCTAATAAAATCATAAGCATTCACATGAGTGTGGTGGACAAGGGCAAAGATGTTTACTGGTCCCGCCCCCCACCACAACCCCCGCCTGAAGAAGCTGGATGCTTACAAGACAAAGCCCACTCTCACTATCAAAGGCCAACTCTCTATCACCTTCACATAAGGGACAGAGTGCTGAAACCTTCCAGGCTGGGAACAAGCAGGAATCTGGTCTCACTAGCTAGCCCGAGGCAGCCCCACCTTCCAGGGTCTCCACTGGGCTTTTTCCCAGGAGCACCCTGGCTGAGCCTCGAGTGCGATTCCTGGCTAGCCTTGGCCTCTTGCTTCGATCAGTCTGCAGGAAAGGATCAAGTGATCCACCCCAGGGCTGTTCCCATCACCTGCAGGAGCAATGACTTTCCCTCCAAATAGGCTCAAAGCTGCTTCTCTGAGAAACACATGTGTCAGGGCCACTGGGAGTTCCTGTGAACGAGAGGCCGTTAGAACCCATCTCTGGCACACTTGTCTTTGGAGAGATCCAAAATAAAAATAAAGTTGTTTCTTTATTTCTTTCAGTTCCTGTTTCTATTCTACCACTGCCATCTCTAGTCTGAAAATACAAAGCTGAAGATAAACATTAATTAAAAGTACGAGGTCAGGGCTAAAGAGATTTTCACTGGCAGAACCTTTCCCAGCTCAACCACAGTTAGAAGAAACGCTGGACATTCTCATGACCTCTGGGGTCTCTCTGGGAGAGGGCCCATCTGTCAACGCCTTAGTCCACCACAAGACAGTCACATACATCAAGCCTAATGACAGCCCCAAATGACACTGAAAATAAGTGATTAGGAGCAAAGAATCTTGTATGGAAAACTGCTAATTCTGTGAAGTCGCCAAGATGGTGACTCCAAATCCTTAATGTAACAAACTGTTCATGGCTCACCGAGCCGTGATGCTGGAATAATCTCCAAATTGGCAAAACTGTCAAGTGGAAAGAGAAATTAAATGGGAAGACAGCCAGCACTTGAAGAAGCCACACATCGGGGACCATACACAGGATGAAGACCCCCACGCACTTCATGGGGTGGGCATCTGCCATCCAAGTGCGTCTCGGTGATGGCAGGGGGAGAAGCCCTGACATTGAACATTGTGCTCCAGTTTACAAACCAAGCAGGGAACACATCATTTCCCTAACTGTGGGAGGGCCTTGTGGCAATGATTCATGAATAAACTGTACCTTGCTTTTCTTTTCCTTGGCTGAATGGAAGCCAGGTAGCCTGGCTTTCCTGGGGCAGAGGCTAAGAGGGCAGAGGCTTTGTTATTGTATTGCCAACTAGTTCATTGTCACGGCTGGAATTCCTCATGAAAGCAAAGCCCCGGGGGCAGACGTGCAGGTCTGCCAAGCAGGCGGCATTGCCAGCAGACAAAGCTGGTGGAGAGTAGTTGAAAGCCAGTAGCTCAAAATGCAGCCCAGAAGGCTTTGTCCAGAGCCTGGGCTCTAATCGATTGTCTCCTCCTTGTTCCACGGTCTAACTGTGACCACATTCAAAGGACTCTGCTTCCTGCCATCGCTGACCCTCTTCTACACCATTTACGCTCACAACCTGGTATGCTGCTTTAGAGCTTCTAAATGCGAGACGTCATTAACGTGCCAGGTGGTTGAGTTGGACAAATGTCAGTGAATCAAAATTTTCTCTTTATCCTTGGCTGTTTCTGGAAACTGGCCAGGCCAGGAGCATGCTCATTTGTTCAAAAGGAACTTAGGAGTCATTTCAAACTTCTGTACGTAAGCTCAGACACTGTCACGGCTTTTTAGTAATTTCATGGATATGCAAAATGTGGTCAGAGGAGGAGGGCACCCAAAGGGACAGCAGGGCTCCAGGTCCCAAACCAAACTTCCTACTTCCTGCACAAGCTGGGCTTGTGTCTTGTGCTACTACTGCCTTCCCTAACGTTCTGTCTGCTTAGCACCACCCCCTGTGCCTGGGAAATACCCCTCCTCTGCCCCAGTCCTCACTTGGCCCTCTTGTCACAGTAGACTGGTCCAGAGATGGCACACAACCCAGAAAGCCAGTGCCCCTGCTTCCCAGAGGGTGCAGAAGAGCCCAACTCTGCAGGGGAGAGGAAGCCGTGGAACTCTCCAGGGTCCACACACGCCTAACCTGCTGTGGGGCAGGGGAGGGGGCGAGTGAGGCAGTGCTTAGGAAGAGGAGAGACCCAGGAAGGTGATCCTATAGCCCCACAGCATTGTAGGCCTTGAGTTTTATAAGATACCCTAGTTTTCTTTTCTGCCTGACTGGGTTGAGTTTGGTTTTATCCCTTATAATCCATAATGCCCCACCTAGTAACCACATTGCCTAAGGCCTGGTTCCCACACCTGAGAAGCGAGGGGGTCGGACCCCAACTAGACTCCATGGGTCTTCTTCATGGGTCATGGAGGAGGAGGAGGAGGGTCTCTTTAGGGAGAATATCATTTCACATAAGATGCTGCTGGGAGGCATCTGCTATTCAAACCCATTTGAAAACCACTGGACTTTCCTGCCCTGTCCAGCTGCAGAGTCCTGGAAATCTCCAACTCTACTGCCCCTTCCTTGAGGGGCAGAGACTGGCACCAATGATGAGCTGCTTCTCTCCAAAAGGACGCTCTCATGGCAAGGTGCTGGAGCTGCAGGCACCTTGGAGTTGACACAGTTCCAGCACCTTGAGTTTGCAGATGGGAAAAGGGAAACTGCAGCTGAAGCGAGGGGGCCAGGGCCACTGCCAGGTGGGATCTTCCGGTTGATGCCATCAGCTTACTATGCCACTGTTCCCCTCCTACAGGACACTTTCTGTTTTCAAAGCCACTCCTAGAGTATTCCAGCATCTGTCTTGTGGGCGTGGTAAAGGAAAGACAAATAAAGCCAGGTAAGGTATCCCTGGTTGTGGTTGGAAACCCACTGTGATTACAGCTACATCTTGAATAAGTCTTGATCAAAAGTGTTAATAGCCAGGCATAGTGGCACATGCCTGTAATCCCAGCACTTGGGAGGCTGAGGCAGGAGGATCTCAAGTTCAAGCCAGCCTCAGCAACTTAGCGAGGCCCTAAGCAACTCAGTGAGACCCTGTCTCTAAATGAAATACAAAAAAGGGCTGGGGATGTGGCTCAGTGGTTAAGCACCCCAGGTTTAATCCCCAGTACCAAAAAAGAAAAAAAAAAGTTCATAATGTGTCAAAAAAGTGATAGTTTGTGGAATTTATATGATTTAATGTGATTGGAACAAAACTCTATTAATTGAGTAATGATTCCCAATACTTATCCAGCACCAGTTGGTGGTATAGTGGAGTTAAATCCAACCCATTTTCACCCCAAAGTCAATGCCATTGTGTCCTCTAAACCAGGTCACTCCTATGATCACATAAACATAAGCCCCTGTTATGCTAGCCTCACGGAGTGTTGGTTATTTAAAGTGTGCTGAGGATTACCCTTCCTCCACCCCCAAGTACACTGGGCATCTCTCCACTGGGTATGCAGTGAAGCAGGTGTTTCTGGCACATTCTCAGCCTCTGTGGGTCTAAGCTGCTGAAGCAATAGTTCCCTCGTGTAACCTTCCCCAAACCTGGCGCCCCCACCTTGAAAACTTTTACAGGAAGTTGTCTTTGCTTTTGTTATTTCACCATTATTCTAGGAAAAAAAAAAATGCCTGCCTTGGTTTGAAAAGGGACCCTGACTGTCTTTAATTAACCACAAACCTTGCATTAATTACAAAGGAGGACGGGAGGTGAGGCACAGCTCCATTCCTCTCATATGGAAAGGCCCCCGTGGGGACGCTCTGGTGCAGCGCTTCCTGCAGGTGGCCACACGCAGCCCACTCTATTCAAACAGGGATATTTTAGAACCACCCCAGGAGCTAACTCATCTTGCACTCTCTCAGGAAATCTGCACCCTTCCAAGTGGAAATGCCCAGAAGCTGAGATGAACACAGCCTGATGTTTCTTTGCCTTTGTGGTGCCAATAATCAGGGCATGTGCATATATGTTAATTGAAGAATCCTTCATAAAACACCTGAAAAAACACGTTTTCATAGGACATCACAGCAGGCAGTGTTGCAAAGGCTCATAAGACAGCGTCTGCCGATTCTAGCTTTCTACTGGACTGCTTGCCCACCCCTGAAGACGACGTGGATCAAGAGAGGAAAAGAAATCTCCGCATGGATTCTGGGACATTTCCAACGGTGAAGCCAATGATTCCCAAACACTGGACAAATTTCCTTTTGATGGGGAACAGACATTGATCTGTTATTTGTTTCCTCTTTATACAGATACCCTGAGAGCCCCTCCTTCCCCCAATCTCCCATTAAAGGGTTAAAACATTTTTAATGGAAGTGATTGCAAAGACACCATCGACAGACTTCTAAGAGATTCCTCACTTGGCTAATGCATCGCATTGACTTTCTACAAGAAGATCAAGTTCCTTGCAATAATTTCATGGCAATTAATCTTGTACTTAAATGATAATCCTATAATTAGAAGCAATTAAAATCCTGCACAAGGATGACCCTGCTCAGTCAATGTCAGTGTCTCTGGATGCTAATGGGGTAATCTTGAAAAAGGCCCCAGAAATAATTTGCATCTCCCCTTCCAGGGATGCAGGCCTTCGAAGCCTATCTTAAAGAGTGCCTCTTCACGGCAGGAGTCACTGAAGTCAAAGGAGATGGATGACTGAGGTCCCAATAAAGAGTCTGGTGGAGGGGCTTGGGATCATCTAAGCAGGAAAAGAGAAGCCATGTCCCTTGTGCATGGATGCCAGGTCACTTTAAGACAAAGGCAAATACCGCATTAAGGAAATGACATTGGCAACCCTTGGCTCCTCACCCCAGTCTTGCTGCCGCCCACGGACATCCAGTGACTAAGCTCCCAGCATGGAAAGCTGGGTTCGAATGGCAGCAGAGAGAACCAGCGTGAATACCAACCTGTAGGAGGGCAGGCTGTGAGCTGGTATACACTTGACATTTAGCTGTGCCACCAAGAAGTCAGGACGAGGTGCCCAAGTCAGGATGTAAGTAACGACATGTCTCCTTGAGAGCACACAACCCTTTGCTTGGCTGATGTATGTGTCTCCAGAAGATCCCAGAAGTCATGTGGCTTCATGAATTAGGCTAAAACAGGGTCGTGTTAACTTGATCCAGAGGTTGGGCTAAAATGGGAAGAGCTGCTTGGATTTGGGATGGAGGAGCACAGTATAAACAGGAGCAAATTCTTTATGCTGTGCCTTTTGTATACTTCTGATATCGTCATCATCATCATCAATGTTTTCACCATGATCATCTGAGCAAGCATATATCGGGCACATATTTGAGGTCCTGGGCTGGGCACAGAGGTAAGACACTCTGACCTCAAAGGACTTAGGGTCTGGCAGGTGGAGACCAATGCAGAAGGAAACACCTAAGTAAAATGACATAAAAGATGGCATGAAAGGCACAGAGAGAGAGAGAGAGAGAGAGAGAGAGAGAGAGAGAGAGAGATATGTCCACTTTAGGCAGGGCACAAATGTCAGGACAGGCTTCAGAAAGGTGTTTGGAGCTGAGTGTTGAAAAGTGCTGAGGGAGCAGGGGACAGCACAGGACGGGTGAGGAGTGGGCAACCCCGGTGGTACCAACCACCACTCAGCTTTTTACAATTGAAACATGGAGTGAAAAGGGGTGGGCCCAGAGGGAGGGGTCTGCAGAGGGAGGCAGGCCAGGCCCTGGCTGGTTTTTAGGAATGCCCAGCCAAGGAAGAAGACAGAGCAGATGTGTTCTTGAGAACACGCAGGCTGTGACCTGCAGGCACGTGTGTTTGAATGGAGCCACTTGCAAGTGCTCTTCTGGCGGGGGCGCAGTACACCGCTGAGTTCTCAGCTCAGAGGTGGGCTCCTGTTTTCTTTTGCAAAAGATGTACCTACTGTTAAGCCCCTGTCAACTCAAGGCAGGTGACTGCGAGAGATGATTTCTTTAAAGACTGAGACTCGGAGAGGAGGAGTCTCCAGTGGTGAAGGAGGAGGGCGGTGAGAAGAGCAGGCCATGGCGGGGTGAGAAGGGGCTTGCCCGGCCACCCCTGCAGTCAGCAGTGTCCCAGTGGGGGCTGCTCTCCCTCCTGCCCCATTTAATGCCTCACTGTCAGGCAGGGAAGACTTTAGCCACATTCCCTGTGCCATTTTCCTTCCCTGCCATTAACTAAATCCTGCAGAATGGAGGCTCACAGGGGAAAGGAGGACGGAGCCTCACCCACGTGGTGCCAAGAATGCTGCTGTGATTACGGGTGCCGCAGAGCAAACCCAGAGGAGCCTTGGCTGTCAGCTGCAGGGTAGAAACACGAACCTGGAATCACTTGACAGAACAGCTGTGTCTGCACTCAAGGAACAGCTGTGAACGAGCACACGCTCCTCCCTGGGCCAGAGCTTAGGGCCAGTGGGTGAGGGGCAGGGAGGGCACGCTAGGGTGCTAGAGGTGAATATCCCCCACAACCTGGGCAGGCCCCTGGAGCTCCCAAGCCTCAGAGTCCTCAGTACAAGATGATAGTGATGATGGTTGTCATGGTTTGGATGTGAGGTGTCCCCCAAAAGCTCAAGTGTGAGACAGTTCAAGAAGGTTCAGAGAAGATTGGGTTATGGTAGTTTAATTCAATTAGTGAATTAATCCCCTGATAGGAATTAACTAGTGGTAACTGAGGGCAGGTGAGATGTGGCTGGAGGAGGTGGGCACTGGAGGCGTGGCTTGGGGTATATATTGGTATCTGGCAAGTGGAGTGTCTTTCTGCTTCCTGATCATCACCTGAACTGCTTCCCTCTGCCACGCTGTTCCTCCATGATGTTCTGCCTCACCTTGAGCCCCAAGGAATGGAGCCAGCTGTCTGTGGATTGAGACCTCTGAAACTGTGAGCTCTTTCCTCCTCTATAATTGTTTTGGTTGGGTCTTTCAGTCACAGCTGCAAAAATGCTAAAACAAGGGCGAGGCCAGCGTTCTTCTCTAAGGGCCACCATGGTGACATAACCCACAGGAAGCACCATGCAGGGCTGGTTTCTCATCTCTTAGGACCTGGGCACTCAACAAATCCTAGCAGTGCCTCTGGTTGGCCCATAATGTCCGCCTTTTCTGCACCTGCTACTTGGGTCTTGAGAGCCCATCTCCATTTGTAAGAGGCCAGGCACAGAGAGATGGCCAGATGAGAAGGTGCCCCAGCCAGATGCCCCAGCATTTAGGAAGAGCCTCTCGGTGGATCTGAGGCAGATGGCAGACTCCTCATTCTCATTTCCCCACCCACAAGGTCCAGCCTCAGTGCAGAGCCACCAAGAAGCAGTCAGGTTGGGGTCAGCATACTCACAGTCCCTGTGAACTGCTGTCCACTATAGGGAAGGGCACTGGTAGCTGTGGGTACAGGCATGTGATGCTCACTGGAGTAAAAGAACCCAGACAGGAAAGCAGAACTCCCCTGCCTCCCCAGGGGCTTCCTCCCAGCAGAGCGTGAGCTACAGAGTCAGAAAAAAAAGCTCCAGACACACAAAACATTGCCCAATTTTGGGGCAATGAAGAGCATAATGAACAGGTATGTACACACCCATCACCTAGAGTCGCCAGTAACATTCCTGCCACAGGTACCTCTGCCTGCACATATGCTTGCCCTCCCTCCCTTCCTCCTCCTCTTCTTCCTCCTCCTAGGATTTTCAGCTTTGTGTTCTGTTCTGTTGCTTTTGCTGTACCATTTGGAAGCTGTGTATTGGGAAAAATGACCCCTGAAATATTTCCAAATTCCCTCCCATAATCACATCACCATTATTACCAGAAACTTCACATTGACACAAAAACATTATCTCAGATATAGTCCAGCTTCGAATTCTCCCTTCCTCTTTTATTCTCCCAAATGTCCTTCACAGCTGTTTTTTATTTTCTTGTTCTCTTTTTTTTGATACAAGATGGAATCAAGTGTTACAGACTGCATTTGATGGTCTCGTCTCTTTAGCCTCCTTTCATCAAAAATGGTGCCATGGATGCTTTTTATTTTTCATGACATTTGCAGGTTTGGAAAGTCCAGGCCAGTGTCATGCAGAATGACTCAGTATCTGGATCTGAAGGACTCTTCCCCCCGAATACCTGATCTCAGACGATGCTGTAGATTTCCTATGACAGCATATCAAGAGGGCTATACCTTCAGTTGTGGCGTTTTGGAGGGAGACTGAGTGCTATGAGATGAAAGTGTGCACCTCCACCCCCCACATTCATGCATTGAAACCTGAACCCCAGTATGATGGTATTTGGAGGTGGGACCTTTGGGAGATAATCAGGCCATGAGTGTAGAGCCCTATGAGGGGGTTAGTGCTGTTATAAGAAATAAGAGAGTTTGCTTGCTCTCTGCTGTGGAAAGACACAATGAGAAGATGGCCCTCTGCCAATCAGGAAGAGGGACCTCACCAGACACCAGATCTGCCAGTGCCTGGATCTCGGACTTGCAGTCTCCCAAATGATGTTTTAGTTAGCTATTTGGCTGCTGTGACTAAATGATCTGACCAGCACAATTACAGAGGAGGAAAGGTTTATTTGAAGGCTCACAGTTTCAGAGGTCTTAGTCCATAGGGGCCAGCTCCATTTCTTGGGGCTTGAGGTGAGGCTGAACATCATGGTGGAAGAGTGTGGCAGAGGGAAGCAGCTTACCTCATCAGGAAGGGGAGAGAGACAGAGAGTCTCCCCTCTCAGATACAAAATAAATAGCCCAAAGCCATGCCCCAATTCCCACCTCCTCCAGCCACACCCGACCACTTCAATTAATCTCATTATGAATTAATTAACTGGGTTAAGACTCTTACAACTCAATCATTTCTCCTCTGAACCTTTCTGCACTGTCTCACATAAAAATAAAAAATAACTTGTAAGCACAAAATGATACTTTAAAAAAAATGTAGAGGGAGGTAAAAAGAAGGCTCTTCTTTCAGAAGAATGCTAGCTAATGAACCCTGTAAGACACAGAATTAGAAAATGAACATTTTGCAACCACCAATAAAATCATCGATTGGGATTCATCAACGGAGGTTGACTCCATTGGGTGGAAGGTTGCTGGGCCACAAGTACAACCCCGAGACTCCTTGCTAATTACAAATAAGAAAGATACCTTTGAGGTAGAGGGATCCAAGAGAATGCCATAGCTAGGTGACCAAATGTAGCATCACCAATAACGGCCAACCTGTAGGACCTGAGGATGAGCAGTTTCCTGCAGGCACCAGCCCTCTATCCAACTTGAAGGACCAGATTCTTCAGCTGCAATGAGTTCCTGATCTAGTTACAAAGCCCATAGCCAAGATTTTATTTAATAGAAATTACCTCCAAGTGATACCTTTTCCCTTAAATAAGCAGCTCTGTCCAACTCCTCCCTGCTGCGGCCCCACGCTGCCCGCCAGTCGGGGAGGTACCCCTGCAAAGCTTCCAGGCCAACAAGCTACCAATGTTGCACCTGTCATCACCAGAGAAAGCGTGTGGTCACTGTGACTCTGGGGTGAAGTCTGGAGTTCAGGCTAGGAGGCTGGTGCTCTGCCAAGTGGAAATGAAGCCACCTGGAACTTCAAGTCCTCCCGTTTGAAAGAGTATGGAACTCAAAGGCTGTAAAACAAGGCTCCCAAGATCTGTGCAATCTGTCAGCTGAGACTGTCCTCCTCCCAGTCCCTTAAAAATGGAAAGAGGGATCCAAAGACCAGGAGGAACTTCTCCCCTCCCCATGGGAACCTGGGTCAGAACTTCCGTCTCCATGCTAAATTAACAACCCGAAGTATTTGTGAAAATTAGATTCTTCTTCAAAAGAATCTATCTGTGGGAGAGATGTGTTCTGAAACAGCTGTAAAGCACATGATATTTTTTCCATTTACTTACAACATTAAATTGAAAATTGGTTCCCATGAGGATTTTTTTTTTTTTAACCACTTCTCCAAACCAAATAAAATAGCATACCGAATGTAGAAAACCTATTAAAATTGCCTATTAGAGGAAAAAAGAATGACACCATTCTGATAACATCAGCGCCATCGCCCAAGGCAAAAAATAAAAATACACCGTGAAGGAAGGTAGAGGCTTTCCCATAAATACAGCACGAATCCAGAAAGTTAGTTCACCTCTGATTTCAAAAAGGTGATTTCCACCCCAGTGCAGAACTCCCACTGGGAGTTTCTATCTTACTTTGGAAATCATTTTCAACCTGAGCAATTCTAAACAGGTAAAATGGGGACTGAGCGAGTCTAGCAATTAACACAGCTGCTCAGGGTTTAGGTTTAAATGCATTTTCCAAGAAATTGCTTGCATTTGGACCATAAGCTCTGCTCATTATGGTTTATTGTTTATATTTGCGTTCTCATGAAAGCAAGGCTAATTCTGCATCCCATTCAAACTCTCAATGGGAGCTCTCTTTCCCTCTCCACCCCCCAATGCCTCCAGCCCTTCAGTCCCCTTCTCCACGGGGTCTTTCCCTGCCTGACCTCTGCCGGTCCTGAGCACCCTTCAGTGGTGCCCCAGTTGGAGGCCACATAATGTGGCACTTAATCCCACTTGGCCTGGGACCTTCTGCAATCCCTTCCTATGGTACCTTTCCTCCCCTAGCTGTAAGTCCTCTGTTTGAACTTTCTGAAACCTTAGAGTACCTCGTGGAGTGCTCACCGACGCTTCAGCAAATATTTATGGGTTTACTATTTGCTAAAAAAAGAGGATCCACTTAATAAAAGAGACTTGTTTGGCTCAGTGCCCAGGCACAGAAGAGCAGACCCGGACCCAAACCCTGCCTGGCACTTTCCACCCATGACCTGGAGCAATTTCCTTCCCGCCTCCCAGTCTGTACTTGGGCAGATTGCCTCGTGCCTCAGTTTCTTTGCCTATAAAGTGAGGATCATAAAGCAAACTTCCTTACATGTTTAAGTAAATTAGCTACGGAAAATGCTTAGGAAGCAGCCTTCTGTGGAAACAACCCAATAGTGTGGGCTGCCGCTGCTGTCATTGTCTGTGATGGTCTGAATATGGATGTCCACCCCGATTTTATATTTTGAAACTTAACCCCCAGTGCAATGGTGTTAAGAGGGGAGGCTGTTTGGGAAATGGCCAAGTCACAAGGGCTCCACCTTCGTGAGTGGTACCACTGCCCTTATGGAAGAAATCAAGGGGCACATGTCTGCCTCTCCTGCCATGAGGGCACGGTCCTCCTCCTGCTTCCACATGTGAGGATACAGCAAGTGATGCCACCTATCAAGCCGAGAGCCAGGCTTCGCCAGACACTGAATCTGGTGCCTTGATCTTGAACTTCCCAGCCTCCCTCCCGAGCTATAAGACATAAATTTCTATTGCTTATAGATTGTCCAGTCTAAGGTCCTTGTTATGGCCTCCAACTGGGGCAGCCAGAATGGAGAAGGACATTTTCATTACTGAACTATTGCTGAATTCCCATTCCTAGAGTAGAACCACATACACACAAAAAAAATTTTTTTAAGCTAATTCTCAAGAGGCACGACTAGCTAGCTGCCATCATTTATACTGGTTGTTTTTCACATGTGAAAGGTTCCTGTCCATCTCAGTGAAAGAGAAGATCCCTTCAGATGACCCTACATGTGTGAGTCCAGCTCAGCTCTGGCAGGGGGTGGGTGATGGACATGATGTGAGCCCCAGCATGGTGGGATCTGACCTTTCCCTTGCATCTCTGTGCCACCCCAGTCAGGGCACCTGTGGCCCTGTGCATGCTTATCTCTACAAGACTCTGGAGGCTACAGAAGAGACTAAATGACCCAGGTAGCAACATGAGGTTGCCCATGGAGAAGGCACAGTCAAGTCCAGCACCCACAGCATGGGTTTTGCTTTACCAGAAACACAGTGAGTGAATGCTAAACATCAGAAATCTGTCCAGGCATTCTGGCCTTACAGCAAGACACAGAGTGCTACCTGTAAACCCCATAATTAAACTCTGACTGTTCCCCTGTATGTCTACGCTACTGCCACCAGCAGAAGCTTTGGGAATAGAGGAAAAGCAGGCCATATTTAACCTCTAGGCATTCCACTTGATGCTTCTCAGTGTCTTTCTGTCTACCATGTCTTATGGTAATTTCCTCCTAAACTGAAGGCTTCCTGTCCCCAGCATCAGGCTTTGACAAAGCAGGAGCCATGGTAAAAGAAGGAGAAACAGGAATGAGCCCGTGACATTGCAAATATTCTCAAAGCCAAGCTCGTGATCCCCAAAGAGCCCCACTTCCTCTGGGCAGAGAGCCTGCGTCAGAGGGGTTATTATGGATTGGATCTGGAATGTCCCTCTAAAAGCTCATGCGTTGAAGGCTTGATCCCCAAGGCAGTGTCCAGAGATGGGACTTTCAGGACATGACTGAATCATGAGGACTCTGACCTCATGAGTAGATTAATCCATTTGATGGATTAATAATTTGAAGGCACTACTGGGAGATGGTGGAAACTAGGCAGGTGGGGCGTGGTTGCGGAAAGTAGGTCACTGGGGGTGTGACCCCTTCCATTTTCTCTGCTTTCTGGCTGCCATGAGCTGAACGTCCTCCCTCTGCCACATCCTTCCACCATGATGTTCTGCCTCACCTCAGCCCTAAAGCAATGGGGCAGCCAACTACGGACTGAACCTCTGAAACAGTGAGCTGAAATAAACCTTGCTCCTTTATGTTGTTCCTGTCATATATTTTGGTCACAGTGATGAGAAGCTAACAACACAGGGGTATTGGCCATCAGAAGAAAGAAGGGCAGAATGGATTCCAATGACAACATCGACTCCAATCAAGAGAAATGCAGCTGAGAGCCACCGCCCCCCAGGGCAAGGGTGCAACGGCAGAGGTGTGGAGAAAATAAAGGAACTTCTCCAAAACATAAAAGGCAAAAGGGGGTCTGGGTCTGTGAGGATTGCACTCCTGATTCACATTCCATCCTCTTGGCTATCGTTCATCTGTCTCATGAGGTTTTCCAGAAGCAGCCATGGTCTCTCTCCATGTAAGACCTCAAGATCCTTTGCTTGGCTTCCTTGCCTTCTTATCTGAGAGTGTAGCACTGGGTAGAAAATACGCTTATTTTTCAAAGAAAAAAAAAATGTAAGGATGTGTCCCAAAGTAAACTCTTTCTAGAACTTTCTCTCCTTCCTTTTTCTTTTTTTTTAAAAAAAGGTTTATAGTTATAGATGGACACAATACCTTATTTATTTATTTATTATTTCTATGTGGTGCTGAGGATTGGACCCAGTGCCTCACACAGGCTAGGCGAGTGCTCTACCACTGAGCCACAACCCCAGCCCCCTCTTTTATTTCTTAAACCGACCCTTCCAGCTTTCTTCTGCCACTTACAAATAAATATAAGGTCAATCTTTCTTAGGATAGCCTAAAATTGCTAAGAACCAATGGAAATGGCTGTCCCTATTGTTGAGGTGGATTTATCAGGTCATCACAGCCTGAGGTCACTAAGCATCTGGATCCTCCATCCATTCACATCCCTGCCTTGGTTCCATGTTCACCAACACTATGTTGATGAACTGCCTTCCCTGTTCCCTGTCACTGGAGGGAGAATACACTGGTGTTATGGTTTAGACATAAAGCGTCCCCCGAAAGATCAAGTGTGAGACAATGCAAGAATTTTCAGAGGTGAAATGATAAGATTATGAGTGGCATTGACCATGGACTGAACCTCTAAAACCATAGGCCAAAATAAACTCTTCCTCCTCTAATTGTTCTTGTCGGGTCCTTTGGTCACAGCAATGCAAAAACTGACTAAAAACACTGGCCATGCTGTTAGAGTACCCCAATCCACAGGGCAGCTCTAACTTTATATGACATTGAATATTTAGGAATTGGGGTGTACGGACCAGTCTTCTGAGACCTGTGTTAACTCGAGTCTGCAGGGCTGTCGATGGTGGGGATTCCCAGGTAATGCTAGGAGCCCAGCCCCAACCCTGCCTTGGCATCACCTCCATCTTCTCCCACGACACGTGCTGCTCCTGGACCACCATGCCTTACCTGTGACATGGAGCTTTTCATCAGTGACCTCTGCCTTCAGGTAAATCCGCCCTCTCTTCTCTGTGTGATCCATTCCGCAGAGGCTGGGGACGTTGATCACACACTGCTTGTGAACATTCATGTCGCAAGCTGTGAATCAAGAAAGCAAAGGGTCAGGCCGGCCATATGGCTCACGTGGCTCCCACTGTGTTTTGGTGTCTGAGCAGAAGTGGGAAGGAGTTAGCCAGGACTCGATACTTTGCTATAATGTTGCTGGTGACATGAAGAACTGTTAGCAGATGTCCTTTCCAGTATGGGCTTTTGTGTGAGTGACAATATCCTTAAAATACCCCTTCCATATTTGCTCAGTCTTCGCACAAGCAAAATACCCCAGCCTGGTGTTCCATGACTACTCCAAACATTTCACGAAATCCATGAAGGTGTGTGCAAAGCTCAGGCTGATTAATACCTTACGTACACACAGGCACAGAATATGCAGATTTTAAATGCAAGATACTTTTTGCCAAAGATTTCCTTCTGCCATTCTGAGCTGAATACTGAGAAAGTGACCTTCTGTAGGTTGAGGATGGGAGATTCAGAAAATTTTCTTTTCCTCAAGTTACCCTGTATTTTAAAGAAGGTGGAAGTACATTGCCTTTGTGTGTGTGTGTGTGTGTGTGTGTGTGTGTGTGTGTTTCCCAGGAATTTGTGTTTGATATTTTAAAACTGTCTTTAAATATTTAAATATTATTTCAAGTAAAACAAATACACTCCTGGCATAAGCTGCTCCACACAGCTGACATTGTGTGGGCGAGACAGGGGAGGATAAAGAGAGATCAGTCTTATTGCAATGAACCAAAGAGGCCCTGAAAAGAGCCCCAGGCATCAGCTCTGGACCTGTGTTCCAGCTCTTCGCCCCAGTGCCCTTCTGCCCAGGGTGGAGTGATGCTGGATCTGTTGCAACTCCCCCAGGGAGGCCAGCGAGGCTGCACTGCAGCCTCCAAGGTAGGACCTCCTTAGCCCTTTCATTTCCAGTGTTTAATTTTAACATGGCAAACCAAACTGAAAAAAAAAAGCATCATGAATAATGCATATCTGCTATGATTAAACACGGAAATCAGGAGAAGGGACACAAGGAGGAAAGAACAATTAGCCGATTCACAAGTGCGGACTCTGTTAGGCTTCTATTTCCGAAGCTAACTGTTCCAGACCCTGAGCCTGCGCCCAGCCAATAGACAGGCTCTTGAAAAGTTGTGTTATTAATATAATTTGAGTTAACTAAGTCATATGCTCAAGTGCCCGGGCAACATTGGCAATTTAAAGAAAATAAATGAGAGAGGCTTTGGAAAGAAGACAAGCAACAGGGATGGGGGGGAGGAGGAAGTACAGAGCTACCTGGAACTGGCTTTCTGTTTTTTTTCTTTTGATACTGGGGATTAAACCCAGGGGTACTTTATCACTGAGTCACATCTCCAGTCCCTTTTATGTTTTTATTTTGAGACAGGGTCTCACTCAGTTGCTTAAGGTCTCACTAAGTTGCTGAAGCTGACCTTGAATTTGCAATCCTCCTGCCTCAGCCTCCCCAGTTGCTGGGATGACAAGTGTGTGCCACCACACCTGGCTCGAACTGGCTTTTCTACCTTGGGAAGTTCATTGGCTGTCTCAGAGGCCACTCCCCACTCAGCAAAAGAAGAAGTTGGTCTACATGAGTGGTGCTAACTTTCCCACCAAGTGGACATGGACACTAACTGTACAGGACCAAGGGGAAGGGGTGTGGGGAGAGACCAAGTCTGCAGAAGTCAAGGTGGAGGCTGGGTCCTGACGCCCACCTGCTCATTCTCCTCCCTCTAGGAAGGGTCCCCAGAAGCTCTGCAAGTCCAGAGGAAAGTTGAAAGCAAAACAAAGAAGCACTGATCCAAGTCAGTGGTTTTCAATTATTTTTAGGGAATGGAATGTGTTTTTCAAACAAAATCTAAAGCAGAATCCTAATAAATACACCAGATGAGTGCTATTAGCATACAGGTAGTAAATAATTCAAATTTACCCCATTTATTTGTTATAAAGACATTCAAGGATAACCAATAAAGCCCTCTGATCCAAACAAAGCCCTAAAACCAGTTGTTGGGGATACTAAGTGGTCCTACTGTGGTTTAAACATGTCTCCCAAAAGTTCCTGTGTTGGAAACCCTCAGAGTCATCTTAATGATGACCTAATGTTTGAGAGAATCAGTAGCTGAGGTTATGAGGGCGGGGCCCCCAGCATGCATTAGTGGCTGTATAGGAAGAGGAAGAGAGATCTGAGCTAGCAGCTTGCTCCGTCTCTCCACGGAAGCCTTCTGCCATGCTGTGATGCAGCAAGAGGCCCCTCATCAGATGCTGAGCAGATATGCCTCCATGCTCTTGGACTTCCTGACCCCCAGGAACAGGAGCCAAATAAACCTCTATTCTTTATAAATTATCCAGTCTTGGGTATTTTGTTTTAGCAACAGAAAATGAACTAGGCAATATCTCAGAGCAACCTCAACATATCATTTCTGGATTTAATTAAAGTTGTACGGCACTGATAAACCCTCATTCATACAGAAGGTAACATGTAAATGGGAAAGTGCTGCTGGTAGACTCTTCAGCTGATTGCCAAGTTCGGTCCCATGAATGAGGTTGTCAAACAAGCTCTCCAGTGTCTCTCTGTATGTTATGTATATAACACATTTGAGTGTTCATTTTTTTTCCAATTTTAAAATAGCAAACATATATTTATAAATGCGTATAGAATTAGTGCTTGCAGAACCCCTGAAGCCCATCTTTGGAATCTTAGAGTTTCTTCTTCTTCTTCTTTTTTTTTTTTTTTAGGTGGAGAAGGACATAATACCTTTATTTATTTATTTATTTATATGTGGTGCTGAGGATCAAACCCAGTGCCTCACACATGCTAGGCAAGCGCTCTAACCACTGAGCCATGACCGCAGCCCAATCCTAGCGATTCTTGAAGTATGGAAGGTCTCTGGCTGGGATGATCACAGAACCTTCATTAGGCTATTAAATTGGACCACCTCAGAAAGAAAACACCCCCCACATTCTAAGTACTCTCTCTGTACTCTGTAATGTTCTTTGTACTGATTTTTATATATTGTGTTTGCTCCAGGTAGGATACAAATACAAAGCTTTGGACCATTACAGTGGTCATTAGTGAATGAGAATATACTGAAATTTCCATAAGATTTGCCTTTTAGAAAAATGGAATTCATAATTGCCTTTTTATGTCCTAAAAGCATAAACTTTTATTTAAACAAATAGCCTGGGAGAAATCTCATAATTTAAGAATCATCAAAGCAAAGAGTTTCCCTAGTCATTCCTCTTTCCTCCTGGTATCCGACAGGGAACTATCCAAGACGAAAGAGGAAAATGGCCTGGGACCTATCTTCTCCCTCACTGGAGCTCAAAGATTTTATCTTGAGCAGGACTGATATAAATTTGAACTGTTCAAAAACAGGCAGGGTGAGTGAACTGAAGTAAGATGCTATCTTGGTTTTTATGTTCGTTCTGGCTTCAGTTTTCAGGAGAGCCTACTGGATTTTTCCATCGTCCACCCACTAATTAGAGACAGAGGAAGATAATGACTGTGGTTGCTGGGCTTATTTTGAAGCCTACCCAAATGCGGAATCTGGAGGTGGGGAGCCTTCTTTGAGGTTTGACTAGCCTGCATTTTACAAGGATTGAAGATTTCTACCACTTTAAAAAAAGTGGTAATTTTTAAATAAAAACATGGTAACTTCGTTTATAAACCAAGTACATTTTGGGGGCTCAAACTTAGGCAAGTAAGTAGTTAAATAAGCTAGAACTTGGACATGGATGTGTTTGGATGTGTTTCCAGCCAGATCTGTATCTGAACTAGTTCTCCCTACTGATGTATTAGTATTGAGATGCTATCGGACATCAGGGCTCAGTAAACCTTAGGCATGAGCAATAGAGTCTCCCCACCTACTAGAAAAGAAAACTTACTGTCACATTTCATCCCTTGGTGGATAAGTCCATAGAGCAGGGACCCACAGTGATCACAGAAGGTGGGGCTCCCATAAGTGTGGATTTTGAACTTGTGCTTGCTCCTGGGGTCCTGCGGAGAGAAGAAGCACAACAGTCAATCCTTTCTAATGCAACAGATGAGGTGCCATTCTCTGGAGTCACACAATGGGGGCAGTGGCATTTTGCAGCATCATGTTTTAATGTAACTATTACCGTGTGTTCAGGGTGTGTGTCATTTGCACCCACCAAGGTTTCCCCTAAAATCATGGCTTCCACTTAGCATCACCAAAGCCCCCAGGGCAAGTGGAGTGGTTTAAAGAATTCAGTATGTCTGTCTCCACAGCACCTAGCTCAGGCTATGGTACAGCACAGGCCCATAACAGGGTCACAGGGTGTGTTTGTGAAACTGAACTGAAGTGTTATAGCAACAGAAAACAGATTAAAATGTTGGTGCTCCCCAGGGAGATTCTCCAGCGAGAGGGAGAGTCAACCCCACCCCAAACCCAAATCCCCTCCCTATAGCCCACCTCAATCCCTTCCCCTCCCTATAATCCCACCCGAGTCCCTTTCCCTACCCTATAAAAGTTGGCAACAAAAGAACTAACTTTTGATTTCCAGGCACACTGCTTTTAGGTGTGTGGGGGGTCATCGCTGGCCAGCTAAAATAAAGGCTTCTTTTGACGTTATGTGATCGGCTTGGATGATTTTATTTCCTTTGGGTACAACAGAAGGACTCCGGATCTGGATCCTTCAGGAAATCTCTTGTACAAGGTTTCTAGAAACACAACACCCTGTGAACCAGGTACACACTGGAACAATGGGGACCTCTTCCTCCTTAGGCACCATCTCGCCACAGCTTATACACATCTGCATGGGGAAACTCCAGTGGGGTCAGGTGAGCCGGGGAAATCACTGAGATGGCCCGCCCACAGCGGGGCTGCATTCCCTCCTCCAGCAACAGACCACAGGAAGTCTAGAAATCTGCTTCCCTAAGTAAAGTTTTTATCTGTCAATTTACAGGTAGATTGCAGATAGGGAAGCAAAATTTTTACAGAGCACAGCATAGTGGTTCAAGAGACACACTCTGGAGTGTCTGCCTGGGTCCTGCTCTTTCCAGAGGTAAGGCTGTGGTCAGATCATTGTCCTTTCTGCCTTATCTGCATACCGGGGGGATTAATAGCCCCCATCTTATCCAGGTTTGTTATGAAAACAAAGGAAGCCAATCTTCATAAAACACTTGTAAGACTGCCTCAAGCTGGGTGAGAGCCATGCACACAGAACAGGTGAGCTTCCAGCTTCTTAGGAAGAAGTCTCCTTTACTAATGTGTGAAAGAGGCGGGCTGAGCGGAAAGAACTTGATGTTCTACTTGAATTACCAACCAATTCCATATTCAATGTACCTGCCGGGACCCACTCATTAAATGCTTCCTTCCAAATCTCTCTTTGTGAGAGACTGAGCAGCTCTAAAGAGAGCATTGGCACCAGCTGGGTGAGGACCACAGAGGGGCAGTGTTTGGGAGAGGGCAGATCAAGAGCTTCTTTTAACACATGTCAAGCTTGATCTCTCCTTTAATGCACAGAAACACAAAGAAGGACATTCTTGACTTCCGACTTTCTAAGGGTCTTGGAGCTACTGAAATTCCAAAGGCAATTTCAGCACAAGCCTAGTATATGCCAATGAGTAATTAGGATTCCTTTTTAAAAACATAGATAGGAAAATTCTGGAAGACTTCAACCATGCAGAAAAGCCTAAAGAACAACAAACCAAATAGGAATGCACCACCTACATCTGATCACAGTGAGTGCTTCTTCCCTATTTTTCTCTATATAATTACTACCCTCATTTTACAGAGATATTAATTACTGTCCCAAAGTCACATGGCTCATGCATGACAGAGCTGGGGTTTGACCAACATCTGACTGTCATCCTAAAAACATTCACTGATTTACCCAGAATGAGAATCTGGCTTTTACTATCTTTTTTTTTTTTTTTTAAATATATTTGCAACATAATTTTTTTTATTTTTATAAATAACATTTTATTGGAACCCAGCCATGCTCATTTAGTTACATATTTTCTATGGTTAAGATGGCAGAGTTGAATAGTTATGACAGACACTGCATCAACCACAAATTCTAAAATATTTACTATCTGGCTTTTACAGGACGTCTGCCAATCCCAGCTTCACGACAATGGTTTTCGACATGCGTTCTGAGCCCAGCCCTGGCACAAACACTGGCGCAGCATCCCATCACCTGGAACTTGTTAGAAATGCAAATTATTTAGCTTCTACTCAGACCAACTGAATCAGAAACTCTAGGGGAGGGTTGGTCTGGCTTTAGCAGGCACTGCAGGGGACCCTGAGGTTGGCAGGCATGCTAAGGACTGAGAATCGGCACTTAGGAAGTCACTGGACAGATACGTAGCAGGGGCCTAACAGGTACTAGCTGAATACATGTGTAAATAGAGCAGGTCACCAGTTTACCTTCGAAATGGGTACATACAAAAAAAAAATCCACATCCTCCTTTAGAAATTATTTGTCCTAAGCGAGGGGTAGCTGTGATACACTCTGGCTCCCACCATTAAAGAAGCCCCCTGATTTCCCAGGGCACAAAGCAGGATGGTGAAGGAACAGGCTAGTGTCAGTGCTAATTATAGGGACCCGAGCTGACAGTCAAGGTTGCGTCCTCCACTGTGGAGGGCAGAGAAGACGCTGGGAGAACGGGAGAGCCAGTTTCCCTGCAGAAACCAGCATGGGCAACTGGCAGTGAATGAGGAATGGCAGCTCACACAGAGCCCTCTGGAGCATGCATGTGCCGGTAGCTCCAGGGTGGCTGTCCTGCCAGTTGACTGTCACCTAGACTCTCTGCTGACGTGGCACACAGGCAATGTGCTTCACTTCTCAGGAAAATCTAAATCTTACCCATCTGACACCCATGTGGCTTCTCCAGGCTCTAATGGTTGGGAGGTGTAGGAAGAAGGGAAAACATGGCTTCCAGGTGAGCCACCAAGGCTTGGAGTCCTTCATGCCCTAAAAGTACGAGTGTGGCCACGGTTCCTGGTCACAAACTACAACAGCAGTGACAATGCACCATCCGCTGGGGGTCCTCCAGCGTGTGCCTTGCTTTCCAACAGCCAAGGTCTCTGTTTAGAATGAGAGTATCTTCTAAAAAGGATATTTACCCGGATGCTGGAGACCTGTGTTCTGACTCCAGCCCTGGCACAAGCTCTGTGGCCTTGGAAAAGTCTCGTCACTTATTGATGAAGAGGAAGTGAAACTGATCTGCCTGTGTCATGGGCTGGCAGTGAGGCTCAACTCAGGGAGGACAGGAGGAAAGTTTGCAAAATTTCTGGACAAATAAAGAGATCATTATTATACCACCCTTGGATGTGAACTTCAAGTGCCCAATGTTTGTCCAGAGGACTTCAGTGACTTGGGCCTGAAGGGAAGGAAAAAACAAGCAAGCCAGTGTCAGCTCTCACTGGTGGTCAGAGGTGCGGCCTAGCTGGCAGGAGCCAGGGGACTTCTTGGGTCCTGTTTCCTTTTCTCTCCACCCTGTGCCTGGCCTCCTGAGGAAGTCTGCTTGGCCATCACCCCGAGTGGTAAATTGAGAACTGCCTGCCAGCCCAGACCACCCTTGCCCTGTCTCAATCCTAAGGATGACTCCATCTCCCACACCACGGGTATGGAAGGCAGGACCATGGACACTGTTTTCCAACCTAATTAATCTCACCTCATCTGACAAAAGAAACCACAGTGCTAGCTAGAGAACGATGACTCAGGATGAGAGGGACTGGAACTGCAAATCTCCCCGGTTCTTTGTGCTCCATCCAACAGCCACTCAAGAAGTCACTCCTTTTACTTCTTTGGGTCCTGAAGAGGTGGGGGGTGAACGGCATTTTTAAAAGGGACTTTCACAGAGCCCTTTGGATGTTAGGAGGAGCCTGGAGTGGCTGAGGGTGGGGATGGAAGAGCTGGGCAAGGCAGGGAGGCCATTGCTAAAATTAAAGTTGAAAACAACTACACCAGATAGCTTCTTAGATTCTGTCTTGCTATTTAAAAAAAAAAAAATTATTTTGAAATCATTTAAGACTCAAAAGAATTTGCAAACCGAGGACAGCCTGTTCTTGTGTACTCTTCACCCGGCTTTCCCAGTGAGAGCGTCTTACATAACCTCAGCACATCAGCAGAACTAGGACGCTGCCCGGCTACGGCACCATACACCCAGCTACGGGCTCGGGTACCACTAGGTTTTACATGCATCATTCCAAGGTAAGGAGATTTTTTTCTTTTTTTGCACAGCTTGTGAATTAAATATAATGTGTACTGGGCAGAGTCAATACTGCTAACTCAAGTAGAACAGCACCGAAGGAGCATCTGATGCTTGTTCGTGGAATATGTAACCTACTACATCTCACGTGGAAGGGCGGGGCCAGGAGGAGCCTGAAGATCTGTCTGCAAAGTGGAATCAGAAGGCTCTTCCCTAAGGAAACAAGCTGTGTACAAACCATTCTGACCAGTTTCCCAAGACAAGCATTTTGAGGCATAGGCTGACTGAGGGCTCAATCAAGTGTGCAGCCAATCTGGTCATGGGAGGTCGAAAGGTGGGCTTCCAGGTGGGGCTGGGATCTGGATGGAAAGACAAGGCCAACGGCAGAACCCCAAGGCAGATCTGTGCTCCACTGGCCTGAGTCACCAAATGAATCCCACAAAGACCCCTGTGTTGGTCCAGGGAGCAGTGAGCTAGAGAAATGGAATCTCGTGTCACTTGGGTTCTGAGCAACCTTGGGGGTCTTTCCTACATCTACTACCCTGGCATTCAGTCCTTCAGGAGGGTGAGGGCACCCAGCTTCTCCCCAGTACCTTCACTGTGACGATGGCTTCCACCTGCCACGGCCACACATGCGGAGACTCCACCTCCCGGAGCACCTAAGGAGGCAGCAACCCAGCTCCCACAGTTGCTCCAGGAAGCCCCGCTACATGTCAGAGCCAGACACACTTTTCCTCCCCTGTCTGACCCGCAGAGCATATCATTTGTCTTTTATATGCCACTTGTCACATTCTGCCACCCATGACGATGATGAGGCCCTTTCATTTTTCCCTCTCTCAGGCCCACATGGACACAGCAACCTAAAGGAGAGGTCCTAATGGGCACTGCTGAATTAGCAACTGTGTCGGAACCAGGAATGAACATGTAGTTTTGAGTCGAACTTTATCTCCGAGCTCCCTGGAAACCAAACCAAGAAGGGAAAAGAAACGCAGGAGACTCCCCAGGGACTGCAAAGCTGCCCGGGTGCAGAAGTCTCTTCTGGTGTCCTTGAAAACAATTTTATCTCTCACAGGTTGGACCTTCACCAAATGCACATGAAGGCAGCTACTAAGTCCTTAACAAAAGCCACTTTCTATCATGCTTACCTGCGGGTTCTGTATGCAGGTATCCCATATGGGAGTCATGGCAAGTTTGGCCACACTTAGTGCCCCAAAGAAATGCTCTGCAGCCAAAATAAGAGCATTTCTGTTTTAGTGAAATGTGTATAAATATTACTTTTCACTTCTCTAGACACTGGCAGCCTCTTGTTCGATGGAGTATAAAACCTGCTGCCCTGAGCCACAACCCTGATATTACTTTAAATAAAAGGGAAAAAACTTCACACGCTGCTGAAGGAGGTTCTAAGTAAACCACTTTTCCCAGGTGCAAAGGAAGTCGAGCCCATAGATCCAAATCTAGATTTCTTAGGGATAAAAAAAACAATGAAAAACCCAAGTTCTGTTGAAGCATCAGCTGGCCTGTTTCTCATCTCTGAGTTTTCTAACACAGCAACTTAAGTGGCCTCCCTGGGGAACACTTCTCAACCTTTCCACCATGACTTTTCAAAGACTTTCTTCTTCATCCTCATCAGTAGCACATTGTTACCACCACCCTTGGCCATTGGTTAGAAATAAACGCGTGGATCCACACTGCACAGAATTCCAGTGCTTCCCGGGCTGTGGATTTCCTGCCTGCCTCCTCTGCACTGTCTGGAGGTGCAGGCTAGGTAACTTTGCCATTGCAGCCTTCCAGGATGGAGACTAACCTAGCACCATGCAGGGTGAAACTCCAGAGGAACTGATGTTAGCCGGACTCCACGGAGCAGGCAGCCAGGGACACTCTGTGACCAGGACATGTCTATGTGAATAAACATCACTTCTCATGCCCTTTTAATTTGATGAGCAAAATAATGGGAAGGTTTTGGCTAGAGATCGACCTGCTTGGCATTTTCCACCCATACATGAATGCCTCCAAAACACCCTGAAGGGTTCTCTTGGAGGACTAGAATGTCTGTCCTCGAGGGCTGGGGTTCAGGCTTTCAGAGCTTCTGGGAAAGATTGTTTTTAAGGGATTGAAGCTCTGGGGTGTGACTTCCTTAAGCGCCCAAAGCAGTGTGGCTCCCTCAAGCTGCTCCCTCTAAATACCAAGGAAAATTCCCTGCTTTCACCATCTGACGCGTTCTCATGAATCATCCTTGCAAGCCAAGCTGGGGTCTAAATGTCACCCACATGCTGACTATATAAGCAACACTGAAAACTCTGCTCCAAGGGTGAGGCTGCGTTATTACTGTGATCCAAAATTCCTTAGGAAGCAGGGGTTTTTAACTCTATGAGAACAAAACTCCCTATTTTAAAACTGTTTGTTAACAAGGAAATGAAGAGCATTACCGAAACCAGGGTGATGCACCTTGGGCGTCACCGTGATTATGACATCGACTCTCACGCATTGACAGAACCCCGGTGGCCCTGGATCAGCCTGGCCCACCCGCCATTTGTATCTTGCTTTTGCACCAACTGGTCTTCCTGAATGTTGCTTTTCTAAGAAAGAGTGAAGGAACTTCCATTTCTGATGATAGGAATTAATTTTTGATCCGTGACGTCACCCTATTATGTTCTGATGAGAAGCAGTCAGTCCTCTCTACAGTGAGGCTAACCTGTCAAATCAGTCTTTGCAGGTAGAAGGATTTTTGTGATCCTTTGTCCAGCTAAGCAAGATACTGCCATCTTTAAATGAGAAGCAACAAAGTCTTAAAAAAAAAAAAAAAACCTAGATAAATCTCCACCAGCTACGCAATAACTAAACAAACTAATATATTTATGCCATGGAATACTATGGAGCAGTTGAATCAAATGAACTAGGTCTCTGAACAACATGGACTGATCTCCAAGCTCTACTGTCTAATGAACAATTCACAGAATCAAACATAAACTAGAACGATATTTATGTTAAAAACAAACAACCCTCCAACAAAACAATAAGACGGCTTTTCTCTAGATGGATTTGTAAGTAAAATACCTCTGGGGAAGCATGGGGACAGATAAGGCTCAGAGATGAAAGTGAAAGGAGACTTTCAACCTTATCTGAAAAGATTTAAGTTTAAAAAAGTGGATTCATATGTATGATCTATCAAAATGTATAAGTGCATTCTACTGTCATGTACAACTAATTAGAACAAATAATTTTTAAAAAATTGAAAAAATAAAAAAATAAAAAAATAATAAAAAGTGGATTCATACATTTTCTATATGATCCAAATGACCATGAAGCTCGGCTGAAAATATCTGGTTACGTTTCAGCTGCTCCATGAGATGCCTTTGGAGGGAGGGCCTGAGCCTTCGGAGCAACTGAGGCACCGCTGCCATTCCTGATGATAAATGGGCTCTGTCTGCAGTTTCTTTAGTGACCTGCCAAGTAGAAGGTGTCTATATAATTACAAAGACACCGACTGCCACTACCATCTCAAGGCATTGATATAGATCAAGTTTTGGTCCCATCCACTGTGACTTTCAAATTCCAAACAATCTTTGATGGTTGGGTATGAAATTCTGATATTAAAATAACATGTTTAAAGTGTCCAAATATTCATGTTCTAGAGCCTAAACATTATTCATTTAAAAATGAGGCTATCTCCTTAGTTGTCCATCCATTGCTTCACTTTGAGTCAAAAACTCTTTCCTGTGCAGCAACTACTTGCCAGTGGCATGTGCCAGGTGGTGAAGCCCCCAGGTGAGGCTCGGGTCCCATCTCGTTGGTTATGCTGCATAAACAAGTTTCAGGAGCTAAACACAACAAGCACATCTTTCTTACTCTTCTCTTGGGGGCCTTCTGGATAGAGCCATCCTTATCTGGGACAGAGTCAGTCTCATGGCAGAGGAAAAAGAGAAGGAGTGGGACTACTCAGTGGCTCTCAAGTCTCTGACTTGGGAAATGGCACCATCATCTCATGGGCCCAAGCAAGACCCGTGGCCAAGCTGAAATCAGCAAGGCAGGGCAGCAACTATTCTGAACAATATTGTATTTGCAAAGGCCCTCTGGAAGCTCAGGGTCTACTGACACTTTCTATTACTCCGTGGAGAACAGAATGGGTTAAAACCTCCAACTTGGAAAGCTTGGAGATGTGAGCTCAAGTGGAAAGAGTTTTAAGTTGGTGGTGCCAAATAAAACCATCCGTGTTGTAGAGCTCACGCTGACTTGGCAGCAGCAAGGGAGTAACAAACAACCTCAAGATCTCACTGGCTTCCTACCATGCTCATTGGTCCTACGTGTTATATGCCAGGGGCTACCCGGCAGAGCACCTGTCTGCTCATTCCAGGACCAAAGGATGAAAGGACAACTGCTGGGTGGGACACCCATTCTCATGGCAGAGGAACAGAAAATCAAGAGGTAGAACTGAGCAAGCAATCCGTTGATCCTTGCAAATGGCAAGCAGCCTGCTCCGTGGGGGCTGCTCTGCTTCCGGGAAGGAGGGAAAAGTCACAGGGCAACACAGGGGACCTATCATCCTCTTATAGGTGAGGGTATGAGTCCAGGGACTGTAATGCAATCTTCCACAGATATTGCTTTTAAATCCACATTAGGTATTTAGGAGTTCATAGAAACTTTTGTTTCAAGAATAAATCTCTTAGCTGGGCTGTCTGCTGCAGGCACTCCTAAGCAGGCCTACCTGTGGCCCCCAGGTGCTATTCCTTCCTCCTGTGGCAAAGCCATGGCCAGCTGCCCTGCCCACTCGGTCCACAGGCAGGTAAACTTTTGTTCTCAACCACCTACATGTTTCCACCAAATAAAACCTTCTTTGGTGGCGCACGCCTGTAATCCCAGCATTTGGGAGGCTGAGGCAGGAGGATCACAAGTTCAAAGCCAGCCTCAGCAACTTAGCGAGGCCCTAAGCAACTCAGTGAGACCCTGTCTCTAAATAAAATTCAAAATAGGGCTGGGGATGTGGCTCAGTGGTGGAGTGCCCCTGGGTTCAATCCCCAGTACTAAATAAAATAAAATAAAATAAAAATAAATAAATCTTTTTTTTTTCCTATTTATCACATTCTAAGGAAAAAAATCATTCAAATATTCTACTTCCCTGTCCATTCAGTTAAGTGTGCTGGTCACTTTAACTTGAGGATAACTCTGAGAAGAAGAAACTTGTCAGGAAAGTTGCACATTTTTAAAAAATGCTACTAAGAAAAATTCATTGTGTAGTAGTTGTGGACTCACAAGTTGTAAGATCAGGGCAGAGAGTTCCCATGGACCCTCACGCAGTTTCCTCCACAGACAACATCTCACATGATTGAGGGACATGGTCAAAGTCCAGAAAAGGACATTGCTGCCAGGCTGTGAATGGACCTCATGTGGATCCCACCAGTTTTTGCACATGCTCGTGTGTGTGTGTGTGTGTGTGTGTGTGTGTGTGTGTGTGTATAGTTCTATGGGGTTTTACCACACTTATGCTCATGATCCAGGGCTAGACCAGCACCACCAAGAGGCTGCCACTGGCTTCCCCCTATGGTCCTTTCCTCCCCATCCCTAACCCCTGGCAACCACTGATCCATTCGCTGTCAAAGTTTTATAGCATTTTTAGCACCAAATAACGTTCAAGTTGATTACAGATTTGGTTAGCGCCAATGCCATAGTTTGAAAGGAAAATAAAATAGGAATGCAATAAGCATCTTCATTACATGGGTCCCCGCCAGCACTCCATAAGGTCACGTGTCTCCTAAAAAATTCATGGCCAAGTTTACGAGCCTCTCTGAATACAAGTCAGAGATAAAAGGAAACACATTTATTTGAGCGTCTCTGAGACCCCGTCATCTTTGCTTAATCTCAGACAGAACTGGGTCATTTGGGGAGGTGCCCTGCCCGTCATTCTGGGATAGTCTGGGACAAATTTTGAAGACTAATAACTGGGAGGAGTTAGATAATATGCCTGAGATTCTGCACTTATTTTGTCATGGACTTGAAAAAGTGTAACATTATTTGCAAGGAGGCCGATTTTTATGCCTCATCTAAGGCTGGAAGGTTCCCCAGCAGCTGGTATTTGTTCATCTGAATAAACACACAGAGGAGGCAGAAGGTGTGACCCTGTCCTTTTGTGACTGGGAGGTCCACAGCGGCAGGACGTTTTTCTTTAGGTTTCTGTGATTTTTTTGTGCAGGTCACTCATTGCTCCCAGGAGATACTTCCCAAACATAACCCCTCTGGACCACACGAGGAGAAATTCACTTCCTGATTTCAATGATCTTCTTGGTTATAATCTCACTTCAAAAACCATACACCTTCTGCTAAAATATTAATTATTCTAGTTATTTGTTATTGATTTCCAATTGTTCATTCACATGTTTACATAGGTAAATCACATTCGCCAAAAACCAGACATTGCTGAATTTGCATAAATTATAGTTCAGTTGAAAGAAACACATTTGCAATAATGATTTGGTATATTTCATTCAACAGAGATCTGAGGACGAGAGGAGGAGGCCGGGGGACGTTCTCTGAGGAATCCTACTAAATGGACTGATCTGTAGCTTTCTTTTTTTAACAGTTCATCTTAAACGTCTCTCCATGTCATTAAACACAAAGCAACATCACACTTTACTGCATGATATTTCATCATGTGGTCATACTTGATCTTTAGCCAATCCCTAGTTTCTAGAACTTTAGGTTATTTACAATTTTTCACTGTTTTGAAGGACACTACTGCAAGCACCAGTGCACATGTACCATGCAAGAGTCTTGTCAGTTAGGAGAAAAGCCAGAAGTGGAAATCTTGGGACAAACAGATGAACATTAAATATTAAATTAAAGAGCTCTCCATCCACTGAAAGGCAGGGTCTGCTTGGATGGAGCCGCTCTGGTTGTGTGGGTGGATGGGTGCTGTGACTTAACAGCTAAGGCTGGGCTTTCTACCTTAGCTAGAAAGTGGATGGTCAGCTGCTGGGTTTTCCTGATTGCTCAGGTCAGGGCATCTGTGCTTCACTCAGGCCTCCCCCCTTACTCAGTGATCCCTCAAAACCTCTGCAAACTGGTGGTTGGACATGTCTTCCTTCCAACGGCAGCGAGCACCTCCCTCCTCAAGGGTTTATCGTTCTTCTTATTGAGAACTTTTCATTCCTTTCTAAAACTGGGAACTGAGAAACAGTGATGATTTCATCTTTTATTGGTGGGGGGAGGAGACAGGGACAGTCCAAGCATTTGTCAGTTGAGGATGGTTGGTCTGAAGCCACACTGCAGCAGAACATCTTACAGATTAAACCAACACACAAAAGTGTTTCTAGCCCGCCTCAGTTTCCTGGGCACTTGGCTTTATGCTAATGCACCGGATTAGGTTCTACAGATGTGACTGGGTTTAAAGACCCCCACCTTGACCTTCACTCATGAGAAGCACTGTCCCGAGGACAACAGCAGTGTCCTTCAGCCTTGTTCTCTTCTGCGCCAAATTTAGTGCTTTCCTTCCTCATTTCTGTCCAGGCATCTTTGCACCTGGTGGCTGCGAGGAGCTGGAGAGGGTGTTCAAGTGGGAACTGCAGCTTTGTCCCCTCTCTCCCTCCCTTCTCTTAAACAATAGGAGGTCACACTATAGCACTTTCCTCCAACTGTGACTTAAAATGCATCCTAAGATGCCTCCAGAACTCAGTCTAAAAAAGACTGACAAAGAGAGTAGTGCTTGTTGAGATGTCCCCCAGAGTCCTCCAGCCCCACCTCTTAACCCAATGGCATTATTTGTTTAGCTCTTATTAGAATTTTAAGTCTGCCCTGAGGGTGGCAGAAACCTACTGGGCAATTCTGAAATTTATTTTTCCTTGTGTTTTTTTTTTTTTCCCCACCAAGTAAAACAAATACAGAACTTAAATAATATTTGTGCATATGCTAATATTTCTACCTGTACCAAACAGTTATGTTAAAATAAAGATGGAAAAATCCACGCTGTTCTCCATGATAGATGTTTTCTCTTTGGCATGCACCTCTCTCAACAGAGGGGGAGCGCTACGGAGTGGAGGCTGGAATGAGGAGGAGGGAGAGGAATGTGGCGTTTAACTGCATTTGCAAATAGACCTCTAGGGACAGTGCTCTTAGGATTTGAGGATACAGAAATACTACAGCTGCTAGTATTCTAAAAATTATATTTGTTCCCTGTTAACCAGTTTAGCCTTAGAAAAATTCAATATTTAAAGGGAAAGGAGAAATACAATAAAATCAAAAGGTTGCCTGGGGGCCTGTGTAATGAACTTGAAGGGCGCTGGCTCCACCTGTATGCCCAGGGCATGGAAACTTATGTCCATCAATTTCAAAAGGATGCTGTCAAAAGGGAGCAGGAAGAAGGGAGGCCAGGTAAATTTAGGTTCACCCAGTTTCCAAAGGGCTTGCATTATTTCCTTTTATCTTGCAATAGGGTCATGGGAGGTCAAAAAACAGTCCCCAGTTTAAAAACAAAACAAAAATAAACAGAGGCACAGAAAAGTAATTTAACCAGAATTAGCAGCTAATATTATGGTTTGGCCCAAAAGCCTCATGGGTTGAAGGTTTGATGCCCTGATAGCAGTGTTCAGGGGTAGGGCTTTGGGGCAGTGATTGAATCCTGAGGGCCTGCTCAGTGGATTACCTACTGATGGCTTCGCAGGGAAATGGACCAGTGGGAGGTGGTGGAAACTGTAGGAGATGGAATCCAGATGAAGGGCTTGAGTCTTTGTGGGGGGTGCCCTTAGGGACTCTATCTTGTGCCCTGCCCCTTCCTCTTTTTCTTTTCCCCTCTGCTTCCTGGCTGCACCGAGAGGAGCAGCTTTCTCCTGCCACACTTTCCACCATGATGCTTCCGCCTCACCTCAGGCCTAAAAGCAAGGACTCCTGCTGGCCATGGACTGAAACCTCTGAAACCAGGAGCCAAGATAAAGCTTTCCTTCTGTAAGTTAATTTCACCAGGTATTTGTCCCCGTGACGGAAAACTGACTAAGGTAGCTAGTAAACTGTGAAGTCAGGACCTCGAACCACACCTGTGACTTCATTAATGGGTCTGGCCATGCTAGATGCTTAGCCAATGGAGGATGCTAGAAACAGATGGGACCATATAGCTCATTCTAGTGTCAGGATAAATAGTGATATACACTAGTGATGCCCAAAGTTTGTGTGTTTTTTCCCCCAACTAACTCAAGTGCACATAGAGCAGAAGGTTATATCCCCCCAAGAACAACAAAAGAGATAAAATGTAAAGCAGCGGCCTATTATGATATGGAAATAAGTGATAATGGCATCTTTATTCTTTCTGAATTTCTGTCCCTACTATTGCAAACACGTCCAAGTGGCAGCAGAAAGACAGACACCCTTGAATTCCAATAGAGGGGAATAGAATGACATCAGGGATGCAAGGCAAAAAGTTTTCAAGTTTGTCACCACTAGAGAGGAACCCCGCTGTCACTACACTTCTCAGGAGTGTAGATTTTAGAGTGTTCGTTCCCCCCCAACGCCTTTTACATCCAGTTTCTCTACAGAGGTGGAATCAGGCTGTGTACAATCACTTTGTACACCCTCCATGATGAGGGCCATTTGAACGTTCTCCTCTTTCTGGAAAGGAGTTTTTTTGATCATTCTTTGTCAAGCCCACAGCATTTGACATCAAAACCTAACTGGCATCCGCCCATGGGTATGCTCTGCACCCACAGAAATTTCAACAGGAAGGTGGTCTGTGATACAGAAAGCCACGGGAGCCTTTCTCGTGATCGACAGGGAGACGAAGGGCTTGTTCCTCATGAACATGGATGCTACAGCTCAGTGCTAACAGAAGCTGCTGGAATGGTGGAGAAGCTCTATATCTGCATGGTTGGACATGGTAGCCTCAGCAACCTGTGGTTACTGAGCACTCAACAGGTGATGACCGCTACTGAGTAGCTGGGTGTTCCAATTTTCCTTGACCTTTAATTCACTTATATTCTAGCAGATGCAGGAGGTTAGTGGCTACTCTGCTGAACGATGCAGATTTAGGATTCCCGTCTCAGCAATTCCTTGTCTGCTCAAGTTTGGGATCCCTTTTCCCTATACCTTCCCCAAAGTACCAAGATGGCGGAGATGGTCTGGGAGAGGATGTCCAGCTCTGGAGGTGATTGCAGAAGCACTGGCTGGGGCCTCTCTTGAACTCTCCCTTTCATGCCAACCCCACTTCACCAGCCTGAGCCAGGCCTCTGAGCTGCATCTGTCATCGCTTGGTGGTGTCCTTCCCCACACCCAGATTGTCCCTATCAGAGGCTTTTCTCAATTCACTCCCTGGTCTGGTTTACTCCCTCTCTCCAAAACCTCAAGTGGCTCCCTATTGCCTCCTTGGTCCAGTCACAGTCTAATTGTCCAATGCCCTTACCCACTGCAGGATCCCACAAACCTGCCTTGGTGTCTTGGTGCACACACTCCCAATCCAAAATTGGGAGAGGCATCTTCCCCTCCCCACATGGTGTCTGCAGGTCCTGGCTCAAGGCCCTCTCCACAATGCCTCTGCCCTGGGACTTCTGACTGCCTCCTCCTCTTATTATTCCACAGTCTGTACTGGCCACATCTACCATTTCCTAAAGGTTTATGAAGGATCTTTGTTATTTGTTTTCTGAATACATCCTTTATTTGTCCCCACCTCAGGGCCTTTGCACTTGCTATCCCTCTCCCTACAACCAGGCACCTCAGCTCTTCACAAGGATGCCTGGCTTATCACTTAGGACTCAGCTCAGTGTTCCCCCAGATGCTTTCCCTCCTCCTTCCATTGAAGGAACCCGCCAGATCATCCTAACTGCAGGACCTTAATAGTTCTTTGTATTGCTTAATCTGAAATTTTCTTATTTAATTTTTGTGTTAATTCTGCATTTTTTCTTTGGAATGCAAATTCCACAAGTAGAGAGCTCCCTTCCTGAGCACCTGAGGGTGAAGGAAACTCATCTTCCCTTCTAACGGACTACGGTGATAGACCAGGGACCCTCTCTGCCTCACACCATTGGGAACATCATTATAAGTTTGCTGAAGACCACGACAACAGTGATGTTTAACCCAAACTGTAGCCTTCAACGGATGGATATCCCCGGGGTGAGTTCCCAAGAAATAAAGTGATGTTGCAAATTAGCCTTTGGAGGTCTCCAGACAGACCTCTTACCTGTTGATCTGTCTCTTTAAAAAGCCTGCCTCCCACCTAGCAACACCTGTCAGGCTAAGGTCAATGCTAAAGGAGGGAGTAAAAGAATAATTGTACCATTATACCTTTAGGAAAATTCTAGACCTTTCATTCCACAAGTGACCACCTGGGCTTTCTGGTGTGGAGGGAGCACCTCTACCAAAGGAAGGGGACATGGCAAGGCTATTCTGCCAGGAGAGGACACAAGGTGGAGGGCTATGTTGGCCTCTGGCCTCCAGGATGGGAAGAGAAGGCGGAGCAGGCAAATGGCTAGTTCCCTGAGAAAGGTCATTGTCCCCAAGTTTATGGATTCATCACCGGAAAAGTGTCACTCTCTTATTTTCTGGGTCAGTTTCCCATATTAGAATGAAATGCATGGTTCTAAGGAAAGGTAAACAGCACAGGTCAAGTCTCATCAACATTCACTTTTAAAAAAATCTTTTCAGCCGAGCGTGGTGGCGCACGCCTGTAATCCAAGCGACTTGGGAGGCTGAGTCAGGAGGATAGAGAGTTCAAAGCCAGCCTCAGCAACTTAGCGAGGCCCTAAGCAACTCAGTGAGATCCTGTCTCTAAATAAAATACAAAAATAGGGCTGGGGATGTGGCTCAGTGGCCGAGTGTCCCTGAGTTCAATCCCTGGTTTAAAAAATAAAATAAAATAAATAAATAAATAAATAAAATCTTTTCATACTGTGATTATCTTCTTGAGCACGGATTAAATGCAGGGAGCCATTTTCCGGGCGTTCCATCTGGTCTGCTGGGCTACAATTTCAGTTGTAAACGTATCTGTTTGTAATCGGCTTTCCTCTGTTATTGTTAATCTCATTTCTCAGATTACAGATGGAGAGGGCCATTGTCTGCATGCAATTAACTATGAACAACTAGATATTCAGGTGGGGTCTGCAGGAAGGTGGCTGGCGACTGAGTTATCATCCTCCTTATTTTTAAGACCCCTTTCCTAAGGTTGACTCTTTGAACTTAGTTGCAAAGCTCAGCTAAGGTTTAACACAGCGAGTACATCCAAAGATCAGAAGTTATTTTGATACATACAAACACGGCTTCCAATGAGAATTTCCAGATGGTATCTGGAACCAACAAGCAACTACAGGAGGTGCTATAGGCATCTCTCCCCCAAAGTGCATTCTACTCCATCAATGGAGCATATATTTTAAAGAATGTATTCTCTTAACTCCCACTCTAAGCACCCCAGACTTTGTAAACAAATCTGGTTTTATAGAAAACACAAAAAGAATTCTACTTTCTTTTTTCTCTTTGGTACTGGGGATTGAACCCAATGATGCTTAACTGAGCCACATCCCCAGCCCTTTTTATTATTTTATTTTGAGACAGGGTCTCACTAGGTTGTTCACAGCCTTGCTAAGTTGCTGAGGTTGGCTTTGAACCTGCAATCCTCCTGTGATCAACCAGTGGGATTGCAGGTGTGCACCCCTGAGCCCTGCACGATTTCTACTCTGGAAGTGGAACAAATGAGCTTCCTGTTGAATACTAGGTGATCACACAGGTGGAAGGAATTAATTGATTGCATCGAGTTTTACAATAGTAAACTTAAAGTATGTCTTTAAGCTGAAAGAAGGAGGACATGTGGTTTGTAGGCCTCCGGAAAAGAAACAATTACATTATTAAATGCCTCAATAGATGAAATCATGTTGATTTGCTTTCAATAGAAATACTTAAAGTCACATGCCTGAATCCCAAATATTACAGTGTTTACAAGAAAATGTTATTTAATGAGACTCAAATACCCGGTCATTCTCTTGGGTTGGTTCTGTTGGATCCCTGAGGTTCCAAGATTTTATTGACTGGAACAGTTTAATTAATCCAAAATCCCACAAAAGAAGGAAACCTCTCTTCTCAGTGAACATCCAGGTCAATCTGAGTCTCTTTGATATTCATGGCCTCTGAATATGGCTCTGAAGAGTTAACAGTGGTCAGGAGCAGATGCGTATGTGAGAACTAAGTCATCAGAAGAGCCTGATCATGGATAAAGACTTATTTTTACCCTGTTGCCAGAGGACAACTTCATCATGGAACTTCAGAGCTGAGTTATTTTCAGATGCTCCATGATAAAATGTATTCCAAGCCTCAAGGCTATTTTGTTTAGCTGCAAGACAGATCTATTTCCCCTTACAAAACACACATGGAAGAATCAAGAAAGGCTGGGCAGCGAGTTTGGCTCTCCAGGGACAGGGGACAGTACACGTTTGTGTACTTCCTGCGGATGGCTGATCGTGAGCTATCTGGACAGCACATAAACCATGCTTGGTGTCCACGAGGTCATTCAAGATGCACCCACTTTGGCTTCTCAGAGTCCATCCCCCAGAGGCCACTACTGCAGGGTTCTGCCCAAAACCCATGGCTCTGCTCCTTTTTTCCCCTTATGAATAGATATCTGATTTCTGCAACAGGTCTAGGTGATGAAACACACTTCCCAGACTCTCCTACAGCTACAGGAGGCCAGGGGACAGAGGTCTGGCCATGCAGATCTCAGTGCGAGCCTGCCAGGCGCGTTCAGGAGAGCTGGGCTGGGCTGCTGTCCCCTCCCTGCCACCCTTGCCCTTTGCCTCCCCGGGAGTGAAGCTGCTGGCTGTCTCCTGGCCAATGACAACCCTACCCCCTCTTCAGAAGTGGAGGCTTTTGACAACTAAAACAGGGAGCAGGAGTCTTTATAAAATGTCAAAAGAGTAGCCCCCACACTCCAGAGTGGCTGGGCAGCCCTGTGGGTTTCATCGTTTTTCCTGATAGAAGCAGGAAGGACAGTCTCGCTCATTGCTATTCACAGGACAGGGTGACACAGCTGTTTCCTGAGAGCTGAACAATGCCCTCAGCATGGGTCACATACTTAAGGGTCTGTGCTATGTGTGACCCCACTGTGGGCATTTAAGGGAACATGGGACAGTCTGTATGACCGACTTGAAATCTTTTTAAAACAATCACCCCCAAGTGCCTGTTCTCTTAGATGTTTGGGGCTATTCCTAAGCAACAACCTCTAGCTTCTAAATCTAGTTCTCATCACTTGAACCTCTTGAGGGATCAGGAAGGCAAAGAACAGGGAGGAACAAGCTTCCCACTGAAGGCAGGTGGTTCCCCTTCCCCTTTCCTGCCTCCTTCCCTCCCTTTCCGAGGTTTATAAGAGATGGAACGACCCCCTTCAAAACTGTGCCTAAGGAGGTTTTGCTGGGGAGAGAGGAGGCCCCAGGTTCAACCCACTGGGCTTTGCCAAGACAGAGGCTGTGAGGCCTGTGCGGCTTCCACCATCAAAGGCTCTCATTCTCCGGGTGGAGATGATGGTATTCATTGGAGGGGCCTATCATGCCCCTCAATATGCTGTTGCGTATACAAACCAGCCTTAATGGATATTTTTTTAAACTTCCCACAGGGAAAAGAGGCCATGTGAGATTGCCGGGTGGCCAACTATCACCTCTTCCCAGGGAAAAAGTGGAAAAAACCCAACAGCCCTCCTTGGATGGAGCCAGCGACCGCTCCCACTGTTAAAAGCTCCTAATGCTTCTGTCTGCACATTTGGCTTTAGAGTTTCCCCAAACCCACAGTCACTTGCAGGGGTTGGTGCCTGCCAGAATCACAGGCCCACTGCGGACTAGCCCATGCAGAGGATGGGAGAGGCAGGTCGAGGAGGCAGAGCTAGTGTGTTCCCTGTGTAACGGGCTCTGACTTCATACCCGACGGTCATGAGAGACTCAGTCAAGAACCACGGCACTTTTGCTCTCTGCAAGACTATCTTCCTGCCCCTACATTCCCCATTGGACTTAGACCACCAGTGGAAACTGTCCGGATAATGAGATTAAACAAAACAACAACAACAAAAATCCCATAGCCTTAGTTTCTCAGTTTGTGAAGGAACACTCTGTGGTATTTGGAGCTAATTATGCTCAATGGGATCAACTTCACACATATGGTCCTCGCTCCTTACCTATTTCCCAAGGAACCTTAAAAGATCCTAGAAATAAAGAGAACCATGAAGATGAATGATTGATGGATGGATGGATAGACGGATGATGGACTGATGGATGCATGGATGGATAGATGGATGATGGATGGATGGATGGATGGATGGATGGATGGACAGATGGACAGATGGATGGATAGATGGATGGAAGGGGAGAAGAGGAGGCAGGGACAAAGATATCCTAGGAAGTGATGGGACAGTCACCTAGTTCTAATTCTCCTCTTCAGACATGCAGCAAAGAACTACATCTCACCATGGCCAAGCCCCACAGAATGCAGGTATGTACTTCAGAAGAGAACATGCCCTAGAATCAAAATGACTGAGCTGCAGATTTTTTTTGGTGAAAATTTGTAAGTCTCAAATCCTGTACCTCATGATTACTGGATGTCTGCTGCTTACCTTTGAGAGCCCTGGTACTTTCTCAAAACTGTACCTGGTATTAAAATTTTTCAAACCAGGATTTTCAAATTGTATGTTTTTTTTTTTTAAGTTCCAATGATAGGCTTCAAAAATAATCTTTTTACTATGTAAATTAAATATTTGTGATTTATAGAGAGAATATAGGTGGAGACGAAAGATTGTGCCTATGTGAAGGCAGGAATGGATACATTGAACCCAGGAAACCTTCGTGTCTCTAGGTCAAGACTCTTTCAAGAGTGTACTCAAAGAATGAAGTTATCCATGACTTAGAAATTAACGTGGCTCCTGCTTCCTCTGATCCTACTCAAATGGGGGACTGCACTGAGCCAACTAAACTTTGATGACAGAAAGTCTTTCTGACAACGGAATGATCTTGAGAAGGGAGCCTCCTACCTCTGCGTAGGACAAAATCTCAGCAAGGCTCAATCGCCGAGTGAGGAGTTTCTCGCTCATGGCAAGGTAAGAAGTTCCTATTGTTCCAGACAGTCATAAAAGTGCTTTATTTCCCAATGTTCTTTCTCCACGTTCATTCCGACTTTGCAATGGCAGGCCCAGTGGTCAGCCAACAGTCCCATGGAGTGCTGACCCAATTTCAACAGGGCTTCTAAAGAGTGAGAGTGAACCAAGTGCCCACTTGGAGCCACAGCCAGGATGCTGCCTTTTGTTTCTTCCATACTTGGGTCTGGGTTTCTGTAGCTGGAGGCCAGTCCACGCAGAATTCACCAGAACGGAAGGAACAAGCCCCATCAGGGACAAATTTTGGCCTGTTTCCCCTGGTTCATCATCAAATTTGCTTTCTGTTTGATCTCGGTGGCCCTGTAATCCTCCGCCTTTGATATCAATGAAGCTGGGAGAAGATAACAACATGAGCCATCTGGTGGCAGAGAGGCTGGAGCCCTTCTGGAAAATAAAGTGAGGCTTCAGACTCAGCCAATGAGCCAGGAAGGGCAAAAGCCTGAAACCAGATTACCAACAAGCGAAAACAGCTCATTCCCAGGTAGGTCAAAAAGCATTAAACTGACCAGAGATTCCATTTCCAAGCCCAGTCCATCACCTTGTCTCCACCAGACCCTGCAATGAAACAGCTCCCTGGACATCTGCCTCCTCTGATCTTGTTCTCTTAGCATTTTTCATTAGGAGACTGAGAATGACATGTCATAATGCATTTCATGTCCCTTTCCCAGAGGCTGTGTATTTTGAGTGTTCTGGGTTCCTCTGAATTATGAACGAACAACTTATTTATTTTTAATCTTGTGAGCAGCTCAGCTCTGTGCCCCTGTCTTTCTAAACCTCCAGCTGAGCCAGGAGAAAGCTAGAACTCCTGCTTCCCCCCAGACCTGACCATGGCCCCACCCCTGAGCCCTCTGGCAGGCCCCAGTCCCTCACCACCTAACCTCCAGCCCCTCAGTTCTTTGTCTCCCAATTGGATTCCTCTGGAATAAAGGAGAAGGGCACTTAACACAACTGTAGCTGATTATTTTTTGGTGATGGCTCAGAGCAAATCTGCCTCCTTAACACATAGACTGCACCAAAGGGTTTCTACCATCTTGGGAATGTGCTCTGGGACCAGGGACAGACTGACCTGTGCACAAGGCTGCAGCTCAGTCTTTGCTTAATTCCCTGGGAAAGAGGAAGCAGCCTGCACCCCTGCCCTGGGCTCCACTCACTCTGTGCCTGAACCCGTGCCTGGGCAAGGACGGATGCATGAACTGAATGGGTACAGGAACGAGGAATGCCAACTTGGTGCTGCAGAGCACCTTTGTGACTGTGCCTCACTCACCTCTGGGCAGGACAGGCTCAAGACATCCAGACACCTGGTATCGAGGGAGAAGAAGGATCGAAGCCTCCCGGTTGAATGGATGACGTTCTTTCTGGCTTCATGATTGGCATGGGAGTAGGGGGTAAGGACCCAGGGGGCCACTTGAGTGTGATAAATTAATTCCACATAGTGTGTGGACTTCTACAGATTTTTCTTTTTCATTTCATTCCTCCTGTAAGAATGTCATTCTCATGGATGTTCAGCAAGCACTGTGGTGATGTGCTAGGGCCAGCGGAGTGTCTGGTTGGCCCCAGGGGGGCTGTGAATTGCAAAAAGATAAGTCTATTTTTCTCATCTTCAAAACCAGGGTTCAGGGATGCTTGTCTCATTGTTCAAAACCTCCCCAAAAGGCTGAGCAAGGCAACTTTCTGCAGTGCTGGGTCTATAAGTAAAGCACTGACTGTTTGAATCCGAGCAGTTTCCAGGGACCCAGCGGCCCCACCTCTTGTGACCCAGGCATGCTGTGGGATGTGGGGGCTGGCACTAAGGGAAGGGAACTCCTGCCTCCTAGGAATGCCCTTTTCACGGCTGCCCAAGCTCCCCTCTCCCTCCTCCAGCATATATATGCAGGCCTGGAGGGACTGCAGGTCACGGTGGGAGGTGATCAAATGGATGTAAATTATTCATTCTCTCTCAGGCTTGGAGGGGAGACAGTTCTCCACAAAGGAATGGGTTGTTTCAAACTCCTTAGCAAGGCTGCTGCCCCACAGGTCTGGTTTTTACCCAAGGGACAGAGCCACACACATAGCTCACATCCCAGTTCTGACCCTCCATCCTAAAGAGCGCTGGAGAACACAATCCCATCCCAGAAAACAATCCTAGTCACCTACATCACATCCAATCTAGCCCTCCCGCTAAGAGAACCCCCTTTTTAGCTGGCCACACTGAGGCCTGAAGTGAAAGAAAACATTTCTCCCCCTCCTGGCCACTAAGCATGGTCATGGGTCAAAGGAGTTATAAGTGGAATTGTTATATGGAAGCTTCCCGAAAAGCTGCTTAAAGGGAGTTCACTCAGCTAGAAGAGGTGTTCTTGCCCTCTGCACGACTGTAGTGTGAGACACAAACTTGAGGGCTGGAGATTCAGCAGTCATTTTGCACTAGGTGCGTATGATTGTGCATGGCGGTCGTGGGCTCAGATGGTACCACGGTGAGACAGACGGCACCTTCCTGGTGATTGTGGCGCTGCCCCCTAAGCTTGGGCCTCCAGAAGCTCATACTCCTTTCACAGGAGAGGGTAACACACACTTTCCTTTAGGCTGCTGCTAGTTGGAATTTTTGTGTTCTATAGCTGTGTGCAATCGAAACACAATGTCTTCATGGGAAAATGGGTTATCTGTAATACCTCAATCCCCAAACCCTGTCAGAAATGAAAAAAAAAAACAAAAAAAAAACCATGTGCACACCTCCAAAGGAGCTAAAAGGGGTAGAGGCATAAAAAGAGAAATGGACATTGAGGGAACACAGGGCATCTGACATATTTGTTGGTCACCGTGACACCGTAAGGTGACTGTGAATCGCTGATCTACTTTTCAGATGAGGAAACTAAGGTTCATGGAGCTTAAGAATCTGCTGTGTGGGTTGGGGTTGTGGCTCAGTGGTTGCCTGCCATGTGTGAGGCACTGGGTTCGATTCTTGGCACCAGATAAATAAATAGATAAAATAAAGATACATCATTAAAGAATCTGCTGTACATCAGTTGTTCAGTGGCTGAGGAAGTGGGGATGGCAACAGGAAGGAAACAGTAACATTTTCAGAAACTCACCAATGAGTTTGATAAATTACAATAATGTGAGAAACTAGAATAAAACAAAGTAACTTGGTGGAATTAAATTAGGTAATGTACACTCAAAAGTGCTTAGATTCTTGTAAGTACTTCAAAAATATCAATTTCTGTTTGGATTTTTTAAAAAGTCCTTTCTGAAACTTAAAAACCTATTCTTCCCAAATTTTTGAGATGTGTTTGTTGGATTATTTTGTTTAGGAGATAATATACAGGGAATCCTATAATCATTTAAAAGTTGTGCCCCCCCCCAAATGAACTGCCTAGGATTATGTATTAGGTTTAATAGTAGCCACTCCCTGTCCCCTGCCATGCACCAAATTCAGCCCATCCGGAATCTCAGAGGGTGACCTTTTTGGGTGAAGGGGTCTTTGCAGAGGCAATTAGTTAAATTCACATGAGGTGGTGTGGGATTAGGGTGGATTAGGGTTGGCATCCTTGTAGGACAAGGAAGGGACATGCAGACAGACATGAGGAGAAAAAGCCACGTGATGACAGAGGTTGAGAAGGAAGTGATACGGCATAAGCCAGGGACGCCGAGGACTGTGGGGGGCACCAGCAGTAGGAGAGATGAGGAGGGGTTCCTCCCTAGAGGGTCAGGGGGTCACGGCCCTGCCAACTGCTACACACAGACTTCGAGGCTCAGAACTTCAGGAGAGCGCAGCGCTGGGTCTGAAGCCACCCGCCTGTCCATTGCTGGGGTAGCTCTAGGAAATGGTGTGGAAACAGATCGAGAACAGCGAAGCGCCCCGACTCATGAAAGTATTTATAATACTGAGATCCACTTCTGTGCATGGGAAAGCTAAGCATCTTCCCTGCTGTGGACTGCTAAGCGTGTGACTTCTAGCGCTGCTGTCCTCAACTCAGCGCTCAAGAGCCGCATCAGGCTGGAGGACACCCGCTGAGAACTCTAATTAATGGTCAAAGCTCCACTTGGTCTGCTGATGATGCACTAGTTACAGAGGTGAGGAAAGTCAGCGGCTGCATGTCAGATACACCAATAAACAGCTGCTAATTAGATCTGGGGACACCACTGCATGCTATCCTGGAAACCCAAGCCATCCGTGCACACAACTGCAACTGGCGTGTATTTGCCTAATTCCAAGCTTGATGTGCTATTCTTCCAAAATTAACATAATCAAGTTTAGTATACTTATGTTCAGAATATCAAATGAATAAACATGACTTTATACATACTCCATAGTTTCACAAATCTGTGAAGGAGAAACCCAATTATGACAATTTAAAAACAGAAAAGATAATTTCCTTCAACTGTCGGCAAGAAAAAAATGGTTTTCTTCCCCTGGAAAAATTCACAATACCACAAATGAGATACTTATCTCTTCAGTTTCCATACAACTTAGCTAACGACAAGAAACCTCCAACAGAATCAGTGAAATATTTTCAATTGCACATATGAATTCTGAGTTTATGTAACACGGGAAATTCACAAGTATCAAAATGTTCTCAAAGCAAACTAGTTATCTCCACTAATTCTGTTCCTCCCCAGCAGGACTAGTGCCTAGGCTAGCAGGCTATAAACAGATTTGGGATCCTGTATGTGTGCTATATTTATACATTATCAATGGCAGACTTCTCTCACTACCAGGATGATCTCTAAAATCAGGTTACACAGAAACTCAGTCAATCCAACTATTCATAATATCTCTTGGATGTCTAAAATATTTGCTATTTTTCCATTCATTTTTCCACTTGCACCTACTTAAAATAAAACAATTACAAATCAATAGTAAGATATATGTATATACATATATACATACATATATATATATATATGTATATATATACCCAAATGCAAAATGGGCCAATGATTTAAATGGATATCCTCCAATGAAGATATCCAATGATCAATAAAACATGTGAAAATACACTCAATAGGAAAATACAAATCAAAACCATGATGAGACACTCTTCCCCACCCACCAGCGCAGTTAGCATCATGTGGATCTGTGATAATAAGTGTTAGCAGAGACGTGGAGAAACTGGAACCCTCCTACATTGTTAGTGGGACTATAAAATGGTACAGCCACTTGAAAAAACTGAAGTGAAATATTCATGAATGAATATCCATATAATGAAATATTACTTAGCCATTAAAATAGTGAAGGGCTGACATGCGCTGTAACCCAGATGGACCTTGAGAGCACATTAAATGAAACAAGTGCTGAAGACACAAAGTCTGCTTGTTGCACTAGTCCGTCCATGATCAGTCCAGAGCAGATTCAGGGACAGAAAGCGGGTTAGTGGTTGCCAGGGGTTGGCAGGGAGCAGAGACGGGGAATGACCACTAATGAGTATGGTGTTTCTTTTTTTGTTGTTTTGGTACTGGGGATTGAACCCAGGGGCACTCGGCCACTGAGCCACATCCCCAGCCCTATTTTGTATTTTATTTAGAGACAGGGTCTCACTGAGTTGCTTAGGGCCTTGCTAAGTTACTGAGGCTGGCTTTGAACTCGCAATCCTCCTGCCTCAGCCTCCCAAGTGCTGGGATTACAAGCGTGTGCCACCGCACCCAGCAGTGCGGAGTTTCTTTTAGGGAGGATAAGGATATTCTGAAATCATGCTATGGAGTCATGTGTGCAACTCTGATTATGTATAAAAAAAATTGAACTGTATTCTTTAAATAGATGAAACTTCTGTTATGTGAAATCGCAACAAGTTTATTTTTTAAAAAAATAAGTTTGAAGAGCCACCTTTGATCCAATAACTAGAATTTTATTCAAAAACTAAAATTGACATTGATACTAGTATTTTTTTATCGACATTGGAATATATTGTCTTGAACTTTATTCAGTGTCATCAAAGAATAAAGAGAAAGACATAAATATCATCTTAAAAATCAGGAAATCAATCAATCCATCAACCAATCTGTGTACGGTCTCTGCCCCCAATTCCTGACAGAGCTCCTAAATCCTTGGTGATTTCCTGAGCAGCTGGGATACAAGGAGGTCCTTGATCCTTGTTCCTAACAAAGAGCTAAGCTTTTGGGATTACTGAGTGGCAAGGGTATCTGGTTTCATGGAGGTGACTCTTAGTGGGCTGCAGGGTGAGGGCTGGTCCCCAGAAACACCAAAGCATGACTGGAAGCTTGGAACCTCAGTACTGCCCCATTCTCCAGGAAGGGCCAAGGGCCTGGAGCTTGAGTTAGCCAACCATGCCTGCAGGACAAGGCCTTATAAAATTCCCCAGACCACAAGGTTTGGAGAGATTCTGGCTGCATGCCAGGTGGAGGAACTGAGAACAGAAGGCTCGGAGAGGTTGAGGAAGCGCCTCACCCTGCCCACAGCCTTCCCTGGCTCTCGCTTCCACCTGGCTGCTCATCTCTGTCCTTTGTAAGAACCTTTATAATAAACTGGTAAATGGAAGTTAAGTGCTATTTCTGAGTCCTGCAAGGTGTCCTAGCAAATAACAGAACCCAGTGAGGGTGCAGCGAGGACTGGTGCTTCAGAGCCAAGCTGCAAAGGAACTATAGGAAGCCTCTGCCTTGCCTCGGTGTGGGGGACAGCCTGGGGCTCAAGCTTGCACTGAAGTGGGGGACAGC
>JAJEJO010002732.1:97055-137713 GCA_020662805.1 Glaucomys volans | reverse complement strand
GTGGGGGACAGCCTGGGGCTCAAGCTTGCACTGAAGTGGGGGACAGCCTGGGGCTCAAGCTGTGGGATCTGACGCTCTCTCTGGCAGTGTCAGAACCAAACTGCAGGACACCCTGTTGGTGTCTGCTAGACAATTGTCCCCGACTGCATTCTGGTGATCTGTGTTGAGAGTATGTTTGAAGAAACCGGTCTGTAATCTGTTTTTCCTACTGTATAAATTCTTCTTTTCAGTGATAATTTTAAAAGAAGCAACCTTACAAAACACAGTGGAAACAATGCAGCCCCCAGGATAACTCCTGCTTCCATCACATGGTATTTCTCTGTTCCTTTCTGGTCCTTTTCCCTTCCTCTTGCTCTCTTCCTCCCTGGCACTCTTGAGGTTTCTGGTCAAATCATTCAGGCAGTTTAATACATTTTTTAACTGAACTGGCTTGCTGCCTGACTAAATCAATAAAATATATTTATATGACATGCAAATTAACCACACATTTTCTTAAAGAGCTTCAGGAGGTTAAACCAGATTGACAGCCCTGACCAATGATGGGCAGGAGGCAAAGTCAGTCCTGTTTTGTTTGTTTGTCTGTTTGTTTGTTTTGTTTTTTTGTACCAGGGATTGAATTCAGGTACACTTAGTCACTGAGCCACATCCCTAGCCCCTTTTTAAAGTTTATTTAGAGACAGGGTCTTGCTAAATTACCTATGACCTCACTAAGTTGCTGAGGCTGGCTTTGAACTTGTGATTCTCCTGCCTCAGCTTCCTGAGCTGCTGGGATTACAGGCGGGGCCACCACGTCCAGTCTGGGGCTGGTCCCTCCCTTCCTGCTTTGGACTGGCTGTTCATTGGACACTGCTTAATGTGGAAATGCACCTGTCCCTTCAGTGCCTTCACTCCTCCTCATTCCTTCATCTTTTACCACTAGACTCACATCCTGGCTAGTGGCAAAGCAGAGGCATCACCATCTATGCCAAGGACGACTGTGAGTCCAGTGGAGTGATTTTAAAGGCATCTTAGAGAGGAAAGTCTGTGAAGAGACATATCTCACAAAATTCCTGTGCTTAAAAAAACCCAAAAAACAAAAAACAAGGATGAACTGGGCTCTGTGGCTCAAGCCCATTCTCCCAGAGACTCGGAGGTTGAGGCAGGAGGATAGAAAGTTTGAGGCCAGCCTCAGCAACTTAACAAGAACCTACAAAACTAATGAGACCCTGTCTCAAAGCAAAAAATAAAAAGGGCTGGGATATAGCTCAGTGGTAAAGGGCCCCTGGTTTCAATCCCCAGATCCAAGGACAAGACAAGATGAGTCACTCGAATCAATGCCCTTTTAATTTCTAAGAAGGTCAGTAAAGGACTAGGTGAAGAGGTGAGGTTGGGTGAGGAGCTCAGGCCCATGAGGCAGAGACAGGTATGCAAGATCCTATCCCTGCACCTTTGTGTTTCAGCTGCTAGGTGAGAGGAGTGGATTGTTTCCCAAACCTGGGTGACTGTCAGGATCACCTGGGAAACTTGTCTTTGTTTCTTTTATTTTCCTTTTTTTCTTTCTTTCTTTCTTTTTTTTTTTTTTGAATCTTTTCTTCATGGAGAATTTCAAGCACATGCAGAGTACAGACCACAATGAATCCTCAAGCAACCACTGCCAGCTAAAACAACCATCAAATCCTGGCCTGTTATTCCCTCCTCCTCTCCAGCCCTACCAAAGAGCTTCCTAAGAGCACCGAGTGCTAGGCTGCACCCTGTGGGCCTCTGATCCAGTGGTCTATGATAGGATCAGAGGATGGGGCTTTTCGTTCCCTTAAGAGTCAGGCTAGGAAACCACTGACCTAGAGGATGCCTGTATTTCTTTTCAGCAAAGGATGGACACAGCAACAAATGTCCTAAGTCAAGTTTATGAAAAAATAATAGATCTTATGTGAAGTTTATACAATGTACAGTGCATCAGGCCACTGATGGAGAAGATGCTAGTAATTGTTAAAATTCAAAGTTAAAATTTATGAATCCCCAAGAAAGAAAAATCCTGCTCAATGCAGGCTTTGGAGAAACCCCCAGTTTTCCAGAATTTGGAATGTCAAAATGCTGATTGCTCTACAGGTTTGCTGGGAGCCAGAGTGAAGCCTCCCTACCACCACCAACCAAGTGCATTCTAAACTCAATTGATGGAAATCAGTGCCAACATGCGGGTGCAATAACAGGCACCATGAAAACCCTAATGCACACTGCCTGCTCGGAAGGTTCTGGGTGGGCAAACATGCTTGTCTTTGACAATTTTATCTTTAAAATGATTCCCAGTACATATCTGAGCTTTCAAATTAATTTGGCCCTCTGACAGTGTCCTAGAAGAAATCATCCAATTCTGATACATAGTTGCATTAAAAAAAAAACAATTGTTTAGCTTTCCACCTGCAACACATTTGAACAAAAAAAGCCTTCATGATACAGTCTTGCACTGAAATCCCCTAAAGAGAAGCAACTTTGGGGATCATGTAGCTGCCCAAACAATGAATCTTCTCATTCTAGAACATTGCTTTTAACTTTTTCTAACTGGAGTGTGAGCACTATAAAAATGACAATGTTTACCAAATTAAACCTAAATCCAGGGATAAGACCTGATTGATCCTACCGGCATCCCCAGCAACTCCTGTATTTTGGAATCAGGCTTCATGTGCCTAAGAAAAACTGGGTTGCATGTGAGCAGCTAACAGAAGGTGGAACCTAGAAACAGCAGAGAAAGCTTTGTGCAGACCTGCTTAAAAGTCCACTGAGTTGGCTAATGAACCAGATGTTGCTACAAGAAAAATTAACTTTTATGGTTTGATGTATGCTCCTTGGGATCAATATCAAGACATACAGCAGGAGCAAGTGATGTGGTGTGTTTTCTGAACTGAACCTCAAATAACTCTTTTTAAAAAATTAAAACAAGGGTATTTAAATATGCAAGACACAGATTTTCATGTTTTTTTGACAGAGGGGTTGCTATGAATAATTCAGGCCTCCTTCCTCTCCAAAGGATAAACTTTTTGGTGCTAGGGATTGAACCCAGGGCCTCATCCTTGTGAGGCAAGCACTCTACCAACTGAGCTATATCCCCAGCCCAAGGATAAGCTTTTAAGAGGTAATTCATCGCTTGCAAGGCACCTACATGTAGCTCATTATATGTATGTCTGAATTTTTTTCCACAAAGCTATGCAAATCAGAAAAAGTAACCTTTAACCCTGTAGTGGTTTGGCAAGGGAAGAATTACTCCACGGTGTCTTAAGCACATGAGGAAAATCTCATTAAGATAATTACTGCTTAATTAATATTTTAATTTGAAAGCTAGTCAAGGAAGCCTGCATCTTCTGATTCTTACTGATTGAAATAATCTACATAAAATTAATAAATATTCCAGGAAATATAACTTGTAGATATAGAGAGTCTATTTATAAAGATGTTTTAACATTTAAAAGTAGCTGCATTACAGAAAACAAAAAGAAGAAAAATTCCTCCAGAATCCCACCACTGCACCTCACTTGATCATTTAAATATATTTCCTTTTGGTAATTTTAAACATGCCTGTTTTGTGCAGTTATGGAAAATATAAATTTAAAATCTTAACTTTCTTCATTTAATATAAGATGCATTTTGTTACATGGCCATGAATTTGGGATTTTTGAATAAATGCAGTAAGGAGTCATAATTTACATCCTTATTCTTTCATTACTGGAAGTTAACATTGCAATGGGCATACTTAAACAGAGGACTTTTAATAACATTTTTATATTCTTTTATTGAAAGAGATTTTTAGAAATAGAATAGCCACAAACATCTTAGACTTTGACGCACATTGCCACGTTGATTTCCAAGAATTGTACCAATTCATAAAATATTCTAAAATGCAGAAAACTATTGCTTTGATATATTATCTTTAGGGGTCATTGCCATTATTCATTAAAAAGAGACTTCTGCTAATTAAATACATGAGAAATGACACTTCATTTTTTTAATTCAGATTATTTTCTTCATTTTGTTAATTATATTCCTTTTATTTAGAGTTCTCTCTTTTAATCCTATTGCCAGTAATCTACTGGGGTTCTTATATACATTTGTACAGGTTCTTTACTGGGTTTCTTTAATTCTATGATTTCCTGGTATTAATTCTTATTATACTTAGCCCTTTCATCTGTCTGAAACATTTTCATGCATGGTACAAAATGAGTGCCTAAAATAATTGTTCTCCCAAATTACTTGTGAGTTGATTCCAAATATTATTTATTTATTAAGATTTTACTTTCCATTGATAGGTAGCAGTTTAAGGTCAAAGAACAATTAAACTCAGTAGCATTTTCTTTATTTTTTTTCTTTTCTTTTCTTTTCTTTTTTTTTTTTAAACTAAGGTGACTACATGCCTGGAAAAATTGGGGTGGCATACAAAGAAGAAATCAGAACCTCATCACTATTAATTTATTTCACAAACTGGTGACTTCACTTGAGTGTCTGCAACTGTGTTTTTTTTTTTTTTGTTTTTTTTTTTTTGTGTGTGTGTGTGTGTGTGTGTGTGTGTATACATTGAAGAGAAAGAAATACTTTGAAAGCAAATAAGAGCCAGATAGGAGCTCTGACCACTGAAACCTCAGGCTGTGGTCTGAGTTTCCGCAATGAAGGTGAACATCCGTGGTGAGGTGAAGACACGCCTCCCACCTGGGTTCATATCCTTATCACACCTGTTCCTGTTTGTCGCTTATCTGTCTTCAACATTGAGCTCAACAGTACAAATATTTTGCTCTTGCCCTTCTGCCCTGATTTCTCTCTATGGAGGACGACATCACTTTAACATCTGCTGGTAAAACAGGTATTTGCTGAGTGTCTACCACACGCCAGGTGCAGGTACAATTGCCGGCAAGTGGATGGAACAAGCCCAGGAGAGCCCTGCTCCCACTGAACCTGCTCCCTGACACCCGCACCGTGGCAGTGTCACAGATCGTGGTGTGCTGGAGAGCAGAAGCAGCGGATGGTGTGACTGGGCAGCAGAGGGGAAGCTTTCTGACCAACTCTGCTTCACCATGACGTCTCCCTCACCCTGACCCTGCGGCAGCATCCCAGCTGCCTGCTTCCCTGTGCACCCCCTTGATTCTCTGCTGGCTGTGTGTCCACACCTGGGCCCGTGGTGCTAGCCTCTACCCAGGACCTGGAACAGTGCTGGGGACCTCTCGGATGGATAAATGAGCTCCCCAAAGATGCTGAGGGATTCCAGGCATTGGCCCTTTGCGGGGGTCTCCTCCTAAAATGTAATTTAACGATGCTGAGAACCTCATCTCTGAAAAACCCACATTACTCCTACAGCCAGAGCTCATGCTGCCCTGCCAGTAACGTCCTGATGGCGAGCAATTGACAGAACGCTCAATGCACTTAGGAGTGACCCAGGGCTGGTGGCCAAGGGGCTCTGACACCTCACCAATAAAAGGGACAGGAAGATGACACAAAGGCTGCTGGTGGCGTAGTAAAGTTCTGAACCAGGGCATGGATTTTTAAGGGCTGGTGGTGGGGAGGGAGGCATCAGAAGCCAGAGCCTCACTCCTGCTCTCTGCTAGGTGTGCATGCTGGCCGGCTGCACAGACCAAGTGTGTCTGCATGACTCATTGCTTAGAGCCCTTGTGTCCTCGAAGCTTTAGAACGGTGGGACCACATCCAGTCAGTGGCTCTCTGCCTGCCAGGAAGGGTGCTGGATGTCCCTGAACAGCCCACATAACAGGCCATCTGAGGTGTTCATCAGATCCTTTGAGAACACAAAGATGAACGAGGACGGAACGCAGCATTCAACACGACTCTGATCGTGAGCACTGCTTCTGTGATACTTCTGTCCCACGATGAAACCCTCATCCATGAACTCCTGCAGGTCCCCACGCTGAAGCAGGGACATGGAGCAATGTTCTGGTGGAACACACCGGACCAGGATTTAAAAGGTAATGTCAACTGATGATTATTAGTGAGGATGGTCAAGGCAGGCATAGACGGTCATTTTCCACACACCCACTCACACACTCCTACCGAGATGCAATTCACAAAAATGTGCAACTCTTCCATTTAAAGTGTGCAATTCCATGGTCTGGTGTGGAGTTGTGCTACCATCCCCTAACATTCTCTGCCTCACAAAGAACCCCAAAGTCACTAGCAGTTTCTCCTCACTCCCCTTCTCCTACCCCCATGCCTCCTCCAGCCCCAGGCAAACACTAACCTACTTCCTTTCTTACAGGTTTGCCAATTCTGAACATTTTGTATAAAGGGAATAATAAAATATGTGACCTTTTGTGTCTAGCTTCTTTTGCCTGGTGTGATGTCTTCCAGGTCCGTCCAGGTGGCCCTGTGCCTCAGTACTCCATTCCCTTTTGTGGCCTGATTATCTTCTACCGTGTGAATACATCTCATTTATTTTCCATTCATCAGTGGAAGGGCATTTGGGCTGACTCCACTTTTCAGCTATTATGAATGATGCTGTTAGGGCTATTCTTGTACTTTTTTTGTTGTTGTTGTTAGAAGGTGTGTTTTTTATTTTCTTGGGAATAAATCCAGGCATGGAACGGTTGGGTCACATGGTAGCCTTGTGGTTAACTTCTTGAGCAACAGCCAAGTCATGTTCCAAAGCAGCTGGAACAGCTTACAGTCCTGCCAGAAGTTCGAGGGTCCTGAGTTCTCCACACCCTCCTGAGCCTGTGGTCTTTTTGATCCCAGCCATCCCCCTGGGTGTGAGGAGCCGTCTTCCTGTGGCTTTGATCACTCATTCCCCCATGAGCCACCTGGAGTCTTCCTCACAATATGGAAGCCACGTTCTGATGGGAAAGGCCCCAGCTCTGGGGTCCCACCGGCCTTGCATCCCCACTCACAAGCCAAGTGCTCCGAGGGAATTCTACTCCAAGATCACGAGTCCTTAGCTGTAAACTGGTGAGGCTGCTGCCTTCCCACTGCATGAGCTCCCTAGGGCAGTGCCTGGGACCCAGGTGGCATCTGGTCAAAGGCTGTCTGCCTCCTGCTGCACCGGGGTGCTGTGCACGGACTCAACACAGAGTCCACGGCCCTCAACAAATGCAAGTTCAGGTTTGTGAACCTCGTGTGTACATGAAGAGCCCCGAGATGAAGAGACACATGCTGCAGAGGTATTCCCAAGGAGCCCGGGGCCCTGGGCAGGGAGGCCCACATCCACCAGAGCCAGGGACAGCTGCACAGAGTAGCTGACCAGGGGTCACTCTTTACCAACCTGTCTCAACAACCTCCACATGTCTGCCATGCAGCCTAGGTTAGCTGTTACAGGCGTCACACACAAACCAGTCACATTTGTTGGTTCAAGGTTTACTAAATCTTACACTCAGGATTGTAATGCCTTTATATTGTCTTCCAAATTCTACATCTTAAGCTGATTCCAGGTAGTCACTCAGAGGACACAGGTTCAACACCAATGCTCTTGTTCTTTTCTCTAAGAGAAGCCGGCCTGTGCATTGGGCTGAGCCAAGTTGTTCTCAAAATCAAAAGCAATGTTTGCAGCCTTACTTATGAAAAGAAGGTGCCGTTGGCACACGACAAGAGAGCCCCGTTTCAGGAGCATGACGGTGGACTTGCACCTTGTCCTGAGCACTAGCACTGAGCTGAATCCAGCAAACCACACCTTCCTTCAGCAGCCAGCAGACATGATGTCACGCAGCACCTGTCCCGCCTGCCAAGGGGACAGGAGACAAGCTCGGCTATCGCCAACACCTTCTCTGCCACTGTTGCCCTCTTACGAATCAAAGCAACGCGTGTTAAATGAGAACCAGCTGTGGCCTTCAAAAATCAAGTTTTGTTTTAGAAATCAACTCTCACAATATCTGCTAAGGTGGGATTTGCATAAAGGTTTGAGGTTCAGGAAGCCTCGCTGTCTGCAAGGCCATTTTCTTTATGTCATAGATGTCACCAAAGCTCACCTGAAGCAGGTTTTTACTGGGAACTAATGAAATGATTTTTTCTTCTGGCATATTCTAGGAAATTTTTCTTACAGAGGGGGTCCCGAACTGAAAAGCTCTGTTCCAATGACTATCACCCAGGAGAGGCAGGGAGTAAGGCTGGACAGAGGAGGAGGAGGGAAACAGGTCAAGTGCCCATCGGGGGATGAGTGGACAGACAGAATGCAGAGAAAGAGGAGATCTAACACAGGCTACCACACAGGTAAACCCTGGGGACAGGATGCTAATGGAAAAGGGAGACGTGAAAGGACAAACACGCATGATCCTATTCACATGAGGTGCCTAGAAGAGTTAAACTCAGAGACAGAAGACAGAACCCTGTTTACCAGGACAGGTGGGAAGAGGGCGGGTGGGGCTGGTGTTGAAGAGTAGAGAGCTTTGCACTTCTAGGGGTGGATGGCACGAGTACCGCCCCACATTGGGATCACACTTGATGCCAGAGAACTGAACATTGGATGCCCAAAGTGGTCAATTTTATGGTATGCATATTTAATTTAATTTAATTTATTTATTTTGGTACTGGTGACTGAACCCAGAGGCACTTCGCCCTGAGCCACATCCCCAACCCTTTTAATTTTTATTTTGAGACAGGGTCTAGGTTGCTTAAGGTCTTACTAAATTGCCCAGGATGGCCTCAAATTTGTGATCCTCCTTCCTCAACCTCCCGAGTCACTGGGATCACAGGTGTGCACCACCACGTCCACCCAATATAAAAAAAATAATAATAATAGTTTTGAGATTAGAAGGGATAAAACCTGCAACTCCCTCCCCACGTGCTGGAAACCACAGCAGAAGCTCTCCAAGCACTCGGTTTGCTGTTTATTTGAAGATCTCTGGAGTGCTCTGTTTAAACAAACAGGAGCGTTTGTATACAAAAAGATCCATTTCATAAACTCTTCAAGTCTCAAGCACCAAAAGAAATACAAATGGGATTAGAAAGGCTACCTGTCGTTCCTTGTCTCGGATTTGAAACAATTCACAAAGCACCTTTGGGACAACTGTGTTTTCTTGTCTCTTGTATCCTCAAGGGCAAGATGCATTCAGGAAAGGGTGGCAGGTCAGAATTCCCAGGAGGCAGAGCAGAAGGGCAGAGAGCTCTGGCCCCAGGCCTCCCCATCTCCCATCACAGAAAGCAGCTCTGGAGTGAGTTTCCAGAGCAGGAGGGAGGAGACCTCCAGAGGGTGGCATCAGAGCCAGAAGCTTCAAGGCCATTCTACCCTGCTGCACATTCAGATCTGTATGATACCTGCTTTCATTTGACAGCTATTAAACCCTCATCATTATCACAATATTAAAAGGAATTGTCTTACTATTTCTTCAGTTTCCTATACAGACCATGAAACATCTGGTGGAAGTGAAAATCTTTCCTTTCCGCCATGCACCTTAGAAGATACTAATCATCCCAGACGGGACAGGGATGTGCAGGGGCAGACTACTTGTCGCTGGGCACCAAGTAGAGAAGAGGGTGTCTCTGAACAGCAGAGCAGAGCGACGCAGGCAGGAGGGCAAGGGAAAAGCACATCCTGGCAAACTTCACAGAACTAAATTACAGTTCTGGCTTTTCCTGCCCTCTTCTCATTTGCTTTCTTTAATCTTGCTTTTACTGGGCTCAAAGGAACCACAATAAACAGCAAAGGTACAAAGTGGAAAATATGCCTGAAGGTGCCCATCGAGAACTAGTAGCACCTACCAGGCCCTGGGAGATGAATGACAGGCACCACACCCACCAGCTAATTACAAAGGCTAAGAAAGCAGGTGCCTGCCAAGAGGATCTGTGACAGCGAGTGAGCTGGCGGGTTCATGGGCAGCTGTGAAACTCAGGTCCTCCATGAATATGGCCCTGGCCTGAGGCCATCCATGATCCATCTCCACAGAATGAGCAGCGTTTCTTTCTGGCACTTTCAATTTTCCAGTTGCTAAATATGGGCCCATTCCATTTCCACGGCTTTGGCCTAGAAGTCTGTGCAGTCAATCCTACATGGGGCTTGGTGGCAAATACCTGGTCTTTAATACTTGTTTGCTAACACTATTGCAGTGGGTTGAAGTATGCTCCCCAGCTCCAAAAGATATCTGCAGATCCTGATCCCTGGTATTTGTACAAGTGAATTTATTTGGTCTTTGCAGATGTAATTTTTAAGTTAAGGATCTTGGGATGACATCATCTAGAACTTAGGATGGGCCCTAAATCTCATAAAAGGTGATCTTACAAGAAAAAGAGAGGGAGACTTGAGACAGAGAAGATGCCTTGTGAAGACAGAGGCAGACACTGGAATAAAGTTTCTCCAAAGCAAGCAAGGCCAAAGACAGCTGGCCACCTGCAGTAGCCAGGAGACAGTCGTGGGATGGAAGGAATCCACCCTACCACCACCTTGGTTTTGGACTTCTGGCCTCGGGAACTGTAAGAGAACACCTTTCTGTTGCTTTCAGCCACCGAATTGTGGTATTCGTTACGGCAGCTCCAGAAACTACAGAGATATTAATTCCCTCAATGAGAGCATTTATGCAGGTTTCTATTTTGGTCCTTAATTGAGGAATGTGGATCAGTGAGTCACCTGCAGTTGGTGGCTCCACCTGATCTGTGCAGTTGTGCGGCAAAGAGTATGCCGTCCCAGGTTCTCCTCCATGGAGAGAAGCGTGGCTCCACCGCCATTCATAATTTTATTATTTTCCCCAGGAACTGGGAGAACATTTTCTTGGACTTAGAGAACTAAACTGCAAGTGTGCAAAGGCAATATACATGTGTGGCACATGAACATCACTTTTCTACGATTTCTCTGAGCGTGCCCAGTGGTAACATGCCAAGCAACATACCTTTCCTGGAGTGCCTGAGTTTGCCAGACCATCACCGTGAAGAACTAAAGAGATCCTAGAAATGTTTCAAACTAAAAATAAGGATGCCATCTGGAAGTCTAATCTACGGCCTTGTTCATTCTGATGAGCATCATCAAGCAAGGCCTGAGAGTGGTAAATATAGGTTCCCAAACCTCCTGCAGTCACCAGATCACTGTACCCAACGAACATGCACCAGGGAGAGCTGTCATAACTAACACCCGGCAATGTGACCAGGTTTGGGAATGCAAAGTCATTTCAGACTTGGTCCCCAGATCACCCCATGATGCACCCTATTGGGAGAGTCACAGTTGGGGAAAAGTAGAAATGGGTGTAATCCCCCGTTGCAACTGACCTTGAGGAGGTCACCGCACATCAGCTGTGCCTCCCTGAATGTCTGCCCTCTGACACCTTGGGAGTGTCTGGTCAGATGGGCTGAAAGTTGAAATGGTTAAGAAGCAGGGCTTTCCTCTTCCCATTCTAGCGGACAGAAAAATGATATGGGTCAAAGACATCTTTGTGTCTGTGAGGAAGAACCTGCTAGGATCACCATTGCTATGCGCTCCTTTGAGTGATAGGGACCCAGCCTCACTACGGCCCTGAGTTCCAGCTGGTCATCTGGCTGCAAGTGAGTGGCATGCACCAGCCATCTTACAGGTAGATCTAGGTGCACGTCTAGGTTTGGGCTGGCAGGCTGCATGGCTCTTCTGAGTCTTGACCTCGGAGCTTTGGTGCCCCATCCTCCCTCCCCACTTCCAAGCAGACACAGGAGCAACCCAGGAACACACCTGGAAAGTGGCAGAGCCACAGGGCAGAAGCAGATGAGGTCCCTGAGTGACAGTGAGGAGAAAGCTGCCGGGCAACGCAGGACTGCTGTGTAAGGGGGACAAACTTCCCATGTCAGCCACTGCCATCTGACGGTCACTGAGTGCAGCAGCTTAGCCTTGACCCTTACCAAACCTCAGCATCAGACACGCAATCGCTCAATCAATGCTCCTTCCCCGAATGGATGGAATTGGCATTCTTCAGATCACACAAGACAACAGCATCCAAACCACATGAGGACAGGAGCTGGTCTGGATCACCAGCCGGTGGCCTAGAAGGCTGGACGGTGCCTTGAGAACCGCTCAGCTCCCGTCTTGCCTGGGCAGGACTTCCTGGGCGGCTCTGTAAATGAGATCTGTAGTCCCTTGGACGCACAAGAGGAAAATACGAACAGAGGAGGAAGCCTGTCACGAAACTCATTTACCTAGTCTTTGGAAATGTACTGAGCTTCTGTCTGCTCACCCTCCCGCCTCTTTTTCCCCTTTGTAGGTGAAGGGGTGTGAAAACGGGCATTCTTTGGTAAAATAGTGATTTAGCTGATGGTATCATTTAATAATGCTCTTGTCATAAAAATTAAAATGTGACCCTTTTAGGGGCCAGGGCTGTAGTTCAGAAGTAGAGCATGTGCTTCAGCACGTGCGAGGGTTCCATCCCTGGTACCACCAAAAAGTAACAATTTAAAAAAAGCAACTTAATGCTCCTCCTAGCCTTGAAAATATGAGGAAGCCCCCAGATCCAGGACCCTGCACCCTCAGGCCCTAATGTTCTACAATCCCGCGGCAGTCTTCTCTTCAGCATGGTTATCTTCAGGTTTCTACAAAAGGGCTGTGTCCCCAGGACAACCTGGAAGCACTTCTGGACCCAGTCCTCAGGGCACCTCCATGAGGCCACTGGAACCAAGGGAGTTCCCGTAGCAGCAAGCCAGTCCTTCTCTCAGACTTGCTGAGAAACCGCAAACCTGTACAGCCTGTCACTGAACTTTTAACAGGAAGGCAGTGTTCAGGAAGCACCAGAGAGATGAGCAGAAAGTCTGTCTTAAAACAAAAATTCGATTTTTTTTTTTGCGGTGCTGGGGATTGAATCCAGGGCCTTGTGCTTACACGGCAAGCACTCTACCAACTGGGCTATATCCCCAGCCCCAAAGCTCGATTTTACAATGGTTTAAATGATAGAGGGAATAATTTTCTTCTTCTCCACCAGTTTCCTTACAAGGATCAAAAACTGCAAATCAGTAGCAAAGACAACGGGGAAGACAACGGTCAAGGCTATGATCATGGTGCATTTACTGCCCCAGGCGGAGCGCTTTATGAGCCTCAGCCCTTGGGAATCTCACAAGGATTCTATGATTACCAGCTGCCTGCAGTACAGGAGGTGACACCGCGAGGTCACAGAGCTGGTAAGTGGCAGACCTGGGATTTGAACCCGGGTTGAGCCAGCACCCACCCCCCACTCCCCACCCCCGCTCGATGCATCTTGCTGAGGATGTTCCTGAGCCCTCGTGGCAGGTTCTGGTGTCAGCCCACACTCCTGCTCTGCAGGTGGAGGTCTCAGGATCAGCATCCTCCTTAATGTCCTTGGAGAGCTGTCTCTCATCTGATGCCCTTGTGGGCGCCCTGGGGACAGCATTAGTGAGTCTGTTTATACAACACTGATATGGAGCTTGAAAGTCAGCATCCATTAGGCCTCTTGAATCTCACGTCTGTGAGGCAGATAAGGCTGGTGCCATTTATCATCCTTGATTGACAGTGGGAACTGAAGTACAAGAGGTTCTGTAACTCACCTCAAATGCAGGTGGGGCTGGCCCTCCAGTCAAGGTAAGCATTTGCTATCGTCTAGACAGGAAGCTGACGTGTGCAGAGGGAAGCTGGGTTGCACACTAAGAGATTTCTGGTTGCTGCTTTCTACCTCCCTAAACTGGAGACCAACCTCCTTCCTCCTGGTGACAGCTCCCACAGGTCCTGAGTCCGCTGCCTTCCTGCTCAACTGCCCCTGTGCAGCCCCCCAGATGATGAGCCCCGAGACCAGAGACTGAGGTCACCTTCATCACCTCCATATCCCCAGTTCACAGAAAATCCCTGGTACACTACAGGTGCTCACCAAGGCTTCTCTGAATAAAGGAACCACAAACAATGACCCCACCCTCGTCAGGTTAGACAACCAGGAGGTAGAATCCCAAAGTCTCAGGAATGAGCATGGCTTTGATCTAGCAATTTCAGGTCTTGGACTTTCCATAAGGAATCAGTTAAAATTATTCACGAATGTCCATGGTACAAAAATGTTCACCTTGAGGCTGCTTCTACAGTGAAAAATAGAAAAGGTACCAATGTATCCAACAATAAGGGATATTTTAAAATCTTTAAGATACAGAAGGTTACTATGGCCAGGTGTGGCAGTGCACACCTGTAATCCCAGAGGCTTGGAGGCTGAGGCAGGTGGATCTCGAGTTCAAAGCCAGCCTCAGCAACTTAGCAAGGCACTAAGCAACTCAGTGAGACCCTGTCTCTAAATAAAATACAAAATAGGGCTGGGGATGTGGCTCAGTGGTTAAATCCCCAGTCCAAAAATAAATAAATAAGTAAAAGTTACTATGCAGCCCGTAAAGCCAGCATTGAAGGAATACAGGCCCTAGCCTCCAGGGCATCTGAGAAAACATGCACAAACTAAAATGAGAGGTATTTTCTGATTGCTTCTGTTATTGTACGGTAGCTACAGATTCACACATAATTAGACAAAATTGAGCAGGTCTCTGCAGGGTATTAACGGTAGTTGTCTCCTGGGGGCAGGACTGGAAAGGAACTGTGCCACTAAGAAAAACCGTCCCCACGTGAGGAGGGTGGGAGCTGATCCACCGTGTGCTGCTGGTGTTGAGAAGCTGGTCTCTCGTGGGTCATAAGCTCCTACACTGCTATGCACTGGATGAGGCCAGGTTCTGTGTTCACTGCCAGTGGCTTAGGTAAGGGTCTGAGTAACTCAGGACCCGAGACCCAAAGAAACCAGGGAGCAGGGAGAACCTCAAGAACAAAGGCATGTGCAAAACCAAACAGAAACTCAGAAAGGAAAAACAAAATGAAATTCTTGTCCTGATCACATCTGAATAAGGGGACCCCTGTAACAACCCATGACCATTCCACAAACTATTCTCAGAAGAAGAAATAATGGGTCCTTCTTAAATGCTGATACTTCTCCTAAGGTTGACTGCTCTTCCCTATTTCTCACTTTTCATTAAAAAAAAAAAAAAAAATTGGCTGGGCACAGTGGCGCACGCCTATGATCCCTGCAGCTTGGGAGGCTGAGGCAAGAGGATTGCAAGTTCAAAGCCAGCCTCAGCAACTTAGCAAGGCCCTAAGCAACTCAGTGAGATCCTGTCTCTAAATAAAATACAAAATAGGGCTGGGGATGTGGCTCAGTGGTGGAGTGCCCCTGGGTTCAATCCCTGGTACCAAAAAAAAAAAAAAAAAAAAAAAAATTGGATGAAAATGTCAGAGATCATCAAAAGGTATCTGTAACTAAGAGCAACAAAAATTAGTACCCAGAACATGTAAAGAGTTTCTACCAGTCAATAAGAAAAGATCCATCTCTACCACTCATATCCAAAATGAGGAAGGGAAAAAATGCACCAAAGATGCAAATAAGCAATCACAGAGGCAGCAGCCACATGGGCCAAGGACATACAGGAGGGTGCCCAGCATTCCCAGCAACCCAGAGAGGCCAGTGTCAATTCCACAGCTGTCAGGCTGGTACACTTTGGTCAATAAAATGAAGGTGTCACCAGTAGGTACTCAAGGAAATGCAACCCTCCAACACCTCTGGCGGAACATAAATCAGGTCAGGCATTGTGAAGAGCAAGCTACCAGACGCAGTCAAATTCAAGATTCTCCTGCCTTATGACCAGCAGGTCTCTAAGTCTGCCCAACACATGGAGAAATTCTCACACATGTGCAAGGAGAGCGTAGGACAACAATACCTTGCCACTCTTGTTGAAAAAGGCATACATGCGGAAGCAACCTACATATACACCAAAAGGGGAATGGACAAATTACTGCCATTCTATAGAAAGGAAAGTGAATGAAGTAGCTCTACACAAATCAACATGGATACATCTTAAATCCATAATGTTGGAGAGAAAAAAAGTTGCAAAAGATTTTGCACAATGCAATACAACTTACATGAAATGTGAAAGCAACACAAAGTGATGATAGATATTAAGCTAGACAAATACACACGTGTGGAAAAAGCATATGATGACAAGGCGTGTCAACTTCAGCACAGAGATTACGCGGTAGGGATGAGGGGAAGAAAGCAACTTCAGGACACACAGTACTTCAGGAATGCAGGAAGTAGTCAGACCTCAGTGACATTAGGAAAGGTACTGCTGTGTTCATTATCTGTGACTCCAACCCAGGATTTTGCTCATTTTCTGTCCAAGGAAGACAGAAATCTCTAGGTTTCTGAGTAGACACTAAGTGCTGACTAGATTCATGGAGTCCATTCCCAAAGGTAACATATGACCAATATGGCAGTGATGGGGGGTCCTCCCTGTTAACCCTGCCCTTGCCCATACCCTCATCTGTGTCTATGCATTGGGTCCTCCTTGCCCTCAGGCCCACAACCTCAGTGTGGGGACTGTATCTCCTTGGTATGTCCCATGGAGCCTTGTGCAGTGGACATCAGTCAACATGGATAACCACGCAATGGAGCAAACTCTAGTTTCGCTAGAGCACTTACAACTTTAGACAGCAGTGAACTGCTGGATCCCCTGGAGGGCGAGCTGCTAAAGGAACTTAGCAACAGTCTTCTTGAGCTGAAAGCACCATCCTGTCATTCAGCATCCGTTCAGCACCAACCTCCTACCCCGGGTCCAACCTCAGTCCTGGCTGCTTTGGAGGCTGGCCAAGGCACAGCTGGCTTCTTTTAAACTAGCTCCTAAAGGGAGACCGGGCTGGTCTAGGGAAGGGTGGAGACACCCCTTCTTCTGGAAAAAGGACGATTTCACGTGCTCTGTGCCATCTGCCGCAGCCTAGACTCTACTATTACTGCAGCAGCTGAAAATATTCTGAAAAGAAAGTTGCACTCATTTTCTCATTGCTTGAGCCTATGAGATTTTTTTTTTTTTTTTTTGGTGAATTACATTTTTTTGAGGACCCACTGCGTGCAGAGTCCTGGGCTGCGGGATGCCAAAAGCCAGGTAAAGGCAAAGAGGTAGCCACTTCCCCTGGAGATGATGGGATGGGCTTAGGGTCCTCGGCTGGGATCTCCAGAGGGGCCTCTGGTGGCTCAGATGGACACGGTGCCACAGCAATTGTGGCCACAGCACAGACAGCCACCATGTCCTTTGCTGCGCGGGCACTGCCAAAACGCTTCCTGTTAAGTGGTTAAATATGTGGATTCACTGTCAGCAAGCACCCTCCCCTGGAGACTTCAGAGGGACCGTGGCCCCTCCAAGTTTGGCTTTTGGACTTCTGACCTCCAGAACTGTAAGAAAATAGATTTTCATTGTTTTAAGCTACCAGATTGCAGTGATCTGTTAGTTACACCAGCCCTGGGTAACTACCTGGTCCACTGACCTTTACCTCTAGGATCTGCCAGGATGATGTGGGGGCAGGGAGAAGGCAGAGCAGGGGAGGGACACACTTGGGTTCTGTTCCTTTCTGACTCAAGCCAACATGGACCTGGGAGGCTGCCAACACGAACACCAGTGCTCTTCTGATGCAGGGTCCTGGCACCTAGAGCCTTCCCCCTCTTCCCCAGGAGGTGCTCTGCTGGGGGTCTTCATTTTGTGACACAGTCCTCTGGATACCAGAGTTGTGATGAAGAGGATTTATTTTGAAGAGACACTACAATAGCTCCAGGCTGTTTCTCTCTTCTTCCCTTTTTAAAAGGCAAATCTATCTTAAAAAATAAATAAATAAATAACAACACCTATAATCCCATCCCCCTAACAGAATTATTTCTCATTTTCAAACATTACCACTCAATTAAAACAACTTTCCTCTGCTCCTTACCAAGCGGTGCAATAAACACTTCTCTTTGTTGCTGTTGTTCATTTAACTAAACATTAACCCAGGCGTGGTTTGGTTTCCACCAACGACATGGAGGAGACATGGAGGATTGGTGCTATTACTCTTCCTATTTCCCTAAAGGAAATTAACCACTAACGGTGACCTCCTCCAAGACGGCACCCTCACTCCCAGAATACACTCTTTTTGCTCAGTCAGTACTTAAGATTTTATCTTCCATTCTTTACCCCTGCATTTTAGAATCTTTATGAGTCCCTAAACAGTAAAAGGCTGGGATTAGACGTCTGGAGCTATTCAAAACTTGAAAATGAGATGCCATAAAAATCATCACATCATAAAGCAATGCCTGTGAGATCCTCCCCCCTCCCCCACCTGTCATTTATCTAGAATGACTCTTAACTAGTTCACACAACAGGAAACCTCAGCTACCTTTTCCCAGCATCAAAACCCAGCAGCAATATATTTATTGAGCAAACACAAGGAACAATGATAATACAGGTCTAGATAGTGCTTATTCTGTGCCTGGACTCTGGGAAAGGTTCTAACAGATGAATTCACTTACTCCCACACAACGCTGTGTAGACAGCACATGGCCCAGGCTCTTTCCACCTACATCATGGGAAGCTCCCATTCTTCAGGAGGCCCCCCTGAGGGTCTAATGCAGGGCTCCTCTCCTCCTTTGGATGGTTTTTTAATAACAGACAGCAAAAGAGAGTTGATGGTGGAGCTGATTTTAAGGCAGATCAGGCAGTTACAGCTCACCTCCTGGCAGCCACCAGGGGAACAGAGAACTAGTCAACTTAGACAAACTAACACAAAAGTCCTTGAGGCTGGGGGGATTTAATGTGGACGCAAAGAAGACCTATTAGACAAGGAGGCCTGAGCCATTTCAGTGAGAACACAAAGAACCACTAAAAAGGCCAGGCATGGTGGCGCATGCCTGTAATCCCAGCAGCTTCAGAGGCCGAGGCAGGAGGATCACGAGTTCAAAGACAGCCTCTGCAACTTAGCAAGATCCTGTCTCAAAATAAAAAACAAAAAGGGCTGGGATGTGGTTCAGTGGTTAAGCACTCCTGGGTTCAATTCCTGGGACTTAAAACAAAAAACATTACCATGCAACCAGCAGATGCTGGGAATGGTACAGAGCAGGCCTGCAGAGAGGACTTTATCCCAACAGCAAGCCCCAAGCTCTCAACAACCGGCACAGCCTGGTCCCCAACCAATAGGAATCTCTGCCTGATCAGGTTGGATTCTACGAATCCAATCCCAGCCAATGTCCTTCCTGTTAATCCCATCCAGCAGAAGGTGAAGCAGACCCTAAGAAGTTAAGTAACTTGTCCAAAGAGACACAGCAAGAGGACATGCCAGGATTCCCACGTTTTCTTAGACCACATTGCCCCCCATACTTCCTAAGAAAACATCATCAGTTCTGAGAATGTAAATAAGTGTTTTTAAACTTTAGGAAGATTTCCTCTCAAATATGGTTAAAGTTCTTTTAAAAAGTTGGAAGAATAATGTTGTGTGACAAGTGATCATCACGTGACTTCACATTTCAGTGTCTTGGAAGATCTCCACTCCTTCCTGCACTTATCATCCGTGACGGCCTCGGCATCACCACGGTGGGGTTGAGTGGTTGCGACAAAGACCATATGGCCCGCAAAGCCAAAAGTATTCACTCTCAGGCATTTTGTGGAAAAAAGTTTGCAGCCCACTGATCTAGAAAATTTACTTAGGAGAATTACTCTTTCTCTCATGATAAAAAAATTAACATGTCACTAATGCACTCATAAAACAAATTACAAACAACAGGCCATGATAATTACTAAATTCTACAGGGTGGCATGGTGCCAAGCATGCCTGAGCCTTGATGGATGACCTTCCTCTAATGAGCCCTCCGTCCTGGTCATCTTACATCCAGTATGTCTAGGAACCGTGATGGGGGTGGGGGGCTGAGGAAACAAACCTTAATGTTCATCCTCTCTACATGTTGTATGATTTCATTGGTAAAAAATCTAAAAACCAGGCAATCCTAACCCAGGCTGTTCGAAGCGATGACAGATTTACCTCCCTGGGGCTGGGGGTGCAGCTCAGTAGTAGAGCACATGACTAACCTGTGCATGACCCTGGTACAATCCTCAGCACCAAAAAGCAAAGAAAAAATTACTTTTGTGGAGGGGGGGGGGCGCGGGGCCAACAGAAGGGACACAATGGTAGGGGTGCGCTCTGTGCTTTGATCTGGGTGCAGGTTACTTGAGGGTGCCCAGTTGGTGAAAATGCACCTAAGTGAACACTAATAATATTGCACTTCCTGTGATGCATGTAGATTTCAATGTCAGTAGAAGGTTATGTCAAGAAACAGGGACCTCTCTCCTACTTGGCTACATGGAAGCCACGGTGCTTATTCTGAGATGTCTTAGATGCGGAGAATGCACAGAGCCCTGGAGGTCAAGCCCAAACTGCTCAGCAGACTCATCCTGGACCACATGGGCTCTGAGGCCCAAGGATGTTCAGAGGGGCAGCCGGTTCCCATGCCCGCCAACTCTCCAGCTTCTAGGGTGCTGCAAACTCCCAGGGTGCTGGAGACCCAAGCAGGGCCGCTATAACCCTACTGGGCAGTGTACAAATTGGCCTGCAGAAAGTGACCTCTTGACTCAGTAAGAATGTGGAGCTGGAGGAGTAATCCTGGTTTCTCCAGCTATTAAGAAAATGGAAATTTCAGCTTTAATAGCAGATCACTCTATAATACGAGTAATTTATTTCATTTAAGGTATCAGCCACAGGAAGCTCACAGCATGAAAACCACATTAGAGTCTTCAATATTAACTTGAAAAGTCAAAATACCCACTAAGACATCTTGCTTCTTAGCTCTATAAATTTATTTCCCCTCAGTTCCTTTAACCTGTTTATTGACAGCTCGCTGTGCGGAGGGAAGCCTTGAGCTGCTGTGGTCCTGGAGATGACATCTGCCTCAACCTTCAGGAACGCTAGCAAGGAGGAAGAAAGAGCCACAGACTGAGAGGGGTACCTGCACCCGATCCTAAAAGACAAGGAGGACCGGGCCCGGTGGCGCATGCCTGTTATTCTAGCAGCTGGGAAGGCTGAGGCAGGAGGATTGTGAGTTCAAAGCCAGCCTCAGCAACTGCAAGGCACTAAGCAACTCAGTGAGACCCTGTCTCTAAATAAAATACAAACCAGGGCTGGGGATATGGCTCAGTGGTCAAGTGCCCTGAGTTCAATCCTTGGTACCCCCAAAAAAAAGGGATGAGGAGGAAGGATCAGGGGAAGGATGGATGGACATCCAACCATGACTGTTTGCCTACAGTGTGTGATCCCTCTCCTCGCCCTCCCCAGAAGGTGGGCTGTTCACTTAAGGTTGCAAATAAGATCAAGGCACTCCCTGAACTACCTAAGTGACTTTGCTGACCTTGAGTCCACCTTCGAGTCTCACCTCACTGGTCTTAGTTCCAGATGCAAAGGCTGTGACTGGGGTTACAGTGTGGACTTGGAATCCAGATGACTAGTACCTCAGTCCCACCACCCGCCAGTCACAAGACCGTGGGCATGTCAACTAGCCTCTCCGTGCTGCCTTTTCCATGTCTGTAGGTGGGATGGAAAAGTACCCACCTTGCAGGGTTCGTGAGGATCTGAGGAATTCACACAGGCTGGTGGGGTGCAGCATGACCCTCAGGGGTGTGAGCTCGGACCTCCACCTCTGCTATTGCTGTTATTACCATTTTCCTCTTTGTGACCTTCACACCGCTTGGTGCCTGGTCCTGGAGAGACATGTCTTCAGGCTCTTTCTCCAATTTTGACTCAAACTTCAGCCTAAGCATGGCACTGCAGGAAGGCCATCCCGACCCTGACCTGCCTGTGTCCTGGTACCTTCCACTTGTCACAAAGCTTAATTACGTGGCTATGGCTGTGATGACTTCTATGATGTCTGTCCTCTTGTCCACACTCAGTGCTACCTCCTGGCACCATGAAGGGGCTGACTTACATGCTAACTAGGGAGCGAGCGCAGGAACCACTCCAGGCAAAAGGGGGTGTTCATGCAAAATGAGGCACCTGAGAGGTCACGGCCGTGCACGAGGGGCAAGCACCATCTTGCAAGGGAGCAGTGGTGAGGAGCAAGGGGCGGCTGCAGAGGGTGCTGAGGCAGTTCACAGAGCCAGCCCGGTTGGGTTGTCCCCAGGGAGCCACCCGGAGGATGGAGGAATGTTGGCTTCAGGATGTGCTCCAGTGCAGAGGGGACCAGGGGAGGACTGGAGGCCACGCCTTTGACTGCAACAGTCATAGGTGTGGACAGGGAAGACGCCAGCCACCACCTCAGGATGCGGCAGGGAGTCCTGCGGGGAGAGAAAGGATGTAGAAGGACTGGAACAAGCGGCTCACCAACTGGGCGAGTTCTTGGGAACGAGTAGTAGAGGGACTGGTTCCATTTTCTTTCCTTCCTTAGGCAAACCCTTAGGGAGGGGAAACAGTCTATGCAAACCAAACCAACCCCACATTGGGGTCCAGTTTCCATTCCCTTCCGTGGGCCGGCCCACCTGTCCAGAGGTGCGTATCCTGAGCTGCCACTCTCAGGGGATGAAGGCAAACACAAAGAGACTCCCCACAGGAGTTCCTCTTCCACAGACACCTGAAGCCCAGTGAGCCAGAGGGTTTCTGAGGACCAGCCTGTGTGGACAGGTCACTGCAAAGGCCCGAGTGGGCCTGCAGGGTTCCACCTGCTGCAGGCTGGGTCTTTCAAGAGTGCTGAGGTAGGTGGGAGGCCCTGACCCTGGGAGAAGATGAAAGATCAATACCGAAGGGAGACAGTGAGTGTTGGATGTTTTCAAAAACTCAGTCTCTTCCTCCCCTGACAGATGAAGTGGAAAACACCGAATCTGGCACTTTGAGGGCAGCCAGGGGAGCAGCTGGAGGAAGGTTAAAGAAAGACCCAGTCAGGTGGAGGGGGCTCACGACAGAGCCCTGCACCTGGGGCTGGTCTGTGCACAGAGCAGGTTTGCAGGACACACCAGCAGCCTGGGGGGTGGCAGGCAAGGAGGATCGGAAGCTGAGTGCATGGAGCTGCCAGCAATGACTCAGGTGGCACTGAGAACAGGCTGGGAGCAGCCTTCACGCCGTCCCTTTTGGTTAAGATGCAACTGCAAGTCCACGCTTTCCACCCCTCCTTCAGCTCCAAAGACAGGACACAATAAAAAAGAAACACAAAGCAAAACAAAAAAGCCCAGAGAATTCGGAAAGATGTTTTAAACTGTCATACCAAAATAAACACCTCCAGGGGATCGGACCTGTGCAGAAACCCCCAGCAGGGACTGGGGCTGATGCTATGGGCCCACCCAGCTTTAGATCTGAAGCAGCTTGAGCTCCTGCACAGAAAGAGACTAAGAGTGTCCTGTGCAAAGTGGAGCCTGAAGTCAGGCTGGCAACCAGCCTGCCACACGGGACTTGCTTCAAGGGTCATAGTCCCCATCCTAGGAGATTTCTTGACCTCAGAATCCTCATCCACTCTGACTCTGCTCTGCAAAAGGCTCTTGGCTCTCTAGGCCAGAGGAATTCAAGTGGAAACAAGTTGGACAACTGGGAGTGAGGAAAACAAACACCTGTCTCCAGAACTCTGAGGGGAGACCACTGCCCCCGGCCAAATGCTCTTAAACCCAAGAGCCTGCTTAGTCCGTGATCTTTAATCCCTTGGACTGAAGAGAGTTGAGCTCAAAAGCACATTACCACCTTCCACAGAGGAGACAACTCCAGGGTTGAGAACTGAGAAATGAAGGAGGGCATAGATCCTTCAGCTCTCTGCAGGCGGTGAGGACATCCTGAGGGCCCTTTGCTCAGGAGACCTGAGCGGGGTGCGGTGGTCACCTGAGTACTCTCTGCTGAGGTCCGGATCTGCTCTTTTATCTACAACTAGCTGAGCAATCAAATCAAATGAAACTTCAACCCTGATCAAGCTGTACATGGGTATCAAACTCCTCTTGTCCTGGGATCGGCAGAAATGAAATTTCAGCATGGAAAAAGTCCTCGAGCACCTTGCACAAATCAATAGGCAGCAGATTGCACGCTGAAGGGAAGAGCCCTGGGCTTTAGCACTTCAAAAGACACTTATTTCAAATTACAGACTGGTATGGCATTATTCAAGCTCTTCTTCATCTTAATGGTATCTACAGGGTAGGCTTAAGTCTCTCTCATGCCTTAAATTAATTTCACAAGGCTAAAACTCAGGCTCCTAGGTGCTTTGTCAATCACCATAGAAGCCACCATAGCTGTGAAATCAATCTCCTTGTAGTTCATCTTCCTATGCACATTCCCTTCCATATAGGTACAATAGTGCCTTGGAATTCCTGTACTTAACACCATGCTGCAACTGACTTTCCAGGCTGTGACACGGTCTACACAGGCACCATTTGAAACCACCATGATTTCTTAGACTCTCCTCCCATTATTAGATGACTAGGCATTTCCAAATATTGTGCACTAATATCAATCCCAAGCACAACACCTGCCATGGAGCACCTGCTATCCTGTGGTGACCCTGCCCTTCTGCGTTCTTTCATTTTACCCTCTGACAATTCATGAGGTGATAATATGCCATTCACATGGACACAGAGTCTTCCCCGTGCCAGACAGCAGGCTAAGGGCAATGCAAGTTAGAATTCCATTTTAACCTTTCAATTGCAATCCCCATTTAAAAGCCCCATGGCAACTGAGGTTTGGAGCAAAGTAGCTTGCCCTGGGCACAAAGTTGTTAGAGGGCCATTGGGGATCAAGACGGAGTTACAGGCTGTCCTCAGTACACCATTACCCCACTGGAAGGAGCATTTCAACACAAATAGCTTTTCAAATACAGTCTTTCTTTAGGCAAATATAGAAGTGAAGTCACTGGGTCAAGGTTATAAATAGTGACTAATTGATACATTATGCTACATTCATTTCCAAAAATACCACATCAACTTATAGGCTGCAGACAGAAAATAAGATTGCCATTTTTAGCTCTCTTACTAACCCTGGGTGTTGCAATTCCCTTAATTTAATAAGTAGGATCTTGCTTTACACTACTTTCTTTATTACCCTTGAGGACATTATTTTTTCTAGAAGTTTATTTACAAGTTGTATTTCATCTTTTGAAAAGGTGGAATATTTTCATGAGCTAAGTATATATTCTGGTGGGTGGATATGGCCCTTCAAAATGAAAAATACTACTCAGGAAGCTAGACACAGCTTGCCAAAAATAATACTAAAGCATAAAAGCAAGAATTAATGTCATGTTTTGTTACAAGTGTTCGTCAACATTTATATAACAATACAACCCCAGAATTTTGGGTGATCTTTTGTTTATTCTTCATCCTTCTTGATATTGTTAGAACTTTCTGTAATCAGCTTGAAATATCCTTACAATAAAAAGAGACTTTTTAAACTCAGAAGAAAAAGGATGATGGTATTTAGATCCTGCTTTTCTGTTTGTATCCTAATAGAAATGAATGATCTCAGATCCTTTGATTTTAGAAAGTAAAAACAGATCAAGAGTTCTTGGGGGAGTCACATGGTCCTGGAGATTTACCTGTTGCCTCTGTGGGCAAGGTAGAGTTACTCACCTCCCTTGTCTCCATCTTTTCTCAGGATGGGAGGGCATGTTGGGGGTATGAACTCAGCTACTGATGCCAGGCCCCTCCTATCAGCTGGTGATTGACAGACTCGCCCTGAGAGCAGAAGGGCTGCCTTTATTGATTGCTTTCTTTGTCTATAATTTTATTTGCCAGAGTTATCTCATTGGTGCAACCCCTGAACCAAGTGTTTCTATAAAAGTCTTGTAAGAAGACATTCACAGAAAAGTAGCCTTGTAGATGGAACACAGCTCTTTCAAACTCGTAAAAAGAAATATTTCTGTTTGCAAGCTCCTGGGTCAGCAGGTGTCCTTTTGGAAGAGTGAAGATTAGACATTATTCTTCAGACAAGAGGGAAAGGTCTTCCCCAAGCTGAATTCTATGCTTTTTACTGACATTTCCTCAAAGGGGGATGGTCAGCTCTCATATGCTGGCAAAACAATAGGGGAAAACCACAGAGAAATTGTGTAACATTTTTAAAAAATGTTCAAAATGTTAAAAAAAATCTCAGAAAGGGTTTCAGTGGTCAAGAGTTTAAAGGTGGGTGAGCTGGACAATTTGATTAACTGGGCTATCTCTGGAAAGCCCGCACCTTGAATGTGTTCTCAGAGTTATTGAGATGATTTGTCAAAACCTCTCCAAGTACAATGCTCAGTCTGGAAACTCTAAATTCCATCAAAGGTTGATCGATAGCATCCATAGGTGGGGTCTTGGCTAGGATCCCAGCATCATGGATACCCCAGCAGGGAATTCCACCTTTACCACTTTACTGGACAGATAGCTCCCCAATTATGTGGAGTGACACACGAGGCCAAACCAGGACATATTCTCATGTACAAAATGTCCTTTGTGCCACAACACAGAATAGGAGTTGCCTCTGTCCACCATGTCCAACTGTCTTCAATCTCAATAGCACAACAGCCTACTGTAAAATCCACTGCCCTCTCTCCACCCAACCCCAGAGCGGCCAGCCACCTTTCCACCTGCCCCATGTACTCAGGTTCAGTGGGAGGTGTCACTTGCAAAAATATATATCTGCCCCTGAGCGGAAGCTGTAAACCACAGGCCTAGATCACAGGCCTAGATCAATAGTCTATTTTCCAAGAATAACAATTCCTCAAGAATTCATTTAGGAAGGTTGTTCTATTAAATTGAAGTTGATTAAAACATGGATTTTTTTTTCTCCCTCTCAGTTAGATATATTCCTCCAGACCAATTAATTTGACTAAAAGTTTCCAGATTAGCTTTTTTCCTCCATCAAGGAGAACATTCCAAATGTTCTCGATGGTGAGAGCTGGGGTGATTAGGGAGTGTCAAACTGAGTCCAAATGTGGCAAGTTATGATTTGTGAACAGGTGAATAATTATATCTAAATGTGTGCCTCGAACTGACAAAAATTACTTTTGAAATATGGGGGAGAGGACTAGTGGTTTCCTCCGCTGTGTATTCCGCCAGCCCATGTGGTCAGCTAATAAGGCAAGGTCACAGGATGGCAGGGACCAGGAGCCCTAGGATTCCTCCCCAGTTCCTCCACCATGTGGGTCCTTTCCACTTATCTTCGTTCTCCTCTTCATGCCTACAGACATTGTCTAGCAAATTTCAGAAGCTGGGGCTGGGGGTGTGGCTCAGTGGCCGAGCGCTTGCCTGGCATGCCTGAGGCTCTGGGCTCCATCCCCAGCACTAGAAGGAAGGAAGGAAGGAAGGAAGGAAGGAAATAAATAAATAAATAAGGAAGGAGGGAGGACCTTGTGAGCAGGATTAGAACTTCACTGGAGCGTGCAGCTTAAATGAGCAGGTCATTTTTCTACAGCTTACACAGTGCTCACCCCGAGCACAGGGGTCACCTGGCCACCCGAACAGCATTCCTAGAGATGGATGGGGCAATTTCCATAGGCGTTTTAATAGTATTTGAGGGGGATGGCTAAATGACGTGCTCCAGGTCAGGAATGGAAGCTAAATGACATGCTCCAGGTCAGGAATGGAAGCTGAACCTGGAACCTGGGACTCTTGGCTTCTGGCCCAGAGTACATCCCACCAGATTATGCTGCTAATCTGCTAATGGAAATTAAATTTCCATAATTCAGGTTGAGACGTTCACAGCTATTTAAACACTCAGTTCCAAAAAGACTACAGTAATATCGAGATGTTACATATAATTTTAATAGGAAAACTGCCAAAATGAGTAAGGAATGGCAGGGAAGCCTGAGAAAAAGAGCTACAGCAGAGTGTTTCACACCACAAGTAAGTGATGTAGCACTCTTTCTCATTGGCATCTCTTCCCCTTCTCATGGTGCTTCTCAGGCATCACACCCACCACCAACCAACTACACTAGTCCCAGTGCTTGAAGCCATTTCTAAAATCAACTCTTTTTCTTGGGTATAACTTACATCTTTCATGCATTTTTACAACACGAACCTGACTGCATCCAAGATGTAGTCAGGAGTCGGCATGGAACCAGCCCCCTCCTGCCTCCTCTGGTGACTGTCTTTGCTGGCAAGATGTGCTTATCCTGAAGCTTGGCACCATATATGAATTTTGCCTTTTTGTGAACTTGATATATATGGACCAATACATGTAACTTTGGACCTGGGTCCTTAAGCTCAACATTATGTCTGAAAGAACCACATTTTCGTTGCACGTAATAAGTTTTCCAATCAACACTGTGTAGACGTCACAACAGGACCATACCGAGAATCCATTCTACCTGTGAGACGTAGCTGGGTAGTTTCTAGGTCAAGGCAGTAATGAACAAAACCACCATGAACATTTCCACGTGACTTCTGGTATCCAAATGCATGCATGCACACATTTCTTTGGGACATATGTCTAGGATTGGGAGAGTCAAAGGGATATATGTTTAACTTCAGTTCACAGCGACAGTTTTCCAAAGTGTCACTGCGGAAAACTTGCATCTCGTTTAAGTTGACAATTTACATTTCATGTCGTTGCCAACAGTTTTTCATCTCCTTCTTTCTTATGACCAGAGGAGTTACCTCACCGTGGTTTTAATTTGCATTCCCCCAGTGACGGGCTGAACACTTTCCCAATTGTGTACTGTCCATTTGTACACCCTTCCTTATGAAGGGTCCAAATCCATCATCCATTTTTTTTCTGCTGGACTGTCTTATTGATCTGTGGGTTTTTTGTTTTTTAAAAAATATTCTGGACACCAGTGTTTTAATAGTTACAGGGGTAGCGATTTCCAGCCTGCCTTTTATTCTGTTCACATTTTAATTAACAGGAACTTTTAATTATAGGGCAGTTCAATATATTAATCTTTTCCTTTATGGTTAGGGCTATTTACACTCTGTTTAAGAAATGATTTTGAACTCCAAGTTTAGAAGTACATTCTCCCTCTTTCATTTTGTGGCACGTATACTGTTTTCTAATTAGAGAAATTAGATCTATTATCTATCTGTACTTGGGGTGTCCCTTGGAGTTGAGACTTTTTATATGGCCATCCTACTGGCCCATCCTGTCTTCCTTGACTCAGCAACTGAAAGCACAGTTTTAACATGAAACTGAGCCAGAAAAACATCCAAAGACTCTAGTGCTTCAGTCTTCCATTCCCCCAAATATCCTTGCATAACCCCAATAGGAACATGGAAGCATAGGGCCAAAGATGGAAGGCTTGGTTCTCCATTTCACCGTGTCATCAAGACACACGAATGACTCCTTGACTGGCAAGCCAGAGACAACAGAACATGAGGAAATGACTGTTAAATCACCTCAAAATGAAATGATGGTAATGTCATTTTATACCACCAGGCACTGTTTACGTACTTCTCAAAGTCCATGTTTAAAACTGCATTTTAAAAACATCCTAACTTCATTAACTCCACATCAGCTAGTCCAAAGAGCTGTCCAGAGGGGCACGGGTTGGTGAGTGAGCCAAAGGCAACTGGACTTCTGCAGGGCAGACGCCCTGGCCCGTGACCCTGACAGACTGCAAGTGCTGGTGAGGGGAGCACTGGGTTCTGAGCTCTCTGGCTTCTCAAGCCTCAGACTCCTCACTCAGGACCCAGCAGGGCTCCTGGCCAAGCTGCTGAGGAGCCTCACAGGCAGCCTCTGATAGAAATGAAGACTCTTTTTAACCTAGCCCAGTAGATTCATTTCTTCCTTTACTGCTTTCTATGTTTTAAGATTTTTTTTTTTTTAAGGAAACCCATACGTTATCTTTTCTTCTCACCCACTTTCCTTCCACTGGCTACCCAAGACTTTGGTCCCATCACATCCTGGGCATGAACTGAGACTGTTGTGCTTCTTCCTATCAGATTTTCATTTGTAAGACAAATTTTCCAAATATTTCTTCAATGAACACCATGCTGATGCCACTCAGAGGGCCACCTGGAATTCCATCCTCTTTGTGATGTCATGGAGGGTGCACTTTTTATTTCCATGAAACCTCGAGGTAACAGAAGGCAGGAAGGAGAGAGGAAACAGTGAAAAGTGGGAAGGGTAGAGACGGTAGAAACAGAGACCATAAAACAAAACAAAACAAAACAAAACCCAGATCCATTTCCCATCCCACTTGGAAGTCTGGCCAAGGCATCAGGGTTTGGCTCAGGCACAGGGACAAGCATGTGGCTTGGCAGGACCTTTTGTGGGCTGAGATACAAATCCAGTGTCATTAACATCTATGGCTTGGTAACAACCTACCAGTAGGGGTCAGTCTCAGTCACCATCCAGGAGCCCAGAGGCCTCTCCAGCTACATAGCTATACTGGAAAGATCCGGAAGTTGTTGGGTGACATTGTGCAACAAACCACCTGCTGACTCTGTCTTATCTAGTCATCTTTGCACACATTTCCTATCTGCTCACTATTGCAGCTTAATAGAGAAATCAATTCCTTCATATTCCCACGGCTAGATACTTAGCTAAATGATCGCACTAAGTCTACCATACCACAAACTTTCCCTTGATATTTATTTATCATAGCAGAGAAGGCTGCCTTCCCCACAGCTAAAAATTAATACAGGTCGCAAGCTCACTTGCAATGGAAAGTGTCTAAACATTACATAATGTGACAGTTGTATTTTCTAATATTCCCATTGCAGCTTCAATCATCAATGTGGTACACTTCTTTTTCCTTTCTAAATTACATGATATTCTTTCATTAAGCATCGTCCCCCAAACATCCCTTTCAAAGTCCCTGGGATGCTGGTGAGATGTTCATGGCGACATTCCACAGACCTGGGCCTCCTTCCTCCGACCTACTGTAAGGCAGTGTCCCAGATATGACCAGCAAGGGCATCTTCAGTAAGACTAGAAAGCAAATCCGATGTCAAAAATGAGTAGGCTGAAGGATCTATTTGTACTTAATATTTGAGGGTCATTCATGACACACTGCTGAATTAACAAATTGTTGTAGTCTAGATGACACTTCCCATCAGTAGGATACAACTATATTTACATAAGTTATATTTTCCCTTGAGCAAAGTTTCCCCTGCTGATCAAAGACCCATCAAATACAAGACTCAGGAAGAAAAATATTCTCATCACTCAAAAGCAAGAGAAACCATTTCTAAAACCCAGATCGCCTTGTCTTCACAGCCCTTCCTGCCAAAGCTGGTCTGTTTCATTGAAATTTGAAGGTATGTTCCTCCTCCTTCTCTGCTTTCTTCTCCCTGAAAGGGCTCTGGACACCCCAGTTTGCCCATCCTTCCTCCACTTTCAGCAACAATGATCTATCTAAAATTAAAATCCCGGCATCTGTAGGGTTTGTTACAAAGAGCTGGGCAGGTATGACCCTGGGGTCTTGCTCCAGTCCCTGTGTTTTATCACCGAGTCTAATACCGTCAGATAATCTTTGTCCTCCAACCACTTGGGGCCAGGTTTGGGACTCTGGTAGTCAACTGTGAATTCCCACTGAAGTCTCAAAAGCAGCATTAAAATGAATACATACATATTGTGGGCAGATCAGTGCGCCTTTGGCAAGGCCTTAATAGAAAATGGTCAACGGGTTCCAGAAGTTTCTGTCTTCCTACAGCACTGTCTACCAAGATAGGAGAGCAGATAAGGACTGAGACCAGAATCCCAAGAATTCACAGCTGTGCATTTCATTAGTATATCTCTCAGCATGTTGGCGTGGTCTCTCCAGTCTTCAACAAGCATGTGTGTTGAGAGACTCCGGAAAGAAGTACCACCTCTGAGCAGAAGAAGCCCCCTCCTACTGCCAAAATGAGGCTATCAATCATGAAGCTGCATTATCATTATACTTCTGGAGACACGATTTATATTTTGTTGTAGGGCTTTTAGCTGGAGGCAGGATGATAACTCAGGAAGAGGCAAGGTGGGTGCCTCAGAAAGCACACCTCCCTGGGGATTACTGAGATGGAGAAGGAAAGGTCAAGAAATGCACATGGAGAAGACATCATGCAAACTGAACTCTGCAACTCTCAGAGGGCCCTGGAGGCGGCAGGAGGATAAATGCATAGAGGCCCTGGTCTCTGAAGAGCTGGAATCCGAATACTGCAGAGGCCTCTGTGGCGCCCAAGCTGAGTAAGAATTGCTCCCTGAGCACCCACTCTGCTCCAGACGGTGTCCAGGCAACACTAGGAGAGAGGAATTACTTAGTCCCATTTTACAGACAGGACATGGAGGATTAAAGGGTAAGAAATAGCCAGAAGTTTCATCTACAAAAAGTCCTGGGGCACAACTAGAACCTGGTGTTTGCAATTTCAAAGCCTCTTGTCTCTTCACTGGGCTCTGGTCTTTTTAAAGGAGTGGTACCCAGTGAAGGCCACCACCAATGTGATCCAGTGCTATTCAATCTGCTAAAACCCATGAGGTAACAGGTCTGCCTCTTTCGATCACTGACTCACCCCAAGGACTTCCACAGTGCTTGCACACAGCGGGCACCCCATAAATATCAGCTGCTCAACATACTGAAAGCAAGCTGGTGGACAAAGGCCAAGCATTTTTCTTTTCTCTTCTGCCCAACAGAAACTCAATGGATGCCACACAGGAAATTCACATTTTCGAGTGACCTCATCTAAAAGAGTAAAAAGAAACAACATGACTAATGTTCATGTTTCATTTAAAACATGGAAAAGATTATCATGTCCATACATAATCAACATAAGAAAATATGAATATTTCACACTGTTTCATTTATGTGAAGTCTTTGAAATCCAAAGTGTCTTTTCACATTGGACCAGACGTGTCAATTGCTCCTCAGCCTCGTGGGGCCTGTGGCTTCTGGAATGGGCAGCAGTCCTAGAGTCTAGATTATTCTTACCCTAAATCGACAGGATCATCAAGGGCCGAACTTGTAGAAAACTGAAATCTGAAAGCTAACAGGGCTTGAAAGCAACCAGATACCCTTCAGTAGGTGAATGGATCAACTGTGATATGTTCTAGAAGGAAACGTCATTCGGAGATCAAAAGAAATGATAGGGGAGAATCTGTAATTCTTATTGCTCAGTGAAAGAGTGGATCTGAAAGGTTACATAGCACGGTTCCAACCATATACACTCTGGAAAACAGGAAACCACAGAGATAGTAAACATGCTGGTGATTGCCGGGGGCCAGGGGGAGGAAGAGGTGAAAAGGTGGAAGGGACTTCAGAGCAGCGTGACCATACCGCAGGACACTGTGAGCAGCACATCATCACATCATTCAACCCGAGCTGGGCAATGCCAAGCATGAACCCTAATGTGACTGTGGACTTTGGTCGATAATGCTGCATCAGCTGTAATAAAATGTACCATGCTAATTTATGAAAGATATTAATAACTGGAGGAGCTGCATGTGTTTGGGAGGTGGGACAGGTGCTGGGGAACTCTGCATTTTCCTATAAAACCAAAGCTCTAAAAAGTAAACAACAATAAAAAGCCTCACAGCATGAAATTGCTGCCATGGCTATGGGTACTTAAGCTAGAACTCACAGGGAAGGGCCATCATCCATTCTGAATTTAAAAAACACAAAACATTCTGTATAAAAACTGTCCCATGAATTCCTGGGCACTCACTCTACCCATGGAGAATGTCCATCAGGATGGACACATGCCAGTCCCCGGGATTCCCAGATAGGAGTTGGCCTTCCTGGTCAAATCCTGACTCTGGTGCTGGTGGCCAGCCATGTGCCTTGGAAAACTGTCCTCTCCACCCTGAATTTGACCATCTCTGCAATGGGGACAACAGAATCTTTCAAGATCATTCCCTTTGAAGCATTTCTCACAGGACAGGGTGCATGGTGTTCTTAAAAAATGTTATTTAGCTGGGATGATTATTAACCTCACATGCACTAGAATGCTGGGGAACGCCAGCTGGTGGGATGAGCAACACAGAAGACTCGAGGAACTTAGAAAGACGGCTTGACCGGCCATGCAAGTGACATTCCTTATGCTGGTCCTCGCCACACCGGGTTCCCTCTGAGGTCTCTTGCTCAAGGCTAGCCAAGATGCATATCAGCCCGGCCAGTCCATCTACAGTTCCAAGCAAGGAGGACTATGGTTGCCATGCTGGGAAAGACGCTGGAAAGCCCAGCAACATTGGGGGTGGAAGTCTTCCCCAGCCCAGCAGAGGAGGCCTAGGGACACCTATTTTGTTGTTGTACCTGCAATTTTTTTTTAAGTTGCAGTAAAACACATGCAATCATTTTTAAGTGCAGATTTCTGTGGCGACCAATACACTCATATTGTTCTGCACCCAGCATCACCAACCATCTCTCGAACTTTCCATCTTCCCAAACTAGAAATGCATCCGTGAAACACTAACTCCTCCCCAAACCACCACCATTCTACCTCCTGTGATTTGATGCCCCTAAGTACTCTCAATACAAGCAGAATTAATGGGTGTCCATTTGTGACTGCCTTTTTCACTTAGCATAACGGTCTTCAAGGTTCAATCACATTGTAGTACGTGTAGAATTTTTAAGACTGAGCAATATTCCACTGTGCATGTAGGCCGCGTCCTGTTTGTCCATTCATCTTTCCATAGACACGTGGGACACGTCCACCGTTTGGGCTGAATGATGCTGCTATGACCATCGGTGTACGAACATCTTGAGACCCTGTCTGCCTTCCTTCGAGTCAATGCTCAGGAGTGGAATTGCTGGATGTCATGCCTAGATTTTAAGAGAGGCCTCACTCCTGGGTGTGGACATGGATACGCCCAATGACCACACCAAGCAGAAAGGATTCAATCTTCAGGCTGGAAAATGCAACTTCTTAGTGGTGTGGTTAGGATGTGAGGCTAACCCAGCTCCAAGTGGCTCCCCTCTGCAGTCCTTACAATTCAAAGTAGCACTGAACTCCAGTTTCTCACATCTTGGCGGAATTTGGAATTCTGCATTAGAAAAGGCTAATGGATTCTGTACTCGAAAATTTTAAACCCCGGTTCCATCAGTAAATGAAAGATCTTTCCATTAATCTTGACTGAATTAAAATGTGTATGAAAATGATCACTTCTGCATATCTACCCTGCTATCATGTTATCAGATTAATCTCATCAGTCTAATTTAACAGGCTTCAGAATCACTTAAAATGATATGTTTGGAGGAAAATAGGCGCTCTTGCTCTCCACAGGCCCACCTCCTCAGGCAGTCGACCCATTAGTACTTCAAACCCCAGCAGGCTGCAGCTGAGTCAGTATCTACATGGGAAAATGTCCAGGGGAAAGTCGGGACAGACAGGAAGTGAGCAGGGAGGACAGCTGACCACCTCCCTGGCCCTCTGGCTGATGTCCTGAGTGCGTGCGCCAGGCCCTCTGCCTCCAACCAGGCTTGCCCAACAGAGTGACCCCAAGGGACTGGAAAACCTCTAGTGCCTGGTACCAACTCAGAGCGAGAAAATGAAAACTGCCAGAAGTTTTCAGTATCTTGAAGCTCCCCAGGTGATTGCCAAGGCACAGCCTGGGTTTCACACACACAGCTGAAGGAAACAGACTCCGAGTGTGTTACACGGTTTACAAATTGCTTTTTTGTTCATTATCTCTTTGGGTCCTCTCAACAATTCAGCATGGGCTTTGGACTGCTATTGTCATACCCGTTTTACAGATGAAGCAATGGAGGTTCTGAAGTCTGGGGCACTTGCCTAAATCCCACAGCTGACTTGGGGACCGCAGAGTCCTGGCCGAGTGTTCTTCCCACCATACCTTTCCACCTCTCAACTTAGAAAAGCCCTTGGCGATGTTCAGAATTCCCCTTAAACAATACACAGGTGACGGGCTCCAACCACAGACGACCTTTCTTCTCTCCCTGGTCTGATCAGCAATGCTTATATAAGGTCTCTAATTGTTCACAGAACTGGCTTTGATTTCAGTCTGTATTTTACATTTTAAATCACATTCTCATTACTTGCTTTCTTGATTTCCTTTGGGCCCAGGTAAGGCCATCCCTGATGGTGTCATAGACCTGGTTGGACCCTTGAAATCTTCCAGGCATGTGTGATACAAGCACTCTGGAAGTCTTTGGTGGGGGAGCCCAACCCCGCCAAGGGCGCCCACCCCCTCGGCTCTCCAATTTGTAGAAATCGACCTGCTGTGTCTCGGGGAGAGCTCATCCTCATTCCCAAGGAACAATCGCCTTCCCAAATTAAAACTTCCACTCCGGCGTGTCCCAGGAATCGTTCAGCAGCCGTGCCCCAGTGCGCTCATCTGTATGCGCCTCGCTCCTGTGGGTCACATTACAGCTCAGCACTCGTTAAAAGAAAAGGCAAAAGTGACACTTGAAGACACTATAAATAGCGAATTCCAAAATCTATCTGCCCCAGCGGTCCGGACTCATTAGATCTGAAACCGTTGGGTTTTTCACATGAGAGGCTGGAGCCCAATTACCACAGCGCACATACAAGGGAAATTGTCTTGGTAACATTAAGATTCCACTTGTAAGCTGTTTACTTGAAACAGTCCTGGGGTTTTGACGGGCTTAATCCTTAAACAAATTCTGAAAAGATTTTCAAAACGTAGACCCTAGAAGGATTTAATGAAGACTTATGAAAAAAGTATCACTCAAAATTCTCAAAAGAAAGTGCATCTCAGCAGAGGGTTCCTCTCCAGACCTGCTGCTCGGTGGCTATGTCTCTGCATGAATAACTCAGGCCTCTCTGAGTCTCAGCTTCTCAAACTCTAAGACAAGGGTGCTGGAGGGCTTCTAAGACTTGTCCCTGCTCCAACAGTCTGAGTCAGGGACTCCTTTGCCCAGATCTCCCCGTCCACTGCAAGGGCTGAAGTATATTCAAATGAGTGCATCACTGTTCTGCTTGCATCTGGGGGACAGACAGTACACCATTTGGGAGACCCCCCCAGCGCACAGAGCTCTTGCCTCCTGCCAGCACTGGACCCACCTGTTTGGCCTCCAGTAACTTGGCTTCAGACACCAATTGAGAAGCGTGCCCGGCCAGAGGAAGCTGTGCACTGCTCTGCTCTGCTCTGACCGAGGGAGATAACCCACACTGGACCTGTAGCCAGTTCTTGCAGACCTTCACTTCCAACCACTTTCGCTGCCACCACCCCAGGTGTGGCATGTCATCCTTGATTAAAGCAACTGCAGTTAACCCATTCTCTTCTAGTTGGGCCCACTGGGGTTTTGTCCCCCACCTCACCCTGCTCTGCCTCCAGGCAGTGCTTCCCTCTGCAGCTCAATCAGATTCAAATCCCTCAATCTCTCATCAAATTCCCTGCACTGCTCACATCTGCCCAGCTCACCTGCCTTGGCCTGTACCTTGCCCCTCTTTGCCCCTGGTGCTCCAGGGCCGCTGCCAAGTTCCCAACTCCCTGGGATGCTCTCCTCTGCTTTTGCCTAGACTGATGCTACATGAACGACCCATCCTGGCAAAGTTGTCCCCCATGATCCCAACTCCTGCCCCTCTCCCCTACCAGTACACTTTGGGGTTTTGTTTTTTGTTTTGTTTGCCTAATAGCACTTAGAGTTACTTTAGATAAAAAACGTATTTGTTTATAAACACATTCAATGTCAACTCTACCAGAAAACCCAGAAGGGTAAATGTCAATTTATGCTTTGGTGTCTACATGGTGCCTGGTATATAGTTACCATTAAATAAATAGCTGCTGTATTAATGAACCACCAGCAAAACCCATCTCCTTACCCTGGGCCTCCAGCCTAGCAATGTAGGGCCCTGGTAGGTTTTATGAGAATTCCTGAATATATACTTGTGGCCATGTTGGCCAGGGTTATAAAGTTCTGAAATACTTGAGAATTTGGTGGGCTTTATTTTAGAGGCTGTAGTTCTGTCACAAGCTTCCCCAGATGTTGGCAAGGTGCGTGCCTGATAGGCATCTGGACTGCTAGAGCCTGGTGCCCTCGGCCTGCATAGCACGTGGGCCTGGGGATGGGGTATCAGGATCCATCCATCCCTCCACAGCACCTATTCTGCTTCTGAGCTTACAACACTGCTCTCTGGCTAACATCCTCTCAAAGGCCTACAGAAAATCTGCCAAAGTGGAGCTCACCACTCAGGGAGAATAGGGGGAAAAAGACTGAAGAAAAGATTTCCAGATTTTCCAAAGTAAGGGCAGAAAATTTGTCTGATCACCAAATTTTCCGTGGGCTCCACTACAGAGCACCTAAAAGAGGTGTTTGCTTTTGCTAAAACTATTCAGAAAAGCCCCCTCCTCTTTTAAATATGAACTGTATTTTGGTACCTATTACTTGAGAGAGAGTAGTTGCATCCAACGGTTACAATGAACATATCATTTGAAAATCCTAATGCGTAATCCTTTTCCAGAAAAATTTTAAGACTTGCATAATCCATTAGGCTGTGTACATCTTTTTCTTTTTTCTTTCTTTTTTTTTTTTGCGTTGGCTTTTGCACCCATTCAAAGAGTAACTGTGGATCATGAGTGATATGTCTAAGAAATGTCAGCAGGAAGTCTTCCGTTGTACATAGAGCACATGAATAAAATATATTACTAACAATTTTAGAATCGTAATTTGTATCAAGTTGTCTGTCTTTTTGCAAGTTGTTGCACAGAGAAAAGTCTCTGAATAATTCATTACATCCTTCTCCAAGTCCCTTAAAAAACCGGATATACCGCAGATATTATTCTCTTAAGTGAAAAAACAAGCACATAAATTATCAAGTTAGATGGAGCTTGGGGTCCTATCTACTAAAGAAATCCCTGTCCCAGAGTGGGGAGAGGGAAGGTGGTAACTTGGTCTCTTCATCTTTGGAGTCAGAGGTTGACAACCACCTAGTCCAACTGTCAAAGTGCTGGCTGCCAAGTTTGTTCATACACTGACCAAACTAGTTTCCTTATTCCCTTCTCTGTGTGGTTCTTCCCTGGGGAGCATTAGAGGCTTCCCCTCTTCTGCACCCAGCTGCCTTTCAAGATCTAAAGACAGCCTTGAGTTTTCCAAAAGTTCTCCTCTTTGGTTAAATATTTCCATTTCTTTAGCTCCAGGAATCAACTCTTTCAATCATCTCTTTAATATATTATGAACTAAAATGGAATTGGATAGCTTTGTCACCCAATGCCCACGAAGACCATTGTCTTGACCAAAAAAGAAAAAGAAAGACAAAGAAAAGAAAGATTATTCTCAGAGCACAGAGGTCAACTCATTTGTATATGGCTCCAGGTGCCAATGCATATTTTAATAGATGTTTTCTGGTGATAACACTAAAACCTTGAATTTTTAAAGTGCCTTTCAGTGAAAGACCCAAATGTGTTCAAAATGGAGAGTTTCCAGAAATTCGATGCCTGAAGGTGTCCTCAGGAGCTGGCAGTTCTGAGACAAAAAAACTCTATGGGGGTTGGGGGGGACCCCTGCATCCCCACCCCCATTTGGAGCAGAGCTGGATGGATGCCTTCCGGTGCACAGAGCAGCTTCCAAAGAAAATGTGGTCAGCAACATTCATGTGACAAAGTAAGTCAGCAGGCCCCTGTCTTTAATAAAAAGAACAGAAAATAATAGTAGCATTCATCACCAAGGGGTCATGCCCCTTGATGGCAAATGAAGTCTTCTGTCTTTTTGGATTCTGCACAGTTCTGGTCATATGCAGCATCTGGACTGAAAGCTGTTCACCTAAAGAACAATCTAAAATTACTATGGAAACTAACCGTTCATAACAGTGATAGAATATAGCAGAAGTGCCAGGAATAATTTTTTTTTTAAATCCAACTGACTTCTTCTCCCTGTCACTCAAATAAGAATCTGGGTGGAGTAGATTTCCAGTTGTGTAAGTGGTTGACAAAGGACAACCGGGCAATAAGTCACTAGGCCACAGTGCCTAGAAATTTCTCGGATGGAGTTAGAAATCAGGATTTCTCTGAGATAAACTTCAACGAGGGTCTCTGGATGAGCCATTTGCAAGAGTATCTATGGCACTGAAGAAGCAGCAGCAGCCTCACCTGTCATCTGCTCAAGGTGGTCAAGCAGAGTGGGGCGTGCACAGCACCCCAGCATTCTTCCACAGCAATTCTGCAGTATTTTCTTGGTGTTAAGGGATCTGTGGGTGTACTGCCAAAAAGAAGCCTGGTTATGCAAAAAGGGTGACGTTCATTCTACACAGCACTTCCTCCTTGGGCCACATCTACCAATCGAGGAAGAAAACCAGCCCTAAGCACCTGCTATGCGCAAACGCTGCGCTGGCTGCTTGCAAGACTGTCTGCCTTCCAAGAATTCACAATCTACTTAAGGAGACAACTGTGGGGTCATAATGCCTGTGGCTGCACGGGGGGAGGTGGTTGCAGTGGAGTCTTCTAAGTGTTCAGGGGCAACAGGCAGAGCCATATCTGGGGCAGGGGAGTCTCCCTCTTCAACAGAACACACAGCTTGGGAAACCAAGGGGGAGGGCTTCCATCCATAGTGGAAGAGCAGGGCTAACAGGGCAGTGAATGTCACAGCCAAATGACCTTCACATCCACACGTTCACTTTATTAAGGAGAAGAAAACAAAATTTTTTTTCTTTAAAATAAAGGGTCAGCTTAACTTTGGAGAATGGATAGGCTGTTACGCCACAGAGAAGAACACAGCAACACTGGAGAGGATTCCTACCAGGTGTGGTGAGACCCGAGTCACAGCAATGCTCTCTGCAGCCCTTCTGGCTCAAAGGCGGAAACAGGGGCCCCAAGAAGAACTAGCATGATTGTGGATGGAAGCCCTAAGAATCTGCTGGGTCAAGGGCGTCTTCTGCAGGCTTTCTGGCACACTCCCCGGGGTTCTCCAACTCCATGTTCTCCTGGCTTCAAATCTGAACAAGTTTCAGGCTGCTTCTGAGAAGTTCTACCTCTGTCCTGACAGGCTTTCATGGGTGTCTTGGTTCTCCTCTCCATCCCCAGGGTCAGCTGCATGGCTCCCTACTGACAGTGCTTCTCACCTCCATAGCTGCAGCCCAGCAGTGACCACTCAGCCCTCCATAGCTACAGCCCAGCGGTGACCACTCAGCTCTCCATAGCTACAGCCCAGAGGTGACCACTCAGCCCTCCATAGCTACAGCCCAGCGGTGACCACTCA
>JAJEJO010002732.1:0-97045 GCA_020662805.1 Glaucomys volans | reverse complement strand
GGTGACCACTCAGCCCTCCATAGCTACAGCCCAGCGGTGACCACTCAGCCCTCCATAGCTACAGCCCAGCGGTGACCACTCAGCCCTCCATAGCTACAGCCCAGCGGTGACCACTCAGCTCTCCATTACCTGTCTAGACTGCACCCCAAAGTCCAAGCCTCTGCCACATACCTCCAAGAAGACTTGTGTATCGCCCTGGCCACAGACTTTTCCTCCCACAGTGAAGATGGTACAGGCTTTCTACACTCCTCAGCTACTTCTCCAGCTCCCTGAGAAGAGGGACCCCATCTTACACTTCCTGACATCTCTTGCAGGCCCCGGCACAGCACCCCACAAATGAGGCGTCGTGGCGTTTCACTCATGTGGATGTCGGCAGGGACCTTGGTTCCTCACCAATGGCCCTCACTGACAGGCCGCTGGCCCCAGAGTGAGTGACTCAAGGAAAAGAACCAGAGAAGCTGAGTGCCCTTTGCATCTAGTCTCAGAGGCCACACAAGGTCACTGCCACCATTAGAGGCAAATCCCTAAGTCCAGTCCACGGGTCAGGGGATCAGAGGTGAGCTCTACCTCTTGAAGGGAGGAGTATGAAAGAATTTGCAAAACTATTTCAAAACCACAGTAGGGGAGCCTGAGAAACGTGGGAGGAAGGGTGTCAGCAGGTGACAGATGCCTCCCTTCTTATCTTTAAAATTATTCCACTTATTTGGTAGGGAAAATCGTTTTGATTCAATATCATTTGAAGGTAGATGAGCCATGATTTAAAAATCACTCATGGCTTTACAGCTGTAGAAATTTAGATGTGCCCCTGAAAAGATGTACCTGGTACCACAGAAGGGAAGGGCTCTTAAACACTTAGACACAGATGGGGTTAGACCCTGTGGGAGGCAGCCTCTGACACAGCTCCCATGAGCTCCCACTCCTGGTCCTCACAGCTTTGCCGGGTCTCTTCTTTGGCTGGACCTAGTGACTTGCTTCTAACTGATGGAATGCGGCAGAAGTGTTAGGTTGGCCCCACGGAGGTTAGGGTGTGACGTGCTGTGTGTGTGATCCTGTGGGCATCTCCCTTGTGACTGTCCTCTTAGCCTGCATGCATTTGGGAAGCAAGCAAGGGGCTCACGAGACCAGGAGCTAAGAGCTGTCTCTGGCCAACAGCTGGAAAGAGAGCAGGGGCTCAGTTACCACCAGGAGCTGAGTCCTGCTCACGGCCGCAAGCTGGAAGGCAGATCCTCCTCCAGTGGAGCCCTGAAATGAGGAGACTCCCAGGTGCAGCCTGTCAGGGGCCCTGACCCACAGGCACCCGGCTAAGCTACGCTGGACTCCTGACCCCCAGAAACTCAGTGGGTCTTAAGTGCTGTTTTGTTAAGCCACTAACTTGCAGCATTATTTTTACACACAATACATAACCAGCACATCAATCGATTACATTGTACATAAACTTAACACTGAAAATACAGGTACAGTATTTGGCATTGAAAGAAAGGGTCTACGCTTTTATAAAATAATAAGTCCTATGTATTTTTCCAGCACTAACACTATACACTTGAGTTGTATGCGTTTTATGTGAATTATACTTTAATTGAATGAAAATATTTCCCTTTCATTTTAGGTCACATAGAAATAAGGATTTTCATAAAAGAGACAGGCTTAAAATGGAAACTTACTGTTCTGCTATGCCAGGCAGCCTCTGAGATGCACCCACCCCTGGTTTTCGTGTTTTTATGCAATATCCTCACCCTAGGCTAGAGCCAGGACGCACTTCAAAAGCAGGAAACTCAGACTGAGCATCCCAAATGTGAGAATCCAAAACCTGAAACTTTTGGAGTACCAAAATAATACTCGGATTTTGGGAGTAGGGATGCCCAACTGGTATGGTCTTTGGAAATACTACAAAATCCGAAAAACTCTAAAATCTCCAACACTTCTTGTTTCAAGCGTTTCGGATGAGGGACACTCCACGTGGATGACAAAAGAGAGAAGTTTCTTCTTTGATCAGGTCATAGAAAGTTCTGGATTTAGCCTTGCTTTGCCCTCTGTTGCTTGCTCTGATGGAGGTCACCCTGGGGGCTGTCCTGGGGCAAGGGAAGCCTCTGTCAATAGACTGCAGAGAACGGAGTCCTGGGAACAGAAGGCCTGGAAGTGAGGCCCCCCTCACCAGGCCCTGAGATGACCGTGGCCCCCTGGATACTTTTTTTAAAATATTTTTTTAGATGTTGATAGACCTTTATTTTATTCATTTATTTATATGTGGTGCCGAGAATCAAACCCAGTGCCTCATACTTGCTAGGCAAGCGCTCTGCCACTGAGCCACAACCCCAGCCCCCCACCCCATACTTTGATGGAGCCTGTTTAGGCCCCAGGTGGCTACCCGGTTCCTTGGGGCCTGGATTCCTCACCCAAAGCAACTCACATAATAAGCATCTCTTGTTTTCAGCCACTGCATTTCACAGTGTTTGCACATTAATACAAAATTGATGAGACCGTCCGTGTAACTCACAAGTTATATATGCTTTAAAACCGAAGGGGTTGTTTCACAAGTCCCATATACTTGGCAACCAAAGATATTTTCATTAAAAGAAAATAATACACACAACAATGCTGACATCCACCAGGAACAGGACCTCGCAAGCCCCTGGCAGGAGGGTGGATGTGATCTGCACCCGCACACCGACAAGACCCTGAGCAGAAGGGCCCCAGTGTTGGCAAGGACTCTAGAGATGGTCATGCTTCTCCTCTGCCCATGATGGAGAAATCTTTCTCACTTCTGTTCCTGGAATTTCTTTCTTTTTTTTTTTTTTTTTAAGATTTTTTTTTAGTTGTATATGGACACAATGCCTTTACTTTATTTGTTTTTATGTGGTGCTAAGGATCGAGCCCAGTGCCTCACACGTACTAGGCAAGTGCTCCACCACTGAGCCACAGCCCAGCCCCTGTTCCTGGAACTTCCTGAGGCTGCAATGGACCTTTCAGTCATCAAGAGACTGGACAGTCTGAAGAGAAATGTGGTGTGTTTTCCTCAAGGACGAGCAACCAAGGACACCTCAAAGGAAGCCCCTGTGGCAGAAAGCTGGCTCAGAAGCAGGGGGAGGTCAGACGTCACTGGCCCTGTTAGTCCTGGGATCTCAGGTCCCAGAGTGGCTTTGACTCTTCACCAAGGAAAACTAGTGGCATCCAGAACATGTCAGGAATGAGTGTCTGTTTCTTCACGAGACACCCAGAAACGCACGGACAGAACAGTCCAGGGGTTCTCATGGGTTGCTCCAAATGGACATGCAAGCAAAGGGGTCTTAAGAGTCACTCGAAAGGGAAACATGTGGGGAATTTCAGGGGAATTTCCTGATTGGGGAGGGGACAGAGGTACACAGAGACAGGTGGCTTGTGCTTCCCAAAACATTACTTCTTCTGGACTTTATAATCCCCTTCAGACTTTGGGTTCAAGATGAATTCTATCTGTACCATCATGAGTAAGAAGCCACTGCACCCCGCCCCATCCACCCAAAAAAAAGAGGTGAAGAAGAACAGCAACACGGGAGGCAATTCAGAATTTCTTTCTCATAATTATGAAACAAAATTTCCAGAATAGAAAATCAACATTTATCTCTTCTCTCTCCCTCTCACATCAGCAAGGGGTTCATGTTCCTACCAAATACTTTAAATAATTTGAGTTAGAAACACCCCAGAGGAGGTCCAAATGGAATCCACACAACAGCTGAAAATCAATTGGTATAAAATGTCTGGTTTCTGCTCCCTTCGTACTGTAGATAAATAGTGAGTCCCAGAACCCAGTCAAACCTGAGGTTGCTTCTGCTGTGTGGTCTTGGTCCTCCATTGAAGACATCAATCTCTTGAGATGGGGCCTGGGCCTCCAGTGATTCTCACTATCCCAAGGCAGAAGGAAGGAACCCACCAACTGCAAGACCCTGGCTGCTTCTCTCCCAACCTGTTCTCATCAGTCACAAAAGCAAACTAGCAGCTCTTCACTGCTCAGGATTTGAGAGTCCAGGTTCTAAGGACTGAAGATGAGTCCCACCTCCACCCACACCCAACTTTATGACTTTGGTCATGTTATCCACCTCTCTAGGCCTGTTTCCACCTCTGCAATAACTGCACTTGGATGAGTTTCCTGTGGTATTGTTATGAATTAACCCAAGCATGCTGCCTTAACAATGGTGACTTAAATTTCTATTGTTTAATAGAAATTTATTCTCATATGGTTCTGAAGTCCCAACTCTGTCTCACCAGACAAATGCAAGTACTGGCAGCAGGATGGTGCTTCCTCTGGAGTCCCTGGGGAGGGTCCACTCCCTGTCTCTGCCAGCCATGGTGGCTGGGTTGCTGGCAGAGCTGGACCTGGGACTGTACTGCTCCAGCCTCCGCCTCAGTGAATATTCTACCTCCAGCTTCTCTCCATGTGCCTCTGCTTATGAGGACACTGGGGATGGCATTAAAGGGCCACCTGGATAACTCAGGACAATCTGTTCAAAAGCCTTAATTTAATGACACCTGCAAGATCCTTTGCCCTCCATAAGGCTACCTTCACAGGTTCTAGGACCAAGGATGTGGGGCCACTTTTCAGCCTATCACAGCACCTAGCTCAGTGGGTTCTTTTTGAGGACTCCATGAGAAAATGTCTGTGTGGCACCCAGCGTGGTGCCTGGCACACAGTGAGCATCTGAAGAGTGCTCCTGTGTGAGAGCACGTGCCCATCAGCATGGCGCTGAACTGGGCTGTGGCAGATCCGCCATCACCGTGCATCCTTTCCGGAGGGAAGCATACACACTCTAAGAGGTTTTGGCCAAGGGGAGAGTGCAGGGGGCACCCTCATCCCACAGGCCAGGTCAGCCCTGCCACGTCAGTGGACTCTACCCTCCATCTCAGGACCGTTTGGGTACTTATTCCACAGATAATAAGAAATGTGAGCAGCTGGGATTCTGGCTGCCTACTCTTCACTCTTCAATTCTAGGGAGTCTCACTGCACAAGAGGTAGCAGAATGTTCCCTTGGGCTATAGACCCACTACCACAGCTGGTCTAAGTTTGGTTTCTCTAACCAGAAAAAAACCAAGACCCTTTGAGTATACCATTTGGAGTGAGGAGGTACCAGAAACTGAACTCAGGGCACTTGACCACTCAGCCACATCCCCAGCCCTATTTTGTTTTTATTTAGAGACAGAGTCTCACTGAGCTGCTTAGTGCCTCACTTTTGCTGAGGCTGGCTTGAACTCACGATCCTCCTGCCTCAGCCTCCTGAGTTGCTGGGAGTACAGGTGTGGTCCTCACCTGGCTAAGTATTCCATTATTTTCTCTTTAAAGATCAACTTGGGACTGACAGATGGGCCTAAGGAGAAAAGACTACAGCAATGCGTTGTGCAAACATCTAAGCAGCCATGATACATAATTAGCATCTTCCAATGTTCCCAACCAAAATCGTCTAAAGGATGTGTGCCTGTTTCATGTTAAATGATTTAGCATGTCTGCATAGAACAGAATAAAGTGGTTTCTTTGCTCACAATCATTTGCCAAAGTAAATATTCTAGTCAAACTTGTGGCATTAAAGGTTCGTTATTTCTGACATCATTGTGGAAATCACCATATTTTTTAGGCTTCTGGAAAATGCTTCCACATTCTCTGTCAATATTTTGAAACTACGAAAATGACTTGATTTTCAACTGCCAGTCTATGAAGCTAATACTGAATGGACAAGGAATTACCCAGGTGGACAGAATTAATCACGCCTACTATGGGAACGTTTAGTCACTGGTGAATAATAAGAGCTGGTGAAACCCTCCCTCCACCCATTGGTGACCTCAGCCAATGCATGTTTACTGGGCAGAGCTATGAGTCTTGAGCCATTCCAGAGTCTCCAGAGGAGATAACTCTTAAAAGGCCCTGCCCTTTGGGGAGGAAGACAATATGCAAATCACCCGGTGAAAAGTAACAGGAGCTGGGATTGGGGACTGGTAGTCACCCGCAGGAGGACAGAGAAAGCAGCACCCATGGGGAGATTAAAAGAAGGCAGGACTTGCCTAGGTCCTGAAAGGGAAATATTGTCTAATGGGTAGATAGGTGGGCAGAAATGCCTTCAAGGTTCAGTATGAGCAAAGGGACAGAGATGTGTCACATGGGGCATATTTGAGAGATGTGAGAAATGAAGGCAGAGAGATGAGTAGGGGAAAAATCAGAGGGAGCCCTGATGAAGCAGACGACTAGGGACCCGGATGAGAGAAACCAGGGGCTCACCTTGGTTGGCAGCAGAAGGAATAACAGAGGAGGGGACAGATATGGGAGACACCACAGGGGCTTCAAGTCACAGCATTCCCAACACTGGCTTACGCACAGGAACACATTTTGGCCAGAAATGAGGGGAAATATAAAAACAAGCAAGCAAACAAAAAACTGTAGTGAGGTTCTCATAATACAGATGGTGTGGAATAATCTCATTGACTCAGGGAGGCTGAGGCAGGAGGATCACAAGTTCAAGGCCAGCCTCGGCAACTGAGCAAAACCCTGTCTCACAAAAAAAAAAAGGGGGGGGGGGGTGTTGCTTGCGTTATGGCTCAGTGGTTAAGTGCCCCCGGGTGGTTCAATCCCCAGCAACAAAAAAGGTGTGTGGTTACAATTTTTTTTTTTTATAGACACATTGGTAACTTGTTTTGGCAGCCCTAGAAACTAATATAGCTAATAAACCAATCACAAGGATAGAATAATTAAGCATACTCAAGTATCCCAAAAGAATGCAGGAACCAAAGAATTGAATTCAAACAGAAAGAAGATAGTTGACATTAAATGTGAATTCAACTGCATGTAAATTAATAACCATCTCATTGTAAGATGGTGTAACGTCTCTAATTAAATGGCAAATGCTGGGGCTGTAGGGATAGCTCAGGGGTAGAACATTTGCCTAGCATGTGTGAGGCAAAGGCTGTCACACTAGATAAAAGGCAAGGTTCAAACCACATGCTGTCTACCTGAAATCATGTTAAACTTAAAAGTTAAAGGGTAAGAAATGATATACCACATTAACATTAATCTAAAAAAGCTAGACTAGCTCTATTAATAACAGACAGTAACTTTCAGAGGCAAATTAACTGAGTAAGGTATTATTACCAGGCAAAACCTGCTTTTCTTCCTTAAGTAAAAATGAAAATGATAAATTATTTTCCAATCACACTGTATATGAATTAGCTCGTATTTTCCACCAGCATTTGTTGAATATTTGTATTCTACAGGACATATTCAGCTTTGAGTGTGATTTCTATAATATTTTAAATGTTCTTTGTTTTTCCCTCTGTGGTTAGAAAGATGCTTGACCATTCCTTGGAAAAAATAAATACAGCCAGTAACAAGAAGCAAATCGACATCGACAAAGCCGCAGGTGGGTAAGCCTTTTTTTTCTCATTAATTCTTTCTACATTTTGTCTCCAGCTAGAGACAAAAGCACCAGTAACATGCACTAAGAAAAAGCACAATTTAACATTGGGATAAAAACCAGCAGTCTCAGTACAAAGATGCAAACATTTTTTTTCCCCTTGAATTTATGTCTATAAGGTTATAGACAGATTTGACTCTTGGAGCAATAACAAGTAGAAATAAAATTGTTGAAAGCTCAAAGCTCAAAGAGAAATATCTTCCAACATTGGCTTAAGCACAGGAACATGTCTGGCAATCAATAAATATTTGATTGACTTAAATCATGTAACCTTGGGCAAGTTACTTAACCATTTCCTCATCTGTAAAACAGAGAAAATAATAGTAACCCACTTAGGGCACTTCAGATCATTTACTTTTAAAAATCTGTTGGAAATCATTTCTTTGTATAAAGAAGACAGAAAGTACCAGAAGAAGTTAGCTTCAGGTACTCTTGTTATATGGGAATATCCACATTTTCTGGACAACTGAATATTTTCTTTTTATGTACCAAGGTTTCTTTTTAGTTTTCTTTCTTTTTAAAAAATCAATGCGTGCACAAATATTTCTAAAGGTATTTTAAATACCTTGTTTTCTTAAACAGAGTAAATCACTACATTTCAACATTTTCATAATGATCACAATAGTGACCCTGAATCAATACATAGACTATTTTGGTTCACAGTGGGTGTGTGAGCCATATAGGGCTCTTGCTCCTACACCAAATGGTCTTGAGCAATTTCGTTTCTGTACAATCACTGAGCCTGCTCTCAATGGGTCTGCCATTACATGGCCCTCCCATTTTCTGTTTCTGACACGTAACACAGGAAAGTTGGCAAACCAGGCTATTTCAGGCAATGGACTTTGGGTGCTGGCCTTTTCCAGGGTGCGTGGCTGTAGCTCCTCTGACTGTGAGGTGTCTGGTATTGTCCAGTCTGACTTCAACATAGCGCCATGTTGCCCCATATCAACTACTGTGGCCAAGGTGGGTCCCAATGGTTTCCTTCAGTTAGTCACAAATAACAAAGAGAACTTGATACCATCAGAAAAAGTTTTATGTCATAGTAACTTATGTGCTTTAGTGTCTTACAGTTTCCTATTATATAAATAAGAAAATGAGTGGGGATTTTAGTGAAAGTGGAGAGAGAAAAGAGCCACATGGTATTAAAAGATGCCAGGAAGCCAAGAAACACTGGCATCTTTTTGAACATTCAATTAGTAAATTTCAACTGTGCTGCAAGGAAACTTCCCCCAAATTATATTTTATATAAATATGTTAAGCTCCATTTGCTTCACAGACATCTGTCTTCCTACAAAAGAAACAAGCAGATGACCATGCATTGGGCAAAATTCACAATGTGTCAGGTGCTAAATCAGGCACATTGTATTAAACATTTTACTGACTATAAACAAGAGCCGAAATTATAGACGTATGTAGCTCTGGAAATTGAATGAAAATAGCAGCATAATTCAATGTTAATTAGATGTCCATGGATAAAACAATCATTAACTCTTTAGCTGTAACTCCAAGGTATTTAACAACTAACATTTTGCAAGTACCAGAAGTTACCTGAAAATACCTCACTGACTCATCAAAATCTATAAAATGCTGGCCCCATTGTGTGAAAATTACATGCACACACTAGCAATGACCTGCTACACAAAATGTAACTGCAATCCAGTAAAACAGAAAAGATGCACTCATCTGCACTTTACCATTTAAAGATTTTTTTTTTTCCAGGAAAAACAAACATGATTGTCAAATCTCCCCAATCTGCTTCCACTGACCTTTCCAGCCCCCATCTCCTACCATTTCTTTTCCTTTTCTTTTCCTTTCTTTTTTTTTTTTTTAAACATAGTTCATTTTATTGACAGGCCAGGGGAGGGGATGGCCTAGGCTTGCAGACTTCTGGGGGCTCCTGGTTGAGGGTGAGCTCCTAGGGCCTTGAGGCAGAGAGGGAGCCAGGCTTTGGCCCACCCTCACTCCCAGGTCCCCAAGAGAGACCCAGAAGCTGAGCAGCACTGTTTGCTAACCCCCCTCTCACCAAGCCTAGGTGTACTGGCTACTAGGGCTTGTTCCCAGCGGGGCAAGGACAGCTCCCCAGATACTATGAAAATGAAGAATGAAGAGAATGGGCCTAGGGCTCGGGAGGTGCAGAAGTGATGGGGCAGAGCCAGTTCCAGGATGGCCCTAGGGTACCAGCTGCTGCTGGGGGAACAGCCTATACCTGGCGTTCATCTGGCCTGCAAGGAAGATGCCATCAGGCAGAGCTCTCTAACATCTAGTTTTTATTGGTTGCTTCTTTTCTCAAACTCAGAATTTTAAAAAAGTCACCTGAGGTGGTAGTTTAGTAGCATGGAGAAGGGTGGGACAGAGGTCACTGGGAAGAAAACCCCAGCATGGTGAGACAGGTCCTTCACATGTGGTACCAGACAAGAGTCCCAAGCCAGGGCCATGCCAGCAGCCAGGAGGAACTGGAGGCTGGACGCACTCAGCACAGCCGTGCTGCCTGGAAGGGGCAGCTACTGCCTCCAGGGCACCCCTGTCATGTTGAGCAGCATGGAAGGGGATTCTGCTCATCTCCCTTCCCTTCATGCACAGGGTGTCTGGCCAATGCAGAGCCAGGCTGGTGCAGTTCATGAAGGCCTTATTGGCCGCCTCCACTATCTTCTCTCTGGTCTTCAGAGACCAGGGGTGCAGGGAATTGCACCTGGCCTGGTGGAACTGCTCGAACTGCTGAGCACTGTCCACATGCTCACACGGGCAGAACTGGGTCCCTTCCCTGTGCTGGAGAACTTCAGTGTCCACTGGGCCACCTTCTTCAGCACTGGGCCTCCTGATAGGTCCCCCACGTGGGGGCCTGCTTGAGCCACAGTAGCTCTGGCCCCTTCTTGCCCTCATAGTAGATCTGCTCCAGGTCCTTCTGGACAGGCTTGGAGCACTCTGCCAGCTCCCCATGTCCTTGGTCATCACCTCTTTCCAGTGCAGTTGTGTGGGGAAGCACAAGTGGGAGAAGGCTGGAACGCAGTCCTTGCTGTGGTCCACTCCTGCTCAAGGGCTGAGCATGTGACATTAGATGCAGTCACGGACAGCTTAACCAGCTCCCCTCAATGCTGCCTTTCCAGAAGTGCCGGGGCATTTTCTGCCAGCTGTGTGCCACCTTGGTCCTCGCTTGAGGAGCTTGGAGGAGTCCTCCATTCTGGTTTGGTTTTCCCTCTGTAGGGCCACAGAATTCTATTTCTCAGACTTGCCTACTCCCTCAGAGTCTCCACCTCTGCTGACCTTGTTGCTGAGTGGCTCTGGTCCATGAGTGGGCTGTGTGTCGGGCTGTCCACTCGTCAGCACGGCGGTCAGCTGCTCCCTCGGCTGGGTGGGTGGGTGGCCTCCCACGGGCTCTCCAGGGGAATCCTGCAGAGTTCTCACACTTCCCAACACCCGCTTCTCCCTGAAGGCTCCACACCACCCCAGCCACCCACTTGGCCTACAGTGTCTCTTCCTCCAAGTCTTATTGTGGCATCCTTCCGGGTCCTTCAAAAGTGCCATTTTTGCACAGAAAGAATCCCGCCCTGCCCTCACCTGCAGGGTACTCAGCACAGTCCCACATCCCTTATCAGGGGGTACGTTCTAAGAAATGCCTTGCTGGGTGGGTGACTTGCTCCTTGTGCAAACAGTGCAGAGCGTAGACAGGCAAACCTGGATGGCATGGCCCGCCACGCACCTGGGCTATTATGGCTCCCAGACCATAATAAACAAAACAACACTGATTAAACCTAGCACAAGAGAAAATGATTCCACCAAGAGAAACGGTAAACATGAGATCCACGGGGCTGCTGCCAGTGAACTTTTAAAATATATACACGCAGTGGTAGTGCATTCTCAAAAAACCAATAAAAAGCATACCAAGCACAGCAGAGACAGCTGCTTATCATTATCAAGTATTATGGATGTGCTATACTTTCGTGGGATTCTTTGGGCCATGTCCCCCCACTCTATGTCCCCAGAAACTAGCAAAGCTTCTGCACATAATGATGCTATCACACACAACCTGAGTAAATTAATTGCAAACCATAGCATGAAAATCCCAGGCATAAAGACAAGACCAAAAAAAGATCCTATTTTTAACACTAATATAGAACAGTTTCTATGGCCTTTCTGCAATCATTTAAAGTTAGGGAAGAAATGTTTGGCTTAGTCTGCTCTGGATAAACTCCTGAGATGTTAACGAGGAAGCTTTAAAGGCATGAAATGGCTTTTCCCCTGTGGCTTTGTATAGAATCCTAACTGCAGGGTGAGCTCAGGGCCTCTGAGACTGCACCCCACTGCTGCTGCTTATCAGTCTCATGTAGATAAGTGGGGTCAAGCTATCTACAAAATTCTGCTGTGGGGCCCCAAAACATTTTAAGGGCTCACATAAGCTTAGGACCTTGACATTTCACTGATCACCCTGCATCGATGGAAAATCCTAAGACTCACAGAGTTTTAAACAATGCCACTGCACATCTTTATAGGGCTCAAACCACTCAGCAACCTCCAGCATCCAGATGGCATCAAGTGGCAATAGTTTTACTAATTCTCAGTGTAACTAGCCACCTCCACCAACCACTGCGGGCACTCGTTCACAGCAGGTGCACCGGTCCTCATGCCCTTTGGGCCCAGTGAGCTGCGAGGTGGAAGCCACTCTGCAGGGCACGTGCTTCCTCCTTTCAAAGCTGCAGCTGTCTCCTGCTGCCTCTGGATCCGCCTGTTTGGAAGTGGGAAATATTTTTCTTTACATTCAAACCCAGAAGGGCAAAACCACCTTGGAATCCCAGTCAGCTGCTCTGAGCTACAGATACCAGTATAAGCCACAGAGGAATGATAATCATGATAATGATAATAATAAAGCCTCCAAAAGCCTTTGCCTCCCTTCTCTCTGCAAGGTCCCTCCGTCCTTTTTAAGAATGCCAGAGACAGGGCAATTTCCACAAGGCCTTCTTTTGGACTGAAATCTGCAGCCAACTTGGCTTATTATCTCTGTTGTGGAAAAAGAGCACAGAACAGATTAAAATCTAGTTCTGAAAAACCCTCACTTTCATATCTTTGTTCATCAAACTTCCTCACTAGAGTGGATGAAAAGCAGATGGACTCATTTGAGAGTCTACACTAAACCCCTGCCCTGCCCTGTAACCTGTAGGATGAAGACCAGTGGGCACAAGTGGGAACAGCCAGGGAGGGCCAGCCACTTCCTACCTACAAAGGGTTTCCCCAGACACCTGCACACCATGACAATGGGGCACAGGGGATGCACCATCTTCCCAGCCCAGAAAATAGAGGCCCCAGCGGTAAGAGAAATGTCCCAGGAGCCACACCCATTAAGTAGCAGGACTAGAGGCCAAACCATGATCTGGCTGACTCCCACTGACCAGGCACTTCCCATGTGGGGAAAGGGTCACTCTTCACAGAGGAGGTCTGTCAACTCTCTTACAGACAGAGATGCAGAGAAGCAAAGGACCCAAAGAAGGGATAGAGGCAGATGGCATTTGGGCACAGGATCTACAGACTGTCCGGCCCAGGTACCAGGTTGCAGACAATTAAGTGTCTGCATAATCAGTGGCTCTACCTCCAGCCCCGCTGGCTCTTCCCTAGGCCACAGTGGACCAGCAACACCCTGTGGCACGTGGGGCTGTCAGCCCCCGAAGAGGCCCTACTCTGGGGCTGCTTCTAACCGCAGCCCCCGCGCTGCTAACGCCCACAGTGCCCACTGCTCTGGGCTATTTATGAGACAGTCCCTGCTCTCGGGAGACCTCTGTCTGTGGCTTATTTATTCCCCTCCGAGAAGCAAACCCAGCACAGGCTGTCCCCTCAGCGCCCAGCCCTGCTGGGGCTGTGCAGTCAGCTGCCCGCTCTCCGCCCCCTCACCGACAGTCAGGGCTCCAGGCCCCGGCTGAGCGGCTCTGTGCTGAATGTTACCCTTTGTCTCGGAAGCCCTGGGCTGGCTCCGAAGGCTGGAAAGCCTGAACAACAAGGATGAATCAGAGTATTTATTTTTGAGATTTTCTCCAAGCTGCCTCTTCATCAGCTCTTAAATAGCAGCATTCAAGCTGCCACAGATACTTCCAGAAGTTTGCTGGCCTAGGGTTCCCAGGGGGTAGATCTTGGCTTTCCTGGCAAGAAATGCAACAGCTCCATTGCACCCCCTCCCAACAAGAGGCCAAACTGGATTTCTCCAAGAGACGGGTGGCCTACATGTTTAAATTGATTGATTTTTAAATTGTTTTCAAATCCCTCAGGTTGCATGAGCAATGCTGATTTCTATTTCTAAGCGTGGTGACCTTTTCTAAAACTGTTTTATGCCTTTCACTCTTCCTTAATTGGTGCCACCTAAGACTGCCTCAGAGCGGGCTGCTTAATCCAGGACACGGAAACTCAAACCTGCATCAGAAGACCCACAGTGTGGTTTTCGGATATAAAATTTTTCATCTGAAACTTAACCATTCTTATTAAAATGGTTTATTGAAAGCTTAAACTGAAGAATAAAATAATCAGCCTCAAAGAAGGGAAATGCAAGAATCGTTCACAAATCAGTAATGTGTTCTTTCTTGATACCTCATTGGACTGCCTTTAATAGAACAGAAAGGTACTTTTAAACGCCTGAAGCTCTGGTTTATACCTGCATCTGTGCTACCTTACTGGATGCTCTCAAGAGCACAAAACAGCTAAAAAAAAACAAAGAAAAAAAAAAAGGAAATGCAGGCAAAACAAAAGAACAATCCTGAAAATTCAAGGCTGCTATACAGAAATACAATGATAGATGAAACTCAGACTCCAATTACAATTATTTCAGTATTTGCATGTGAGCAGATGGACACTGAGGGGGTCAGGAGAGGGGCCTGTTCTCTCCATGACAGCTTGGTAGACAGAAGGATGAAGTTTGGAGGTTCAAGTGCCATGTCCCTGGGCCTGGATGAGGCAGGACTATGGCTGTAGGGCTGTGTTGCTCCCCTGGGGGTGGTCCTCCTGGGTCCTTTGGGCACATCACACTGTCAAGAAATTTGCTCCCTGGAATGCTTTCTGGCTAAAGGCAGAACTTTTTTCATTATGGTGCCCACTGGCAACTTAGTAAGGCCATTCCAATGACCCCAGTGCCACTGGTGCACACAACTGGACCAGGACGGGATGGCCAATAATGGATAGGACTGAAAAAAATAAAAACAGCCACCACTTACTATCTGCTGGAAGTTCTAATCTGATGCTTTAGGTCTACTCATTATTTAGTCCACACAAGGCCAACCCAACAGATTAGCAATTCTCTCACTTTGCAGAAGTGAATAATTTGAATAATTCTGAAAGATGCACAGCTTTCAGTGACGGAGCTTGGGTTCCAAAGTCATGTTCATCATACATCTCCGGATCTGCTCCGGGCTCTCAATGCTCCCAAAATAAAATCCTCAGTGATGGCAACAAAATAAAGAGGCAATAGGCAGAGACACCTCTTAACTGAAATATAAATGGCGGAGAGCCTCGGAAGTGGGGAAATAGAGAACTTCTGCACTTTTCTACAGCAAAGATGGGACGAGAAGATAGCAAGTCTTATACACTAAGGAAAGTCCCATCAGAACTGGGTCTCATGACTTTTCTCATAACACGTCAGGTGAAGTCCAAATGGCACTTCGAACACAGGGAAAACTTGTCCATACAAAATCTTCCCAACGACATTACTTTTTAAGTGGTTCAGGCAATATAAAGAATCCCAACTACAGACCTTAGGTTTAAGGAAGTAGTTGATTCTATTTTTATTGTGTTGCTTTATTTGCAGTGCTGGGGATTGAACCCAGGACCTTGTGCTTGCAAGGCAGGCACGCTACCAACTGAGCTATATTCCCAGTCCAAGGTAGTTGATTCTGAACCCTACCTCCTAATGCCCAACCTCAGAGCAGCTGGCCCACAGGTTTAGAATTCAAACTCAATTACTTTCTCCATGATTCTTACCTGTAGAGTTGTGCTATTTGTGGCCCCAAATAATTTTCACCATGAATTAAAACAATAACTCGCTTTGGTTGAGGAGGCACTGGAAATCTATAACTCTCAAAAGGGGGGGAAAAAAAAAAGAATCTGAGAATCCTGTGGATTTTTGGCCTTTCTGATAGTGGGCAAGCATGAGGCCCTCGGTACCTGGGTGTTTATCAAATTGCTGTGAGTAAAAGCAGCTTCAGGAGCATGGGGGCTTCCCTGAAAGTAAAGCTCCCCAAGAATGAAAGACTGAAACATGCCAGAGATTCTGATCATTTTTTGGGGTGAGCTGCAGAAAGACAGCCAAAGTTCAGGTGTCGGAGGTGGTGGAGGGGTTCTAGAGGTTGGTTCTTTGAGGGCAGCTCCCAGCATGTCCAGCACGCAGCCCAGGGCACACTCAATATAATGTACACAGGAGGATGGAGGAACTGACAGGTGCTGGGCCACCCATTCTCTCCCCGAGTCTGTCCCAGGCATCCACAGGAATCTCCCACATAATCCACTGCAGGAAACTGTAATTCCCACGGGGGAAGAGCAGATGGAGCCTGTCTTGTTAGCCCTGGCTACTAATAACGATGATAATAATAGCAATAACCACCATTTATAGCTGCTGCTCCTGTCACTGGTGATGGTGGTGACATCAATAGCAGCATCCCTGTTGTACAGTCCAGAGGGGACAAGCAAAAAGGAGCCCAAGGTCACAAGAGCAGGAAGGGGAGAAGCCAGGGTTCAACCCAGGCCTTCTGACTCTGTCGCTAACTACGTTTACCCTGCACTAATTCCATTTCAGACATTTTAATTTGCATTATCCTTCTTTTCTCAGAGTCCATAATCTAATACATATGTGACCTCATAAAGCCTTTCCTTATGAGTTTTGTTTTCTGATCTGGTGTGTTTCTCTGAATGAGTCCTCTTTGATCAGGGAGGCTCCATCCAGACACCCTGGCTGAACTCAGATGGTCTGAACGGGACAACACAGCAGGAAGGTTCTAGCACCCGATGAGCAGCTCTCGTGGCTCATGCATCCCAAGCACTGCAGTGCTGCCATCTGAGTGGTGGTCAGCAATAGGCTGAGGGGACTTCAAGACTGGGCTGAGAAAGTGGAGCGCATGCAAGAAAAAAAGCAAGGAGTCAAAACCCAGGTAAGGGATGGAAATTATGAGTGCATAAATATCAGAAGGCAGAAGCTGACGGCCACCCCAGGTCCAGGCAAGTAATTAATAACCAGAGGGGTGAGAAGGCAACAAAATGTATGTCAGCCACCCAACATGTTCCAGGCACGGCCCTGTTTGACACAGGATTTCACTTTTATTTCAATTGTAAGCATGGACTGTAACAGAGAGCGAGTCAGGAAACTGGAGGAACAACCCAAGGGCTACATCAGAAGGAATGTTCTAGAAGACTCTGAGGTCTCACAAGACTCAGTGATCCTGTAACTGTTTTCCTTGTGGCTGAGAGATCAGATATGGCGACCAAGTAGTAGGGAGACACCACTGGAATTGAGGAGAGAGGGACAAAGTCAATGGTGGGCAGGCACCAGTTGCGAAGAAAAGGTGTCCAAGACTCTGGTAGTTTGAAGACCCCACCCTCAAGAGCCATGGTGTATACCTCCTGCTCTGGTAAGAAGGCCGAGTCCATGGAAGGTGGACCAGTGTGGATCTAATGGGGACTCCAGCCAGCAGGTACAGCCTACTGGGGAAGGCATGGGGTGACTCGGGCCCAACACGGGGCATGCTGAAGAAGCAGCCCTGCCAGTTCACGCTTCCTTAATTTTCCCTCAAGACACTAACATGCTTCCTTTTCTGCCATGTGCTAGCTTGCAGAAAGTGCCCTTGGCCTCATGGACATGGAGATCAACAGATGGCCTGTTTACACTCAAGAATATCTTAAGTAGGACTCATCCTTCCTGACTTTTCTCCATCTGGCAAAATATGAGGCATGTCAGAGACAGCAGAGCTGGACGGTGGGGAGCTGGGAATTCACAAATCTGACTGCAGGTGCTCCACTCTGCTGACCCTTAGCAAATCCCGAATGACTGGGGAGACCTGTTTCAGCTACCTCTCTTTAGCTTTAAAAGGACACAGCGGTGCAACCTCAGAGCTTGGAATGAATCGAGAGACTGATTCCCATAAACTACTGGGAACAGCACCGGGTATTTAACGAGTGTGGAGTGAATGCTGGCTACCATGATCACTCGGGTGCTGCCGGTGTGAGCAGAGGTCGCAGGAACACCTTCTGAGTCCACCAAAGGGAAAACACGTGCCAATCAGAATTCTCTGGATGGATCAATCGACATAGGACACTGGGCCTGCCCCCAAGCAGGTTCGCTTTATTGTCATTGTTCATAGGGAATGAAACTGGAACTTGACACTTGACTGTCTCCCTCAAGGCAGAAGTTTATTATTCAAGTACATTTGGCCCCAAAGTTCGGAAAGATCAACCTGTGACTTTTAACAGTCAGAATGGAAAACCCAAGAGGGAGCAAGACATTTAGGGACAAAGAGCAAACTTCCCTGGATATGCAGGGGGAACTGGAAACAAACAATGGCATCTCCCTCGTGCTCCAGGGCCCTGCTTCTGCCCACTAAGAAGAACGGGGTCGCTGCGTGGCTCCCATCCAGGGGGAATATGCCAACATGAAATTCTACCTCTGTTACAAAACCCTGGTCAGCCTCACTAGGGAAGAAAGTGGTGAAGGTCAAGATAATCAAAGCTCATCATTTTCAAATGGGGGAAGCGTCCAGGAAAGGTCACGATCTTCATATTGCTCCGCTAAATGATGGGGAAATAGGCTGAAGGGTGAAAGCTCCACTTTCCGCTCCTCCAAAATGCAGTGCTCCACAAACACTCGCTGCCTTTGAGAAGGAGGGACGGGCTCCTGCTCCCAGGAGTCCAACAGTCAGACAACTTGTTTAAATGTCAGAGAAGCCGGCTGGCCTGCACTGCCCTTTCCAAGGCCCGCGGCGACGGAACAGATTCCCCCGCAGCAGCAGAAAGAAGCCTGAGCTTCCTGGAGGTGATGAGGGGAAGAGGGTCACCAGACCAGGTGGGCGGCAACATGCAGAATTACCTCTGGGTCTCCCCTGACTAACCCACCAGGAAACAAACTGAGACCGTGGATGGGAACACTTGGGCAAGACTGGTCTCTAAATCAAGAGGCGGCAGAAGGCTGACTCTTAAACAGGCCTCTATTGCCAGGGCCAAAGGAAGAATTAATTATAAACCGAGTGCTTAACATGCCGGCTTCCAGGCTTGGATGTGATTTGTTTCAAGACACATGGCCCTAATAATTAGCACAAAGCAACCAGCAGGACACAGCAGACCAACACAGAGCGCCAGTAGGGGAAGCCGCGAATAGGATCTGGGCCACAGCCTGCTGCCTCGTGGAGGACAGAAAAAGGCCTACTCTAGCCGGAATGGGGGTGGTCTGGGCACAGAGGAAGTGTTCCTTCTCTTAGGTGAGCCATGTGCAGGCAGTCACTGGGTAAGAGAAGTGGTGACAGGGGAAAGAAAGCTAATTCCACGAAGAAAACAAAAAGCCTAAGACTTTTCCTGCAAGTTGATGGGCACCCCTTCAGGTTTCACTAGGTCAGAAGAGAGGGAGTAGGGGAATCAAAAGGGCATTATCTGCAAGATGCATCATAGAAACCTCCAATATGACATGTTTATTCCCTAAAATTCACTTTGGAAGGACTGCAGTATGACTGACTACCAAAAGTCACAATTGCCTGCTAGGGCTTGCCAGGCTGGGGAAAGGAGGGAAGCAGACTAGCCCGTTTTGTACCAAGAAAGCACCATTCCAGCTCAGGTATGCTGTGTGCAACCGTTCCATGGACGGGGTGGTCCTGCTGCAGGGAGGAAACCCAGCCTTGCTCTCTCTTAAGGAACATGGTGTACCCCCTCCACCACCCCATTTTCAGCAGAGGGAGCTCAGCGACTGGTCCATGACCACAGTAGTCAATGGCAAGGCCAGATCACCAGCAGAGAGGAAGGCAGGAACCTGAGTCCAAGCCAGTCCTCAGAGCAGGGTTTTACCCCATGCAGAGGAGGATGGTGAGGTTGCAATGAAAAAGGCAAAGAAAAACTTACGAAAAAAATATGAGTTGATGGTACTAGGGAAAAAAAAAAAAAAAACAAGTCTACTGAGAGCAAAAAATAACCACCAAAAAGATAATGAATGATCCTGTGACTTTTTTTAAAGCCCTCAAGTGGCTCCTTAATTTCTTCCAGGCAAAGGTGGCTGCAGGAGACCCCCAGGGCACCAGGCTTTTACCAGCAATGTGCCACTTGGGTGAAGAAAATGCATCCCCTAAGGCAAAGCCATCTGCAGTTTTCTCCCTTGGAAATTCACCCTGATGTGTTCAGAAGTGGAACACGGAGAAGGAGCTAAATAATGCAGGAGCGAATCTACAGAAGGCCTGGGAGATGTTTGGCCGTGTGCGAATGGAAACGCACGGTTGCTTAGCTCCTAGCCAGCCGCCTGCATGCAGCCCCTCTCTGGGGAAATCAAATTCCAGCACTGGAAGCGTGGGCTCCAGACTGCAAGGTCTGGGAAGGAAAGGAAATCGGTACAAACACGTTTTTAAGAAGGAAGTCCCCTTCTTTGAGCCCTGCTGCTACACAGGGGCTTGCACACATCCACGGTGCCTGGTGGGCGTCAGCTCCATGGATCATGCCAAAGACCAGCTGATGGTGCCCAGGCAGGAGGGGAGCTTCAGCCGAGGTTTGGGGCATTCCCCAACAGAGAGAAGCCAGCATTGACAGGAGGCCACTCACTACCTCCTTATGAAAAGGTGGGTCAGGTAACTGAACCAGAAACAGGCACACCCACCCTGCACATGTGAGCCAGCCAGGGAGCCAATGACCCAGCAGTTCTTTTTGCTCCTGATGCCAGCCACGAAAGGAGTCTCCCACCACGTGGACAGGAGAAGACGGCTGAAACTCTCAGTGTGCCTCTCAGCCCTGACTTGGCGTTAGAGTCACCTGGGATGCTTTGACACAGAGCTGACACCACCCCTCAACCCCACCCTAGAGGGGTGGATTTAATTGATCTGTAACGGGCCCAGGTATCCGTCCTTCTTTTAAGAAGGCCCTCAGGTGATTCTAAGGTTCAGCCAGGGCTGAGAGCCACTGGTGTAAGGAGTATGTGGAAGAAATGGCTTCATGGCTGCTGAACCTGAAGCAAACATAGCCAGCAGCCTTCCCCACGGCCTCCACTGGCCCCGGTGACCACAAGGTCCACAGCCTGGCTTCTGGGGGAAGTGTCCCCTGCAGCACAGGCTTTCCCACGGCAACGTAACACAACGTGTTTCCTGAGTGAACAGAAGCCAGCAGAGTCCTATTGGAACAAAGAATGCTACTGAGAAGATCCTAATTGACAGCAAAAATCCAGTCCATCAATTTAGCGACTGGAAGCGCTGGGAGGACAGGAGAGAGCCCAGGCTGGGGGTGGGAGAGGCTCCTGTCTGTTCTATACCAGGGCAAGCAAGGTGGGAATGCAAAATGATTTCTCTAGATCTCCATCATGTGCCCCACTTTTACCACCTCTGAAAGGTAGGGGGGAGTTTCAACTTTTTAAGCTGTGTGTGCACAGGACTTGCAATGGAAACCTGAAAAAGAAATTCCTGGATTCTCTTGCCCAGTTTGCACTGAAGAAAAAAAAAAAATGCCTTTAAGTAGGTCAGGGAGTCCTCTTTCCTTGTGCTTCAGAAGCATGCAGTTGATCTCCCTCTAACCAAAGGGGGAAAGAAAGCAGACGGTTTGGAGCCCATGCCTCCCGCCCTTCTTAGGAACAGGGAGCAGAGGATGCTGGGAAACCATCCATTTTTTTTCCCTCGTGGAAACGAGAGTCAAACTGAGAGCTGTAAAAGAGGTAACAAACTGCGAAGCGCCTGCTCTTTTATGTCCAGCCATCTCTACTGCTGAGAAAAATAAATGTTAGTTGATTTTTTTCTTCCTGCCCAAGTATTTTTCAGTGTCTTTCTTCGGGGGTTGGGGGAACCTCAAAAATGGATAGGGCTTTGAAGGAAGTGTATTCTGCCATCCACATCTGTATGCGTAAGACTTGGCATCTGGGGATCTTGTTTTAATTAAAATTTAGATTAAGAATCCCTGATCTGAAACTCGGAAGTGTTTCAAACATTTCAAATGTTTGGATTCGGGGTGTTCAACCAGTGAAGCCTTTGAAAATATTCTAAAATTCAAAAATCTCCCAAATCTGAAGCATGTCTGGTCCCAAGCACTCCAGGTAAGTGATATACTCAGCCTATATATTTGTGTGTTCATCCCTCTTTCCATTGCTCTAATCAAAGGACAGTCTCCATTGGAATAAATGGACTTGGCTTATACCTGCACTCTGACAGCTCCAAGTCCTTGATGAACTTCAAGACAATAAGAACTCCAGCCAGAACACATTACGCAGCAGCCAATCCAAGGGAACTGAACTTGGGAATGGAGCCAAATTAACATCATTTACTTTCCAAGAACCGTTAACAGTGCATTATATTGACAATCCAAAGCCAAGAGGACATGATTCATAATTTGGTTTGCAGTGACTGGAATTCTGTCTCTTCCACGATTCAGTCTTCCTTATTGCATACTGCAGATCGAGGATGACAAAAAGATCAAAGGAGGAGCAAGGGAAAGTATCTGGAGCGAGTCAGTGAACTATCGAGGGTGTTTGTTTAGCCTGCACATCAGGCAGTGCGATCAGCTGTGTATTTTGAGTCTTAAGAAGAGAATTTCAACTCTGGTTAGCTGGCTAAGCCATGAACCACAGTACACAGGGACTTAACATGAGGTCTTATGATAACAAGCAGCAGGCTAGAGTACCTCCATAAGAGCATTTCCACAGTGATCTTCATTTTCTTGCTCAAAATATATATGACTAGGCTGGGGACAGATAAAAAGAAATTTAAAAATTTTCAAAATCCAATTTTACCTGTGGAAGGAAATGCAAAGAGTGACTATAAGATTCTGGAATCCTACCTGGGGGCCACTGCCCCCCCCGACCCCACCCTGGTGACCAGAGAAAGAGCTCATAAAGTCACGACGATTCTGTCTGCAGGTGCAAGATATGATGGGAAGGGAGACTGCTGGCGCGTGTTCACCAGGGGCCTGGCCACAGTTCCGTAAGGCCTGACATGGGCACAAGCTCATTTCCCAGTGAGCAACTAGGCACTGCAAGGCACTGGGCACCAGAGAGAAGGTAAGTTGACCATGAACTGAACTCAAAAACCCATTGGGTCAGCAGCTGGCCAAAGTGAGCAGTTCACCTTACTCATATCCACTTCTTCTACCTTGGAAATAGTTCTATTTCTAGTTCAAGAAATATTTTATTTCTTGGAAATAGAATAGGGACAGAGAGAAAACTGCTGTACAACAGCTATGACATGGAGTGCTTCAGCCACTTTATGGAATTTGGTGCAAGTCTGTAAACATGCCTTGAGCTTAAAACCTGCATTCAGAATTTTGGGATGGGCTCAATTACAAGGCCTTATACCAATAACAATCAAAGACGGCATTTAAGCTCAAAGAAACCCTATTGAAAACCAGATCATCTTAAAAAAAAAAAAAAAGAAAAAAGACACATCAAAACCTGAAGAATCCTTTTCTCATGCATCATTGGCTGGATTTTGAACTTCAAATTTTACCTTTTCCCCTCTTCTGACACTTACAAGACACTTGCTGCCTCTTAGTTTTAAACAACCAAATCAAATGAACTCACAACCACCCAACAAAAGTAGCCTGACCAACTAAAAGATGTTGTTTTTCTAGCTGCTGCTTATCATTTGAAAATGCCTTCCCTTCTAGTCTTCTATGCTGTATTAATTGCTCATTGCTGCTATAACAAAATATCATGAATTCATCACCTCACAGTTTTGGAGGCCAGAGGTCTACAATGAGTGTCACAAGACTACAAAGTGTTGGTGGGGCTTCTGAGAATCTGTCTCCTTGCCTTTGCAAACATGGAAGCCACCTGTATTCCTTGGCTCATAGCCCCTTCTTCTCTCTCGTCAAAACATAACCCTCCTGCTTCACTCTTAAAACAAAGAACCTTGTGATTACATTGGACCCACCCATAAACCAGGACAATCTCTACCTCATAGGATCCTTAACCTAATCACAACTCTGAAATATTTTTTACCATGTAGGTAACATATTCACTTAGGAGTTGTGGATACTAGGATGCAGGTACCTTTTGGGACCATCCCTCTATCCACCGTGGGCACCTACAGAGTCACTGCAGAGTTGCACAGGATCCTGCAGCAGGTTTGCATTCGATTTTATTCTTGGAATGCTTGACTATAACGATTTTCCATGGAGCAGCCAAATCACTGTTTTTCAAGCCCTATAAGTCCTACCCAGTGGATGAAAACATTATCGGTGTGTGTGAAGGGGATGGTCAGTACAATACAATGGATAGTTTTTGTCTTTTAAAATTTCTTTGCAATATAAGAAAGTTGCTCATTAAAAAGGAGAAAGGAAAATAAAAAGCAGTATGAACAAATGCTGGCCCAGGAGACCCTGAGTGTCACCTCACCACACATCACAAAGGGAGGTTTTGAGCAAAGATCGCAGCAGCATCCGGTCACAGGAGGCAGGGGGCCTGTCTGCGCTTCTTTCCACACAAAACACAATCAGACTGTCTTTCAGCAGGATGGCCACAATCGCCCTATTGTCCCACCCCATGAATGACCTGCACAGCCACAAAAGGTTAACAGCCTAGGCAAAAGTAGCCACTGGCCCCCTCATTTGTATGCAATTTGTGGATCTGTGACTTTGGTTCAAGGATTGTGGCTTGTGGGTATAAACTGTGTTGGCTGTCAGCAACCAAATCCAGGCACCCGGATGACTTCACCGCCTCCTTTTACCTGTTTTATTAAAATGCACTAGGAAAACCCCAAAAGGAACTGGGTTGGGGGTGGGGAAAGAGTGGAGAATACCCCTGAATGTGCCTCTCACACGCTTTCCAGTCCCATCCTGTAAAGAAGGGGTCAGCAAACTTTCTCTGTGAAGGGCCAGGGAGTGTTTTCAGCTGCAAGGCCGTCCGGGCTGTGTCAAGCGCCCAGCTGCATGCTGCAGCACCACATGCAGCACGCAGGTAACTAGGCATGGCTGGGTGCCCACGAAGCACTGTTTACAAAACCAGGCCTTAGCCGGGTGTGGTGGCACACGCCTGTAATCCAAGCTACTTGGGAGGCTGAGTCAGGAGGATCAAGAGTTCAAAGCCAGCCTCAGCAACTTAGCGAGGCCCTAAGCAACTCAGTGAGACCCTGTCTCTAAATAAAAAAAAAAATAGAGCGGGGGATGTGGTTCAGTGGCCTGGTCCCCCGGAGTTCACCCCCCAGTAAAAAAAAAAAAAAAACCAGGCCTTGGACGATGGGGCCCAGGAACTACGTGGAGTTCACCAACCGGCAGAAAAGGGAGCAGGTGTCTTCAAGCTACGCACTGACCAAGGTGCCTCCTCCCCGCCCCTAGCCTAATTCACCTCTTGATTCCTTATCAGGATCTCTCTTCTGTGGAGTCACAGAGATGCAGCAGTAGATGGTCCTACTGCCTCCAATTCTTCAGCCCCAGCTCTATTGGCACCAGTTTCTCACAGGATGCGGGACTCTCTCCCCTAAAGGCACAGTCCTGCCCCAGGACTTTGTTCTCAGCCACATAACGTGCTTTGGCCTCTACAGTGAGGAGAAGTGACAATGCCTGTAACAAGGCTGGAAGAAAGCAGACATGATGCTTCTTCCTGTCCTCTTGGGCTGGTGCCAGTTCTGGGAAGACCACGGCCCGGCCAGCCAGCTCCGCATCCAAGGAGGATGAGAGGCCAGTTGGAGCAGAGCCCACCCAGGTCCACACAGTGAGACGCCGAGGGGTCCAGCTGAGCCCAGGTAAAAGCAGTCAGCCCTTGTGTGACCAGCAGATTATGTAAGCGAGAACATGAGGGTTGTTTAAAAACCATGGACTTCTGGGGTGGCTCATTAGATGACCACAGCAAACTGATGGATGTCAATCAGAAAGCAAACCACCTGTTTATTTCAAAGCCACAAAATCAACTCCTCAGAAAACCATTTCCTATGGAACAACTCATTTATCCATCTATACATTTCAGCTAGTTAGGGTTTATATCTGGGATAGTCCTAAAAGCTCATTGAAAGCATGTTGAAAGCATGGTCCTCGATCCAACAAGGTTTGGAGGCACGGTTCTTAGACAATAATTGGATCATGAGGGCTCTGGTAAGTGATTAATCCATCAAGTGGATTAATCTATTGATAGACCAGGGGACTGGGAGGTGGGCCCTAGTAGGAGGGAGCAGGTCACCCAGGGCGTGTCCTGGAAGAGTTCACCTTCTCCCATCCCTCTCCCCGTATCCTGGCTGCCACCAGCAGAGCACACTTCCTCCCTGTCACCATGATGTCCCTTCTGCCTCACCTCACCTTCTCCCCACCAAATGGAGCCAGTTGACCATGAACTGAACTCTTGGAAACTATGAGGCAAAATAAATCTTCCCTTCTCTAAGTTGTTCTTGTCAGGTATTCTGGTCACAGTAATGAAAAGTTGACTAACACGGCTAAGTATTTACTTTAAAACCTGTTTCACTAATTCTAATATTTCTCAATATTTCATCATAGTAGCATGGAGAAGCATTTATCCAACGTTCAAAAGAGATCTCTCTGCTTGACCTTACAGTTGACATATGCAATTTCCCAAGTTTTTCCAACCCAATGGTATGTCATTTTTAGACCATTTCCTAAAACATATGGTTCATCTTCATTATAAAAGCAGTCTGGAACCATGCTGATTTATTGTTTATTTACAGGAAGTGTTATCGGCAAGGGCATTGAATAAAATATTGTTTATAAAGCACTTGTGTGCACAGAATATTCCCAGTCCTTCTTTGGAGTGAAAGAAAGAAAGGGGGAGGGCAGACTTTGGGAGCAGAGGGAAGTATGTGTACTGGCCCTGACATGTTTCTGTTTAATGGAGACAAATGTCGATTTTCCACTTGGGTCCCACGCTCTGATAGAAGAGAGTCGTGACTTTCATCAACTCTTCCAGTAAAGAAAAAAGTCTCAGTCCCCAGAATGAAACCAGACTCTGGCCAGATCATTCATCTCAAACCACGCCTTTCCAAGCGCACTCCATGTGACACAGCAGGCCCACGTGCCTAGAATCCTCTGCCATTTGACAACTGTGGAATCATATTCACTAGTGATAACTGCTCTCTCTCCACCCAACAGGAAGACAGCTTGTCACTGAATTTCAGGATATTCTATTTCAAAATCTTATCTCTAAGGGGATGAGTTAAAATGTGAAAGGCATTTTTCCAATGCCATCCTTCCAAAACTATTTCATTCAAAATAGATGGGACATATGTTAACAACTGCATTGATATGTACATAAATATTTACAGCTCTCAATTGTTAATAACAAAATCCATCTGCAGTAATGTTGACGGTGAGCATTCTGAAATTTTATGCTGGAGAAACCCAGGCAGCTACAGGCATCTGGCCACTTGGGGGCTAGAGGATCTCTGATGGCCCACTCCGTGACCTGGCAGAATAGTGCTGACTTGGCTAGGGGCCTTGATCCTCCAGGAGGACATAGGACAGTCAGGGTTGCTTCCTGTGGTGCAGAAGATCCAAGAGAAGGAGCAGGAGTGGGAACTAGGGGGTTTCTTTTTTTTTTTTTTTTTTTTTTTTGGCGGTGCTGGGGATTGCACCCAGGACCTTGTGCTTGACAGGCAAGCACTCTACCAACTAAGCTATATCCCCAGCCCCAGGGGGTTTCTTAATACTGGCTCGAGACTCCCACACTGTGATGGTGCTACATTCTATTGATCAAAGGAAGTGACAACATCACTCACAAGACTCACACGAGAGGGGAAATAGATCCCACCTCCTGTCTGAAGTAATGGCAAAAACGTGTTACAAGAGAACATGAAATCTGGAGAGGATTTTCTATTGTCTCTATGTAAAAAGGCAGTGTAATTTTCATGACTTGAGCACTTGGCAGGAAGGTTCTGGAAGGCAAGGAGGGAAGTAATCTTGGATTAAAAAAAAAACAAAAAACCATACCCAGACACCTGTCACAGGTCTCCTCAGCTGGCAGAATAGGGTGGGTACCCTCCAGAGCCAATGGCACTGGAACCTAAGCTTCAAGAGCACAGGGATTCATTTATTTAGTTCATTGATGGATCCCAGTGCACAGAGGAAGCCTGGCTCATGGCAGGCAGGGAAGATCTGTGGATTTAGAACAGATGTGTGCGAGATGTGCTGAACCGAAAATCACAGAACAGCTCTGCAGGAGAAGATGAGGAATAAGCCTGATATCCCAGGTAACGCTGAGTGCAGGCACAGGTCATCCCAAGTCAACAGTGTGTAAGCTGGGACTGCCCACACTTAAAATTAGAGCAGAGATGAAGTGATCGGCTGCTCCCACATGGGTCTTCCAAAATGACATTAACAGCTGCTGTGACTTAAAGTCAAACAAAAGCACACTGAAGTATCCTTTATATAAAATTCCAATAGATCACAAATGCTCTTTGTGACCATGATAGGGATCTGAACTGCAAGCAAGAGATTAGCAAACACAGCCCTCCACTGAATTATGGACTTTACATGGTACCAGGCACTGAAAAATGTGGATGCACAATGAATGTTTTGGAAAAGAAGTGCAGAATGCTTTTGGTGAATGTCAGTTGCTGAACGCTGAGACAGGAGACGGCAGCAGTTGTCTGGTCTCACAACCAGCACCCTGTTTACAGTTGAAAACGCTGAGGCCCCAGAGCCAAGTGGCTTGGCTAAGGTCACACAACTAAGTTAGGAGCAGAGATGGAATAAGAACTCAGGGGTTCAGAACCTGAGCTCCAAGTGCTCTCCACACCAACCAGCTGACAGTTTTCAGCCTTCCTTGCAGCATAAACAAGCTTTTGAATACAACCAACTATAAATAGCAATTAGTCAGAGTCCTGTATTAGATGTGTTGACATCACCACAAGGCAATTCTGTTCATTACAAGCCCCTCTGACGCTTGCTCTGAAATGTCTCTCAAGGCCCTGCCTTCTGCATTTCCTCCAGCACTGCCCTGGACCCCCCTCAGATCCAGGCTGCATTCTTCTAGCACCTTCCAGCAAACTGAGCTTCATCACAATGTATCCCCTGCTCCCAGAGCTCATGACTATGAGCATTGGCTTTTCTCAGTCATCTGAATCACGCAATTGACAGGAGAGGGAGCACGATTGCCCCGATTCTTTCTCACGTTCCTATCGTGCAGACCAGGCACCTGGCATGCACAGTTGGGTTAGGCGTTTGTTAATAGCTGAATTTTATTGAATGATTACCACGTCATAAGAAAGGAGCTGAGCATTTCACATGTGTTATTTCATTTAATTCATCCACAAATTCTAAGAATAGGTAGGATTATTTGTCCTATGCTAGTAAATACAGAAACTGGTTTGGAAAGGTTACGTGACCTGCTCAAGGTCATACAGCTAGTAAAGGAATTAGGACTAATTCTCTCTATAAAGTTTGTGTTTTAATCCTGGTCCCAACTAAGACCTGTCTGGGTTTAGCCTAGGAACCAGAGAAATGTCTTTTGGAAAGCATCCTAGGAGATTTAGGTGCTGCCAGGTTCGAGGGTCACTGCGCCACATCCTGGAACCTGACAGTGACTGACTGATCTTGATTCTCTTTTTCTGAAATCAGAATGGTAGTGTGAGCAGAACCTGATCAAAACTCACCTTTCCTAGGTGACTCAGGCCACAGACACCGTAGAATCTTCTCAAAACTTTAACTCCTTTTAAAATATATGTTGTTTTAATTGTAGATGGACACAATACCTTTATTTTCTTTATTTTCATATGGTGCTGGGGATCGAACCCATGCCTCGCACATGCAAGGCAAGAGCTCCACCACTGAGCTACAACCGCAACCCCTCTTTTCTTCTAAGTGAGACATACATACAAATCACAAATGAGCAAACAACAGACCTAGCTAGGCGGTCTCTCACCATTTTCCCAAAGTTCAGAACAGACGCTATAGTTTTCGCTATGCACATAAGCTGTGCATATTATGCTAACCTCTCACACTCCAGCCCCAGCATGCTTCTAGCCTGCCTTTAACAGCTTGTCCCTCCTCCAGGGACAAAGGACTCCTTGGGGTGTAACAGGAAGTACCTTAAGGGAAGAATCTGGCCTTTACACCACCACAACAATAGGATACCTAGCACTAGACTGAGACCCTCTGGGAGATCACAAACAGGAGCTTCCACTTCTGTGCCCACACTTCACCTTGCTCACAGCTGACCTATTTGAATTCCAGAGTCTCTGCCATGTTTTTCTCTCTTGGCTTTGCCAGTGGACAAACACTCCTTTCTGCAGAGCATGGTTGAGATAAAGTCATAAACACATTACTAAATACTAAAAGGAAATAAACACAAGTCACAGCAAGTTTAAGTAAATAAACAGAGTGGGCTTTATAAAACTTGGGTGTCCCACCCGCCCTAGCTGGCTTCACTGGCTTTGACCCAGGCAACCTACCATCTTGGGAGGCCCACCAGCATTCCTCATAGACATTGCTCCTCCCTCCTGGCTCCCAGTCTACCTCTGCTATCTATTCAGGAGCTTGATACTCAAAATCTAGAGGGATTTGTGGTCTAGACCAAGAAAAAGACCCCTGCCTCCACCATGCAAGATGGAACCTGAACTAGGTTAAGAAGGGAATGAGAAAATGAGCTAAGGGTCCACAGATGGAAGGAGAAGTTCTTCGCAGAGCTAAATTTAAGTTAGTTCCTCAATTCTTTCTTCACTCAAGTATTTCATTTCAAAGAACATTCAGTATTTTGAAGACATCTAAAACTAGAAATCAGGTCTCCCTATTTCCTGAGCCAGCATTCCTGCTTTCCAAAGAATAAAGGATAAAATAATTCTTGACCCCATTTCTCTTCTTACACTCATTAAATCCATAAGCCCAGGAGTTTATTCTCTGCAAGAAATCTGCATTTGTCTCAGATTGGCCTTCTTTTAAATATACTTTCTTCGAACTTAGGACTCCTTAAAAACTGCAGACCTGGCTAGACTAGATTTATCACTGCATAATTGGATATTTACTTTTAGTGGTCCTAATTCACCAGAAAAGTTAAAAAAATGAAATCACATTTCAATTTTCCTTAGAAAAAAAATGGAAGCTTACCTTGTCATTTTCACCATCTTTTGCGATCCTAAAGATAGCACTTATTAGAAAAGACAGTGTAAAAAGCAACTGAGAATTAGAGAGAAAGGCCTCTGCGGTCATGTACTGCCATCCAAATGTAAACTCATTTGGATGCTGCAAACATCCTTAAAAAGAGAACTCTTGCTGGGCGCAGTGGCGCGTGCATGTAATCCCAGCAGCTTGGGAGACTGAGGCAGGAGAATAGTGAGTTCAAAGCAAGTCTCAGCAACTTAGCCAGGCCCTAAGCAACTCAGAGACTCTGTCTCTAAATAAAATACAAAAAAGGGTTGGGGATGTGGCTCAGTAGGTAAGTGCCCCTGGGTTCCATCCCTGGTACCAAAAAAAAAAAAAAAAAAAGAAGAGAGAGAGAGAAAACCCTTGACTTTGATCTTCGTTATACTCGTCGCTATAATATACCATGAGGACTATCTCTGTACTCCTACACGATATAAAAACATGAGTCAGCAGTTGCCAAGTGCTTTCCTCCGAGGTCTATGAATACACCTGTGAGAGGAACTGCAGACTGCAGTGGAAATCCTGTAAATGTCAGGAATTTTGGGTACTTTTCTTTTGAAGGGGGCAATTTCCAAATCAAAATCAGCTAAAGTTACTATTTGGTTTGTATCAAGTGCATAGATCCCCAGAGGGTCCTGCTGCTGATATATGATGACACACGGTCTCTGAAAACATCTCATAAATAAAGGTCCCTTACCTCCTAACATACCAGTGAGCTGCTGGTTTAAGACTTTAAAATCATTGCAGGACTTAAAAAATATATATCTGATAGCAGGTTTTCACAAAGCAATGAAATCAGGAATGACAGACCCAGGAGAATTTTATTGTCTAAAAAAGAGGTTGCAAGTGGTACTAGAATTATTCTACTTTTCTTGGTCAGTCTGGGACAAATGCTTTAGTTTCCAAAGCCAAGAAATCAAGTCACATAGGAAGAAGAATGAAGGATATGAGAATCAGAAAAGTGTGTGGTCAATTATTTCTTCACCCTGAGCAAAAAGTGTAAGTCAATTTTAAAGAGCACAATTTTAATTTCTGGACACTTGAAATCAAGTGAGAAAATAGTGGGAAGCTGCATCACCTTTGAACAGTTGAATTTGACCTGCTTTTTGATAACAAGATAAATGCAAATAGAGTTTCCATTCAGAGTTACCCTGTTCTTCCAGCAGTTCAAGAATCCAAAGGCACTTTATTCAATGCCTTCCTCTAACAGTGGAGTGGAGGAGCCCAGTGAAGGATCAGGAGTCTTCCATGGCAACAAGAACTGTGTTCAATCGCGTCCTTGATAAACCCAGGGCTCATGGGCTGAGGGTGCAGCTCAGTGGTACAGTGCATGTTTAGCATGCATGAGGCTCTGGGTTTGCTCCCCAGCACCACAAGACAAAAACAAAAACCATGCCCAGAAGCACAGTTCCCAAGAGCAGCACATCACCTGAAGAGCTTGGTAAACACGAATTGCTGCCCGCCTCATAGGCTCACTAGATCTGTGGCACGTGAGTCTGCACCTCTAACAAGTTCTCAGGGATGCTGAAGCTGCAGGTGTGGAATGCCCCTTCCAGAACCACAGCCCAAAGGAATACTGCAGGGAGTGTGTTGGGGGTTGGGGGAGAATCAGCACACACCAAGCACCAGGCACAAGGTCCTTGTCCTCATTCCCCCATTTAATCCTTAGTACAATTGCTGGGAGCACCAGCAACTGAAAAGGGAAGAAACTGAGACAAAAGTCAATCCCGGGTCAGTGAGAGTCCTCTACACCTTCCCAGGGCTTCACTCCCACCTTAGACCCCAATCCACAAAATCACATATCTTGCAAAGCACCCTGCCTTAATATTTTACAACTTGCAAATTTGCTACTAAAACATTCTAGAGGCCTCCATACACTCAGACACAATTATGTACAACCATTTTTCATCTCAGGAGCCGATTATGACTTCTACATTGTTGGAAATGTTTAAGAGAAGTCCTGTTTACCTTTTGACTTGCTCTCTCCTGAGCAACAAACTTCCAAACCTCCCTTCCTCAGTGAGCCTAACTGGCATATAGTGAAACCATCTGCCCCGAATGAGGCTGTAGGTCACCTGCTTGCCTTGGAACTAGCATGTGCTCATTGCTTGTACTTCTCCAGGCTGCAATGGCTGACAATCCTGATGTTTGTGTTACGTTTATTTGTGGGTGTAAAATTATACGTTTTCTGTGTTTTGCACAAGATGCATCATGCACAGTACTTCGTAAAGGTTGTGCGTGGATGGTAATGACCTGCAGTGAATCTCCATATCAGGGAGTCCCTTACACTGTGTAAAAAAGCAACTCCTAGATCGGTTTCCATGACAACAGCAGCATCACACAGGAAAGAGAACTAGGAGAGTACAAAAAGCCTCTTTAGAAATTGTTACCAAAACGCACACCCGGTTTAGGAGACTAAAAACAAATTTCTGGGCATTAGATTCGGGGTTAGGAATCTTTTCTTTCTTGAATGTATTCTCTAATGATGTGACTATTTTTAAATGTCTAATAGGAACTGATTCAGAACTCTATAAATACCACCCATCTGCCAAATTTCAGGAGGTCTAAAATTAGGTTACCAGGTTCATCAATTTCCCTTAGAAGATTTAAGCAAAAATAGATCAAACCTTTCTGGAAGCAATAATAGTGAAATGCTCATAGTTCAAATGCTATGGTAAATAAATGAAATTCATTTAAAAGCTAACGAGCATTAGGAAACTCCAAAAATCGTATTTTCCTGAATAAAATTAAAATGGAAAGTATCTCATGAAATAAGAGTTTCTTAGAAACTCTCATTTACAAAGCCACATACAGGAGTATATATCATAACAAAATCATGTATTATCAACAGGAGGGTTGCCACGTGGAATTCTTCTCTTCTGTGCTTGAGATCAGTGTTCTGCTTATATTTGCTTTTCTTTGGTGGATAAGATGGAAATAAAATGCAAACACCGAACTACCTGGGTAGCCTTCTCCTTACTTAATTTTTTTTTTTCTGCCATGATTTTCCCTTCATCAACCATAAAGAAGAAAGGGCTCTCTTACTAAAAATATCCTGGAGCAGCGGTTAGCATCAGGACCTATTTTTTTCTCAGCTACTGGGAGGTAAGGTTATTTTACCTACATGTGTACCAAGCTATTTTTAAAACTTGCCTTGTTCTTCCCTGGTTATTCTATTTCAATAAACAAAAGGAAACCTGGAGGTCTACTGTCCTTACATCTGCTCTTGGCATCCAGCTGTTCTACGGTCTACACCATGATCATCAACACACAGAATGGACCCTTTCCCCGTATACACATATCTTCCTGTATCTTCAGGAAGATAGTTGGATAAGTAATTTTCAACCTTCTCACAACCATGTAGGTTGGATACCAAAACTTGATAGCATTGGCACAATGAACTAGGTGTTCTTTTTTGCGGGGGCAAGGGGTGGGGAGGATACTGGGGATTGAACTCAGAGGCACTTGAACACTGAGCCACATCTCCAGCCGTTTTTCGTATCTTATTTAGAGACAGGATCTCACTGAATTGCTTAGCACTTCGCTTTTGATGAGGCTGGCTTCAAACTCTGGATCCTCCTGCTCAGCCTCCAGAGTTGTTGGAATTATAGGCATGCGTCAACCACGCCCAGCTAGGTGTTATTCTTCATCCTCAATAACCATCCATGATGCTAACAGGTCACAAGTGATTGGCTCAAGCCTGGTAGAATGGCACCGGTATCAACATAAAGCAGACACTGCCTGATGTCAAGGTTACTCAATCAGAGTGTCACTGATCTTTATTCATTGAATTGCTAATTCAATCAACAGTGAGCGCCAGCTACATGCTGGATTCTTTGTAAGCCCTGGAAGACAGGGAGGTGAAACATCGTTTTTTTTGCCCTTAAGGGGCCACAATTCCAGCAGAGTGGTATAAAAGTCTCCAAAGAGGAGACAGAGTGGCCACCAAACTAGGGGTGGAAAGAGTGGGAAAAGGTCCATGAGAGTGGGGCACTGGTCAGCGAAATCTGAAAGAGATGCCAGATCTACTTCTCAAAGGAAGAGTAAGAACTAGTTGAAGAAGAGAAACCCACCCCACTCCTGGCCTCATCTTGGAATACAGAGGAGCCACTGCTGATGCTCTGGCCGAGGTCACAGCCAGCAGTCCTTACATACCTCAGGGGCTCCCTGCTCTGCAGGCTTCTGTTGCTGGAAACGTCAACTTGTAGGAGGTTCTTCTTGGGGTTTGTTCTAAGCACTGGCATCTCATAGCGCCCTGTCACCAGGTCTGGGTCAGCCCCTGGAGTTCCAAAGGCGTGCCCCTGCTCCATCTAAGAAGGCACTTTCATGATGAGAAAGAAGCCTGCCCTCATCCCTCCTGCAACTTACTCTCGTCCTCACGCTGAACACCCCTCGCTCACCTTCTGGGCCTCCATGCTACTGCTTCTGTTTCCCTCATCGTCCCAGGTGCTCGGGTCACACCAGTTTCTGGACACCTCTTTAAGATCTGCTGCCCAGGAGGGCAACCGCCTTCCCGGCCTCAGAGATGCTCCTCACGTTGCCAAAGCTGCTTCAGTGAACCCTGGGTTTGCTCATCCATCAGCTTCGCTCCAATCAACCCTGACATCTCTCAGGAGTTATGACATAATAAAAACACGTTGACTGAATAAACACAATTATGTAAGCTCAGAATATGTCGTTAATCAAACAAAATGCTCCTCACAAACGGAACAACTTAGAAAAGTATTTGCTGAGCCAAAAGAACCAACAAAATGTTTAAGGGGGAAAATACAAAGCCTTGTTTAAAAAACAAACAACAACAACAAAAAAACCCCAAAACCTCATTGAACAAGTTCCTCATGTCTGTCTCCTTCTTCTATCATCAATAGATCAAGAAACTCAATTAATTCAACTGTATCCCAAAACCTATCATGACATCCTGAGTAGCAGAATCCTTCCTATATCACCAAGATGAAGTCATAACAACATCACTACATAGAGGAAAGGTCAGGCATGCACATGTGTGCATACACATGCATGCACACACACACACATGCATGCACACACATTCACGTGTGTGCACAACCAGAGGCAGTTCATGTGCGGGCAATCTAGCCTCAGCAACTTTAACATGGAATTCACTCTTACCTGCTACTCATTCTCCTTGTCTTCATTAATGAATCACCTTAACTTTTTTCTAGGTAGCTTAAACAAGCAAAAAATAAACAAAAAATCTTACATTTTCCAACTAGAAGTGTGCATGGGATACAGTTCTGGCCCACAGGATGTCATGGAAATTGCTGAACCAGGTTTGCAGAGGAGGTCTTTGAAAGGGAAACTCAAGAGGTATCTCTGGTTGGACCTTCACCATTGGCCTTTCTTGTGCTTGGAACATGAACAGGTTGCTAATGGAGCAGCCATCCTACCAACACCAGGCAACAAAGATAAGGGTGAAAGCTACAGATAAGACGGCTAAATGGAAAGGCAGAGGGAGCCCGGCTCCGTCAGGGAACATGGAGCCTGCACCTTGGCCCTGGTCCACCCAGCTCCAAGCATTTTGTTAAGTGGAAAAAGCAAACCTCCTATTTAGTTCAAGCAACTGCTTAGTGAGGTTTTCTGTTACTCATATTTGAATGCAATCCCAGGTTGATATGCTTTGCATGTGCCAGTCTGGATTTCTGCAACGAACAGCCTTATTACCCCACTGTTGAGCAAAGACGCAGCCCCAGCTAAGTGGGCATGCTCCATGCAGATCATGTTCTGGGAGCTGACAGCACTCTGTTACACTGCGAAAGAATTATGCAGATGACACTAGAGAGAGGTACAAATATTTTAATGAGAATTTTAGAACTTTTCAAAATTGTATTGCTCTAATGAGATTAAATACAAGAAAGAAATCTCCCTAAATCAAATCATCTTAAAAATCAAATTAACAACTGAATTCAATTTCTTAAGCTTCCTTCTCTTTCCCAACCTCCCCACACGAATTCTCCATAGTACCTTTAATTAAGCTTTTGCAGATAGCATCGTGTAAACACTTCTCTAAGTCTTTATAGTGCTCTTTATTTGGGGGAGGGGATACTGGGTATTGAACCAAGGGGAAATTTACTATCAAGCTACATCCCCAGTGCTTTTTTTTTTTTTTTTTTTTTTTTAAATTTTGAGACAGGGCTTCACTAAGTTGCTGAGGCTGGCCTTGAACTTACGATCTCCCCATCTCAACCTCCTGAGCTTCTGGGATTACAGGCATGAGCCACCAGACCCAGCAACAGTCATCATTCTTAATGGCTGCACACTTTCTATCACATTGATAAATCACAATTTGCTGAACAACTTTTTCCTGTTCAATGGGGTTATTATTAGTAGGTGAAACTAATGGCTGAAGAGAGAAGTCTCAGCAAAGAGGACATTACTCCCAAGTCAATATACAGCCAGAATTTTCAATGTTAAGATTCTATTAGATATAAATTATTCCCAAACATTTTCTTTTTTTTTTTTGCGGTGCTGGGGATTAGAACCCAGGGCCTTGTGCGTGTGAGACAGGCACTCTACCAACTGAGCTATATCCCTAGCCCCCCAAACATTTTCAATGCTTTTCTCACGTATCCAGGATGACTGACACTTGGACTCTGCTGGTTAATTAGGTAATCAAGTTAAGTAAAACTGATCAGAAACATTTTATTTTAAAATTAATTTTATAGACTATGTATTCTATGAAGTTCTATGTATGAAGAATATTTTTTATTTAGAAGATCCATCCAAGCACATAGTAGATTTCAAGCCTAATTGACAAAGCCAGCTTATTAACTATATGGCACAACATCATAGAGAAAGAGAAAAATCTCTATCGATCCTGGGACTTCTTTTTAGTTTTATTCTTAGAAGGAATCAAACAAAACCCTGTTAAGATTTCTCATCTCACTTTTATAAGTAATATGCATTCATCCATTCAGCCAACAAATATGTATTAAGCACCTACTAGGTGCCAATTACTTGTTGAGGTTGAATGTATGATTAAGATAATGTCCCTGTTCCTTGCTTGTAATGGAAAGAAGGTAATCAAGAATGAGTATGTGGATTCAGATGATGATAGAGGCTAGGAAGAACACAAAGGAAGACAGATCAACAGACAATAACAGGGAAGAGTGTGGTCTAAGAGGATCTCTAAGGAGGTAGCATCTCCACAGAGACCTGTAAGATGAGCATCATGAAGATCTGGGGACTGGTTCCATACAGAAGAACTCATCAGGGCAGCAGGCCTGAGGTGCAAATGAGCATGTCCTATTCTGGTAATTCCTGGGCAGGAGCCAGATCTCCACCATGGTAGGCCTTGTTGACCAATGTAATAAGTACCAATGCTACTGGTTATTGGGGGCACACACAATAAGGCAATGATCTGATCTGCCAGATACAAGCAAAGTTCCACTCCGGCTACAGTGTAGATGAACTGTAGGCATAAGAATAGAAACAAGCCGGGCATGGTGGCGCATGCCTGCAATCCCAGCACTTGGGAGGCTGAGGCAGGAGGATTGTGAGTTCAAAGTCAGCCTCAGCAACTTAGTGAGCCCCTAAGCAACTCATTGAGACCCTGTCCCTAAATAAAATACAAAATAGGGCTGGGGATGTGGTTCAGTGGTGAAGTGCCCTGGGTTCAATCCCCAGTTCAAAAACAAAAAAAAAAAAAAAAGAGAGAGTAGAAACCAGGAGCAGATGAGGAGATCATCTGGCCAACAGTGTACTTCTCCAGTCCAACCAAGTCCCACTGTTTGGTCCTGGATACACAGAAGTTTACTGGATGAGAACATGGCCAGGCCTAGCATACAACTCTGAGTCAGTGGTGGGTGCACACACTTGAGAATAAGGTCTGTTTCACTAACGTACGATTCCTTTTTAAATTTTCAAGCTTCCTATTGTTTTTCTTCCCCACTCTGGTTCTCTACACAAGTTATTCTAAATTACTAATTCTTGGTCAAAATATTTGTTTCGTTGTATTTGGACACAATATCTTTATTTATTTATTTTTATGCAGTGCTGAGGATCAAACCCAGTGCCTCACACACGTGAGGCATGTGCTCCACCACTTAACGGGGAGAAAAAGGTTAAAATGAATTCCCTTCATCCTGGCGCATCATTCAAACTCAGCAGATGCAAAAGAGAGCAGCCTTCCCTTTCTAATTTTAAGAACTGCTGTATGAACTCCTTTTTCAAGCTTCCCTGGTCTTTTGTGATTAATTTTAGTAACTGGAGAACGATTTGTTTAAGAACAAATGAGTCATGATACAGCTTAATATCTAGCAACCCAAAATCACCCTCCTCCACCGAGAATATCGTTTTCAAGTATGAAATTCTCATGTTTAAAACATTTATATTCCACGTTAACGCTACGAAGCTTCCTGTTTGCAAAAGAGATGTGGAGGGACAGGCCAGGGACTGGAGACTGCAGAGAATGAGCGGCCAGCCAACTGCCTTCTGAAGGTATTTGTCTTAGGTATGTCTCATAATGTGGGGAAAAAAAAATCTCACTTGGATAAAAGTTTATGACCTATGCACTTCAAAATATGTTCTTTCACATAGCAATTCTATGACAATATACATTTCTCATGAGCTAGAGTGGCAGCCCTGTGACTTTTGCACAGATTCAACACCCTCAAGCCATTAGGCATAGGAGAGGCAAGTGCCCAGGACAGCAGAGCTCAAAGAAGAAAGAAGCCAAAGTCACTGGCTCCTGAGTCTATCATCTCTCTTCCTCTTGAATAATTTCTTGTTATAAACCTCTGCAGATTAACTGGAGAATTAGCAACCACCTCAAAGAATATCAATCAAAACTATGCAGTTGGGAGGAGGATGTAGCTCAGTGGTAGCAACTGCCTAACATCCGTGAGACTCTGGGTTTGACAGCCAGGACTCCCCCCCCACCGTCCCTCCCACACACAAACCACCTTTCAATATGTTGTTTTCCTCAATGCTTAACAATAAAAACTATGCACCAAGTTAAAAAATTCTGGTTTCTTGGTTCAATGGGTATCTTGCACAATTTTGTGAGGCTTAACTTCAAGAACTGAACAGTCTCTAATTGTGGGGTTAAAAAAAATTTTTTTCAAGAAGAATAAAATAAATTCTTTCCAAAGGATAGTAACTTACAATCAGGAAATGGCTGGTTTTGCTTCTGAGAGAACTCCAGAAAACAGTTTGAAAATATTCCACTCAAATCAAGGAAATTATTTTCATCTTACTTTGGGATCTGAAACACTATTTTTCACTCAGAGGTTATTTCTACAAACATTCATGATCACCTGCTGCGAGTCAGAGATCATAATATGCATCAGGCGTAGAGAGATGGATAAGATTTAGGGGAAAACAAGAATCATACTATAACCAAAGCAATCATCCTATGGTAAATGGGTACATTTAATGGCCCCTGTGACTCACCTGTCCCGGGATCCACAGTGTTGTGTGCTCCCCTCCTGTGATGATTAATTTTATGTCCCCTGGACTAGGCCAAAGGGGTTCCCAGATACTTGGTCAAACATTCTGGGTATTTCTTTGAGGGTGTTTGTGGATGAGATCAGCATTTACACTGGTAGGCTCTATAACGTGGGTGAGAGTGATCCCATGGATGGAAGGCCTGAACCCAACAAGGCAGGCAGACCCTGCCCCAGGGGGGAGAGAACTCTTTCTGCCCGAAGACCTTCAAATGGGGATGTCAGCTTCTTCCTGCCTTTGGACAGATTTGAAACAACATCTCTTCCTGGGTCTTGAGCTCACCAGCCTTCAGACTTGGAGCGAGTTTACATCATCAGCCCTCTTGGTTCCCAGCCCTGGGAATGAGGCTGGAGCCACACCAGGGGCTCAGCTGGCTCTCCAGCCTGCCCCCTCCCCACAGCTCTTGGGATTTGGGCTCCACGTCTGCATGAGTGACTTTCTCACATGAAAGCTCTTCAGACCCAGACCCACACGCATGCCCTCCTGGTTCTGTTTCTCTGAAGAAACCCAATTGCAGGGCTTGGGTCAGTGGGACATCAGGAAATGTGATGGAAGCTTGTCGTGTGTGTATCCTGAGTCCTGCCCTCTTGGAAAACTGACTTCACCACACAGGAAACTGTGCTGTCCTCCTGGAGAGGTCAAGGTGGAGGAGGGCCCCGGTCCCAGCACAACAGCCACAGAGAACAGTCGTGGGGTGTGACCCCACAGAAACCCTCGGGCCTCCGTAAACAGGAGTGTCAGGATCAGAACTCTTTTCTTTATTCAACAATTAAAGGACCACTGGTGGCAACATGCAGGATGGTCCAGAAGAGAAACAGCCCAGCATCTATGAGACCATCCCACTGGACACCATGAGGTGGTGTCTATGAACCTGGGGGTGGAGCCACAGACCTGCAGCCCTGTTAGACTGGGACATAATAGGGATGGATACCACCAAGGTAATGCCAGGCCTCTGGCTTGGAGACCAGGTAGAGACGGCAGTCTGGTTATTCCATCATCAGCAAGGGTGACAGGAGCAAGCACTGGTTTGGAGGGCGGTGGGGATGCAAGAGAGAAGAAAATCAGAACCTCAGTGCGCAAGTCCAGCATGACATCTTCAGCACCAGGCCCTGGAGCACCCTTTCCACATGGAGAGGGTCATCTGGGAAACCTCCACTGGGCTGTCCCAATGCCTGATGCAATGGTGTCATAATGACCATGACATTCTTCCTAGAAGCTAGTTTTCCCCTGGGGGTATCATTCTCAAATATGTTTGGGACTAAAAAGATAAATATGTTGAAGGAGTTCCACCTCAGCTTTTCTTGGACTAGACTGAGTCTGCTCAGACCTTGTGGTACAACCTCATACCCAGGAGGGTATGGCACGTGCCTCCCGCTTGCCCCCTCTAGGCCCCTACCAAGACCAAACAATCCCCAGTAAGTGGGTTCATTTGATTGGGGACCTCGATTCCATTGCAAATAAAACGTCACAGTGATAAAGCTAGCTAGGAGATTCTCCATAAGCTTTCCTCCTTCACTGCACCCAGCAGATGCACTTCTCCTCTAGACTCCTCCTGACTTTTTTTTTTCTCTAATTGTTTTTAGTTGTAGATGGGCACAACATCTCTGTTTATTTGTACGTGGTGCTGAGGATCAAACCCAGAGCCTCACACGTGCGAGGCAAGCACTGTACCCCTGAGCTACAGCCTCAGGCCCCTCCTGACTCTCCTCCTGGAAAATTCACTAAGCAACGAGAACAGAGCGAAGGCCAGGAGGGCACCACCTGATTGAACGGGATGCTGAGTTCAGCTTTAAAAACAAATAAATAAAAGTGACTCAGTAAAATCCAGGAACAAGCCTCTGCCATGAGCCAAAAAGTCCCCTGGGCCAGCTTTCTGCTTAGGGTGATGCCACTTGAAACAAATCTTTCCAGAAACAGTGTCCTAAAAAGTCCTCCTCTGCACCCTCTTCAGAAGAACTCTGAGCCAAGGCTGCAAATTGCAACCTGGTTCCGTTGCCCCAAGTGCTCCAGTCTCCGTGGGGACACACTGCTGATCCCCCTTGGGAGGGTATTGACTGTTCATATCTCAGGATTGCACTGTTGGGAATTTCTCATATCATCTTAAGATTTCTCACAGTCACTCTGACCCCAGACTCTTCCCAGCTTCACTGAAAACCTGACCCTCAAGTGGACTTTTCTGAGCAACCACATAGTACTGAGGAGGAGGTCAGAATGGGAGCAGATGCACCCGGTTCACAGCTGAGCTCCGTTGACTACTGGACTCAAGGAAGTCACTTCGCCACCCTAACCTCAATTTTCTCATTTGTACGGTGGGAATAATAATGTCTACCTGGTGCATTTATGTCTGTTATCCCCTGAAGTAATTATCTGAAGGAACAACATTCAGTCACATGAGCTATTGGAAGATGAGGACCCTGTTTTTGAACCACTGCATTCTGGACCAGCCGGCAGTAATCAATCCTCAAGAAACTTTTAATGAATACACAAGGAATGAAAAGATGCAAGAAAAGCACCAGACATTCGAGAGATGCTAAATTATATGTCATGCAACATCATAACCCATAACGACTTGTGCAGAAATCTTCCAGCCACTTGAATCCAGTGGCAATCTCCTTCGACACCATTTCTAACAGTGGCGCTCAGGTCCAGGGAATCTGGTGTGTATATCAGAAGCTGTCTGGTATTAAATGACTCAAGAAAACCAAACAAAAACCAAAAAAAAAAAAAAAAAAAAAACAAGGAACCTTTATGCTAATTATTGATCTCCACCAGGCCAAAGCTATAACTTAATTCCAAACAGTCAGGACCATGGTTTGAAATGGGTACTATGAAAAGCAAGAAAGTCCTCAGGTGTGTCCACCCTCACACTCCAAGATGCCATGATAATGATGCTGATGGGACACCATTCCTAGGTACTGAGGAAGTTTACTCAGAGTCTCATGAGCCACTGAAAATACCCCAGTAATTCAAGACCTGACAAATGCAACTAGTAATCAGATTAGGTTATCAGACCTTTGCTGACTGACTCTCCTTGGTGCAACTGATGTTTTCTAAGCATCCACCTTAGCCAGGGCCCATACCAAGCACTCTGCTCTCAAAGAGAAAAGGCAAAGAACTTTCCCACCAAGAATTTGCTGTGTAAGCAGGACCACCAAGTAATGTGAGATAAGCTACACAATTACTTTGACATGATTTCCTGGCTTAACACACAAAAATTCTCTGCCAGACCTGATGTTAGAGATGGTTCATACATTTCATAACAAAATCACTATTTCTACCTTATCATCTTACCTCCTTTTCTGGACCCTATCCACGTTCAAGGGCCTCCTGGGCTGACCTGGTTACCCTGGGTCTTTGGTTGCTTCCCCAAACAATCTTGACACACTTTCAGAGGCTGACAACGTACCAAGGGTAGAGATTTTGAAATGAATGAGTTACTGGCCTTCTAAGGTCTTTCAAAAGTGGAATTTCGAAGATGTTTAAACAGTAGCAACCTAAACCACTGGATTGAGGGGAAAAGTCCTAGGGTGCACCCTAGAAAATGTACCTTCTGGTAACTGGTTAAAATATAACCATTTTCAAGGGCTGGGAATGTAGTTCAGTTGGTAGAGTGCCTGCCTTGCAAGCACAAGGCCCTGGGTTCAATCCCCAACACTGCAAAAAAATAAATAAATAAAAATAAATAAAATATAAGTATTTCATTGGTAGTTACACCACACATTTCTTTTAGTTGATCAAGTACAGACCACGGAGCAAATGTACAACTCTCTCTCTTCTGACTGGCCAGAACGTGGTAGGCCAGGACAATGGACGCTCCACCGCCCCACTGTCGCCCACAGCTCATCAGAACTACAGATGAGGATCCAAGTCTTGGAGGCTATTTTAATTCCCAGCAAAATTAATCTGGCACAAAGGCAGCAGGAGTCCCTTCCTTTGCAGGAAATACTTCTGTTACTGTGAATCTGGTACATAAAATAATCCACCCACTGAAGAGCAGAATTAGCTGTGGAGTTGTTGTATTGGGTTTGTAGCCCTGAAATAATTTCTTTTTTAAGGTTTCCTGTGGGATCACGGCGAGTGGTAAGGGCACCCGTGGGTGGGTGCCGAGGGGGCTTCCTCAGATGCTTATCTGGGGGCATCCCGTGGGGACCTGCACAATGCTGCAAGTCTCTCTTGTATTCTTATTTCCAAGTCCCCTGGTAAATGCACGTCACCTGAGTTTCACTGCTGCAGCATTAAGATGGGCCACTCGGCCGTCATGAGAAACGGGTCTATTGATTTTAAAAGACAATTTTGAAGATCGCTAGATGTGCATTAAAATGTCAGCGTCTCCGCGAAGCCTTCCCTCACTCTCCTGAGATGCACCTGAGTGTCCCCTCTCCTTCTGCTGAACTCACCAGGGCTCCCCAGGCACGGCAGCAGTCCTGTACCATCTTACAATGCACCCATGTGCCTGCTGAGCTCCTCTCCACAATTAGAAGGTGACCCTGCACTGGGAGGGCAGGAACTCTTCGCCTTTATACCCTTCACACCAGGAGGTCCCCAGCAAATATTCAATAATCTTAGAAATCCACTGTCCGTCTTTATAAATAGGAATACCAAGGTCTAGAAAGGAGTTTGGTGATGTGGCCAGGCAGGGCCAGGCAGGGCCAGGCAGGGCCAGGCAGGGCTGTGGATCCCGACTCCAGGACTCTTCACTGCACGCTAAGGGACGTCGTGCAACTATGTGGCACCTGGACCTCATACAAACCGCACTTGACTCTGACTTCTCAAGAATATAAAAATGTTTTAGAGTATAACAGCTTTGCCCATAAAATCAGCTTATTTCCATATTAAACAGAAAAGTACACTTTGAAAAAATAGAAGAGCCACTAATTAAATTTATGTCGAGATTTATTTTAAATGCTTTAATTCTTTGTCATAAATGAATCTTTGAAATGTTGAATTTTAAACAATGCGGCAGTCTTTTTTTATTTGATTGGTTTCTGAGACACGGGAAAGGACTGAAGAACAGAGGACTTCTCAAGATGCTAGGAAAGAGAGCAGTTCTGCTTGCTGGACATACAGCCACCGCCCACCCACCCAGCGTCCAGCGTCCACGGTGCATCACTTCTGCTTGGTTCTAGGTGTGGACAGTCAGTGCATTCAGCTCATTCCAGGGCAGCTGCACAATCTTCACAAGCACCCAGATCCCAGGCAAAGCTCCCGGTTATCACCTGGTCTGCCCTTCGCAGCCTTTCACTGGCCACCCTTCCAAGTGTCTTGCCATCAGCCCATCTGTGACGCTGCCTGCCTGGGTGCTGGCTGCCTCCTGGGTGAGATGCAGCAAGGACCCAGAGGTCCCCTGAACGCTATTCAACAGCACAGCCCAGACATGAGAAGTGTAAAATGCTGTGTCGCCTATTCTTCCTCGGACAGGCCAAGGCCACTGGTGAGAACACACCAGGAGGTAAAAACAGGATCACTCCCCAAAGAGCCACAAAAACACAAGAACAGCTCTTCCCTCCAGGTGCCTGAAGCCTTAGTGGATGCCCCCCCCACCGCTTTACCAATATCACCATATCTGGGGGGAGCTTGTGAAAATGGAAGGGAGACACAACGGTAGAAGAAAAGGACCAGAGGGACAGAGGAGGGGAGGGACAAGGGAGATACTGGGGAATACAATTGAGCAAATTACATTGCTCTATTGTGGGCATGTATGAATATGTAACAATGAATCCCACCATTATGTATAATTATAATGTGCCAATAAAAATTTTTTCAAATGCCCATATCCCAATGCATGGAATAAACATTCCAAAGAATACGTATGTAGCAAAGAGCTGTTTGGCATTTGTATTATTTTACACATAGCACACGCGAACCATTTCTGTCCCCACAATTTCAAACACTGACTGGGGAGGGGTGTATATGATGGCGTTAAGTGCAGGCCTGAGATTGGGACGATCCTCCGAAAGGGCTGCTTCACAGTTTTACTGTCACTTAAGGTATTAAAACAAAGGATAAAAGGATTGAACGTGCTAATAGATGCACCCGTGCATGCGTGCCAACATAGATGCACACGTACTGGTTTCCCTCTAACAGGGCGGGCCTTGTGAACAGATGTGACTGAAGATGAATGGAGACTGTTCTAAGGACAGGAAGGAGCACTGAGATTGCTGGAGATGGAAAATTGCAGGAAGTGAAAGGAAGAAGTCTGGGGAAGAACGGGTCCAAACAGAATCCACCATAGCCCTCCCCAGTCCACCCCAGCTGGTCATGGCCAGGGCAGGGCAGGGAAGAGAATCCCAGTGCTTGTGGCTCTTCTGCAGTGCAAAGTCACCTCACTCCCCGCATGCTCAAAGCCAAGCAAGGCCCCATTCCCTCTTCGACCTGCCCAGGTCTCCATTCACATCTGAATTTGGAGGGGAAAAGAGAAAAGCTATTCCTAAACATGGAACATTCTCAGGTTATTCTGTAATGCTCTTTTATAACACCAGGGAAGCAGGGCAAGGCTACTGGACAGGGTCCCAGGCTGCATTCTGAGGCTGCCCACCTGGAAACGCACATTTAGCTCAGACTCGAAGGGCCTTCCCAACACCGAGTGGGAAGGGTGCGGCTGGACCTGGGAGCCACACAGGGCATCAGCCACGCTCTGCAGCTTATGAATCCTGGCTCCAAAGATGTGCAGCATCGGTGACTGAGTTCCCCTCTAACAGAAATCCCTTAAAAACCCTTCGCTTTCCTTTCTTCTCTACTCAGTGTGTGGGGCTGCACTTCCGAGTCTGGAAAAGGCTTGCCTCCTTTCCCCAGGTGCTGGGAGGGAGCGCTGGGCCAGGGATGTGCTGCTCATCCAGAAGGGGCAGAGGAAGGACTGAAAACTTGGCCTGACAATCTTCAAGGGGTCCTTGCATTGCACCCAGAAGCCCTAAGATTTTCTGCACTAACTCAGACTTTCAACTATAGCTGCTCCTCGCCCAAAGAGCATCTCAGTTCAAAAGAACTAGGAACACTTCCATCTGGCTGCTGTCATCTGGGTACCGCTGGCTTATCTTTCAGTACTTTTCCTTCCCTTTCATCTTGAAGATGGCAGGGCAGGTACAATATCTGTGGGTTTTACAAGCTCTGCAACCCCCCTCCTCCATCTGTGACTGCTCTGGCACCTCCCGTGCTTAACCATCCCCCGTGGCATGAAAAAGAACAGTAATTCAAATTTTTTAATTTTTCAAGGGAAAAACACTCAGGGCAGCTTTTTCTCTTAAATTCTCCTTCATTTCCCCTGAACCTTTTGTTCTTTCGATGGATCTTTTTCATACCCTCTAACACTTTTCTAGGCATTTGAACAGAGCTTTCGATGAGCGCATCAGGTAGGAGCTAACTAAGCCACCAACCTTCCTCTTCCCCTTCAGGACCAGCTCCTAGGAGGAGCCAACCACAATCCCATCAGGTACCCAAGAACCAACATGTGACAGTTCCTAGGCCAGTTATGCCTTCCCTCAATGCTCCTCAGTCTCCTTACCTACAAAGTAAGGAGGTCTGTCTTAAAACCCCTTCTAGCTCCAGAAGTCTGTGATCTTAAAATTTATTCAGGAAAAGATAAAACATGAAACAACTCCACTCTCCTCTCAGTTCCAGGTCCTGATGTCTTCATGCTTTTTCTGCTGCCTGGTACAGTTCAGTTTGGCCACCTTGTGACTCCTCGAGACATCCTTGAATAATTACAAACTCATTAAGATGAGTGTGAACTCATCCTGCACACAGATGATACCGCTGCCCTGGCTGCAGAAAGCCCTCATCTCAGGTCTCTTAGTTCCAAAGACCAAGAGGCACATTTTCTCTTTGGAAGACCATACACAATCCCTTATAACTCAGGATTGGCTGATTTTTACATCTTTTGTATCTCATAAACCTTCTTTCTCTCATATTTTAAAAAAAAAGCCTCTCTTATCTTTACTTTTAGGGATATTAAAATGAGGCTCAGTGCCAGGGTCTCCAAGACCCCAAAGCACCTCCATCCATTGAGGTATTTGGGCCAGAAACCTGAGCGATACTCTCAGCATTTCCCTCTCCTTGATCCCAGAGTGACCAAGAACTGCTGATCTGCCTCCTGAATGCATCTTGAATGTGTTTCCTCTGTCCATCCCCATTGCCTCCAGCTCCCCCAACTCCTCTGCCTTGCCCTGGGGAGGAGGAGCCTCTGTACATTCTCCACCAATCCACCTCCTGCCCCATCCATTTCCTAAACCAGAGTAACCTTTGTAAGATGCACACAGTGTTATGTCACTCCTAACCTAAAACTTACCCAGTGCCCCCATGGCTTCCAGGATGGTGTTCTGAATCCTTCAGAATTGTTAGCAAAACATCTGACACCTGACTGTCTCCTGTTCTCAAAGGCTGAGCTCCTTCGCACATCTGGGCTGTGAACTCGCTCCTCCCTGTGTCCAGTCCCTTCCAGGGTTCGTTCCTCCCCACCTTCCCTTTTGCCTGCCTATGTTCTCCCCAGTCTTGAAGCTCAGTTCGAATGCTATTGCCTTGGTGAAACCCCCCCTGGTCACCTAGAGCAGGGCCCTCAGGTAAACCTGCTCAGTGCACCTGTGACCTGTTTTTATCAGTGACTTTTTGAAGTCCACCTTCCCCTAAGCCATTCCCCTCAGGGCAAGGAGCACCTCTCTGTGATGATTGTGCACCCAAGTCACCAGACTAGAGTTGGGAACATTACAGGTTCTCAGCAAAGACACTTAACTGAAAGAATGAAAAAGTGGGAAGAAAAAAAAAGAAGAGGAAGGGGTGATATGAACTATTTATATATACTCCTGTAGCCTGTCCATATGTCTGCCCCATTTCTTAATTTATTTTTTGAGAAGGGGTCTCACTTTATTGCCCAGGCTGGCCTCAAACTCGCCAACCTCCCTCCTCAGCTCTCCTGCCCCTCCTTGATGGTGCAGAAATGGGAGGAGATAAAAGAAAAATAAGCAAAGTTAAGAGGATGAGGTAGGAATAATGAACGAAGAAGTAGAAGGATCACTACATGATTCTTTGGGACACCTTCAAAAAAGAGCAGGAGGACTTTGGGGTTTTGGAAAAGTTGGTTGATGACCTTCCTTCCATCTATTTTTATCTCTAAAATGCCCCAAGTGGAGATGGTATTCCAGAAAGGAGGACCATATGGGCAATTGAGGTCGGGGAGGAAAGAACACTAGTTTTGTTGGCATACCAGGCAGTGAGCATCCATGAACTTGGGCAAAATTTCTTGTCCACAAAGAGTTGAAGCAAAGTGACCTCTGGAGGTGACCTCTGGGGCCTCTGTGGAACATGGAATCCCAGTGCCCATGGTGCCCACTTACTGCTGCCCCACCACCATCTTAACCATGGAGTGGTGTTTCAGTGCACCTAAGGTCTAATGAAGGTCACCAAAGGTGCCCTCACTCCATGGGTTTCAACCATACAAACCTGAGTGCCTTACAGCCCACTGTGAAAATGCCATCTTCTGAGAAGGAAGAGCTGAGCCCTGCCTGCACCAAGAAGGCCGCTCAAAACCCAAGTTCAGCCGGGCATGGTGGCGCACACCTGTAATCCCAGCACTCGGGAGGCTGAGTCAGGAGGATCACGAATTCGAAGCAAGCCTCAGCAACTTAGCGAGGCCCTAAGCAACTCAGTGAGACCCTGTCTCTAAATAAAATACAAAATAGGGCTGGGGATGTGGCTCAGTGGTTGAGTGCCCTTGAGTTCAATCCCCAGTACCAAAAAAAAAAAAAAAAAAAAACCCAAGTTCATCACTGGGAACAAGTGCTAAAGGTAGCACTCTCTTAAAGCCTACAACATGAGGAGGAGTAACTCAACTGATCTGGCAAAAGCAAATCAGAGTAGAAAAGCCCACTCCCTTGCAACTCCTTTTTTTTTCAGTTAAAATAATATTTTTCATGTAACACTCAAGTTCCCTTCCACCCAATATACTTCAGACATTGACATTTCCTGTCACCTCCCTCTCAATCTCTCTTTTTTTTTATTTTTTGGTAAGATGAGATTCAACAGAGTCATTCAGTAGAGAAAAACAGAATCAGGACACAAATAAATGAAATGATCCGGCAGCTTCAGAGATCATTGCTGGGTGAAACAAACACAAAGCCATTTCCACCAACGGCAGTACTTATAATGCTACCCAACGGAAGGGGAAGACGACTCTCAAGAAAGAAAGCAGCGGTAAATGCCAAGGATGGCCCCATCCGTTCAAAAACCTTTGGAAATAAACTGAAGGCTGATTTGTGCTCCTTGTCAAATTTGTCAGTGCAGCCATTGCTATAAATTTGGTGGATTGAGTCAACATTGCCGCCCAGAGTGGAGGGACACAGCTAATCATTCTCCTCTGAGGGCTTCGCTGAGAAAGCGGTCCAGGGCTCAAAAGGAGTATAAATCTGTTAATGAGCACAAGCCGAAGTTACATGAGACTAATTGAGAACTGTCTTCTCATTAATAGTCTGTGCCCAAACAACAGCTGTACTGTCATTAAAACAGAAAATAAAGCCCCCAAATTCACATTAACATAGAATAATGGTTCATAGGCTACTTACATCAGTGTCGGGTCCCTTGTCTGCTCCCGGGCATGAAAAAGTGACAAACTCATGGCACCTCTTGTGAACCACAAAACAACAAACTGATGGAGAGAAGAGAGAACAAGAATTAGAATGGCCTAGATTTAATATATGGGCTTTGTTCTCCAAACAGGGCTACTGACTGGTAGAAGTCGTTTTAATTTCAATGCAGATAGAACTTTATAAACAGCAATCAGAAGACACTTCACCCAAGCATCAGGAGCGTTTTGTATTGATTGACAAACTGATGATACTGTCACAAAATGCCAGGGTTGTTAGGAGAACAGGAGACCTAAGCTGTGGCTCCTGCCCTCTGAAGTCGAGGAAAGGAGAGCTATAGACTGCAAGATGGTTTCCCAAGGTACAAACCGGGACCCAAACTTAAAGTACCTTGCAGTGTCCCATACCACACCTACATGCACACTCACACACGTCTGCACGTACGTTGTACCCTACAGGTGAAAAAAATGCAAATGCAGAAAAGAATAACCAATTACAAATAACCCATGAGCATTCCTAACATGGTTTGCAAGCCATCCTCAGCAGAATTCTAACCTTAAAGGACTCATGAAGGCACTAACCCAGTCTCCAGAAAACAGTCCTCTGAAATGATAGAAGTTGGGGTGCACCCGAACAACTTCTTCTTTCTGCCTATTTGCTATAGATGCTGTCACGAGTTGGGGGAGTCCCTGCAAATTTAGCAAAATCTATTACATAGCAAATATTTTCCAGGCTCCACATGGTTTTCATACCTACTCCTGGAGATGTATCAAATAAAATCATCTGTTAGAGAAATGAGTAAGCAATCCCCTAAGAGGTTTGCATGGATGATACAATGTGGAGAATATGAGTGATAATTGACCTAATTAGCCAGTCCTTCAAAGCCTGAAGTCTCGCTTCAAAGGGCAGCCCCCACTACTGTTGGTCTTCGTTAAATAATAAAAATGTTCTTCTGAGGAAACAATATACTCTCAGAAGTGTTGGGGAAGTTGCAAACTGTGGTTAGAATGTTTGTTCTTTCTAAAACTCATACTGAAATTTGGTTGGACTGGAGGGGTGTTGGGAGGTGGGACCTTAGGGAGGTGGTTGGGCCCTGAGGGTCTGGTCCTCATGGGCAGGATTAATGCCTTTATAAGGGCAAGTTCAGCCCCCTTTCGTCTCTTTGTCTTCCATTGTATGAATATGAGGTGTTCCCTTCATCTGGAGGAGGCAGTAAGAACAACCTGATCTTGGACCTCCTATCCTCCTGAACAGTGAGAAAGTAACCTTCTGTGATTCATAAATGACCAGATTCAATACTCTGTTATAGTAGCAGAAAGCAACTAAGACAGTGCACAAAGAAAGATAGAACTCGAATTCTCAGTTCATGTGCTATTTTCTTCTCTCACCAATGATAATGCAACTCCCGGCACATATGTTAGTACATGAAGGAGACCAAATAGGGTGAGCCATTTTAGTGGGTGGGAAAGGATGGCAGGTTTGCTGAGAGCTGAACTCCCAACAGGAGATCAAGTACTGAGAGAGTACTTAGAGGACCTTGAGTGATCAAAAAGAAGTTCAGAGTATTTTTGATGAGCCTTGAAAGTCATTGCTAACCCAAGAGTAGTACAGACAAAAGTGACACCTAAGACATGCAAATAGTAGCAATAGGAAGAATTTAATAGAATAGATTTGGGACCATCAGACCCAGTTAGAAGTCTTTTGCCTAGTGATGAAAGTGACCATCCATCACTACTCAGGATGCTAAGATATGGAAGTAATAGATGCCAGAGAAATTGCAGAAGAATTTCAGGACTTGCTGATTAACCACTGAATACCCTGCACTGAACATCCTGTTTCATATGAACATACACATACATATGTGCACACAGACATGCATACCTATACAAACCCAGAGGACGAAGAGATGGGGATTCCAAATAAGGGAAGAAGAATCAGGAATGATTGTTGGGTGAAAGCCATCGCAGAGTAGCTAATGAATGAAGATCTCATATAAGAGCACCATTTTAGAGGTGGAGCTGCCAGGAGAGGGGCTCTCTCGGGCTGCCACTGACCACCTGCCACGCCTAATACACCTGCCCACTGCTGTGCACCGTCAGGGGCTGGAGGAGGTTGGAGTGAAGCAGAAGAAAGGGCCCCCTGGCTACCTGAGCAGTGCTGAGCCAATCAAAGGGCAGCGCTGAGCTCCTGGGAGCCCTCAGAGGAGTGTCCTCTCCACTGTGTTCTGCTAAAAGCATCTTGATTGCAAAATCCTCCAAGGAGAGATAATAAAGCAGGGCTGCGAAGGTGCAAATTAATCTGATCTGCTCACAGCCCCAGGCACACAATCATCTCTGTTCACTGGAATCAGAAAGATCAATTATGAACAGAAGGGGTTAGAGCAGCATTATTCCTGATCGTGGTTTATTCTGGAGATGGTGTTAGGAGGGGAAAATCAGCATTCTGATTTCCCACTTAATTGTTTAAACACTCAGGTTTTTCATCCTTTTTATTTTTTAAAGTCATCTCCACATTCAGAAGAAAACTGTTAAGAAAACCCGTATTTATCAAATCCCTCTGGAAAGACTTTTTTCCTTTTTATCTGTCATTCCTATCTGCATCTCTACATCAATGCAATCGCATAGCTCCAGCAGGAAGAATTTCTATTGCACAACTCAAAATATGTCTCATTTCAAATTTTTTTTCCTGAGAAGAATCAGGCCATCACTGCCCAGTATAATTTACAGGGAAGCAAAAAACCCACCTACCCCCAAATTACATCCTCCCAGCACACCTTAGGAGCTCCCTCCCCTTCTTCCACACACAGAAGCTTCTCATTTCAATGATGGGATTCACCCAACAGGAGGCAGACAAAGGGAGTGGGGTCTTGTGTTTCCAAAGAGTCACTCAAGGATGTGGGTTATCTGAGGATAAAGATTCCACAGGTCTGTTGGAAAATTCAAGAATCATGAAGGATAAACTCCAAAGGACAAGGAAAGAGGATGTGCCCAGCCTGGGTGACTAAGGAGAGAAAGCTTGGTTGTCCCTTATCTTTAACCCCACCCTCGCCCTCCATGGAAGAGATGGAGAAGAGGGCCTTGGAGTGGGGCTGACTCTGGCTGGATACAGCGTTCGCCTGGGAAAGTCTGCCCCAGGAAACCCAGTATGACCAGAGATTCCAGAATGGCTGGTCTTCACCTTTGGTTTCAAGTTGCAAAGTAAAGTGGATAATGCACATTTCGTTAGGCAATATGATCAAAACATTTGAAAAGTCTTGCTAGTGAAGTTAAAAGAAGAGGAATAGACTGGAACAATAAAATAAGAATATTCTCAATTTACCTAGAGATGGCCAGCATAGGTATTTCCCTGGCTAAAAATTGGGGGCTATTATCTTTCCCATTTTAAAATCTAAGGGAATTTTCGGGCTGGGGTTGTGTTTCAGTGATACAAGTGCTCACCTAGCATGAGTGAGGCCCTGGGTTCGATCCTCAGCACCACATAAAAATAAAATGAAGATACTGTGTCCACTTACAACTAAAACAAAACATTTTTAAAAAATCTAAAGGAATTTATCTTCCCATGTTATGTGAAGTAAGGGGAATTGGGGAGAAGGGGAAATAAGGTGGTACCTGGCACATGATATACCTTCACTAAATACCTGTCTGACCTTGGCAGCTAGGAACTCAGCTGGGAGGAAGTGGAGACACAAATCAAGGCAGATTCTCTCTGCTTCCTGGTTTTTCAGGGATCCAGACTCTTGGTTCTTGAACAAATCTGCGCTTAAGAAGTCACAGGTTGCCCAGCAAGACTGAGTAGGAGACTCATTTCAAAGACTGTGGGTCACCTGTGTCTGGGAAGCCAAATGAGAGGATGGAAAACGGGAAGCTAACCCATGTCTCAAAGACACAAGGAAGATCCTCACACCATTAACTGCTAAGCACAGAATCACTTTCCTTTAACCCTCTACATGACACGCCTACGCTGCCCCGCGGAGATGGATGACTAGATGACAGAGTGCACACTCACATGGAGTGAACAGCAAGGTGGGACAAAGAGCGACATAGACCACAGGCTTGGCCAAGTACACTTCTTAACACACTCGATCTTGCAGTTGGGAATGCTCAGTCCAGGGATCCCTGTCACTCACCGATTGTGCTTCTAGAAGCAAATGAACTCAACGGAAACTAGGAGCATTTTCTCCATCTGTCATAAGTGTATTTCAGAAACATAACAAATAACAGGCACCTAATTTTGGCTCGGGAATTCACAAAAATTTCAAATAAAAAATAGAGGTGCTGCGATTCTGCCATGCTGATATTAACAGTGGTCTCCAGTCATGCATCTTTGTTCAAAGAGAGTACAACCAACAGAGGTCAGAGAGAACACCAAAAAATGGGAGGGAAGCAACACTCCCTTCTGCTATTACAGAAAATTTGATAGGAATGAATTTGGCTGTCATGTGTCAGGGCCCATCAAACACCCTCAGGGGGACCCAACAGTTGTCTCTGTCAAAAACCATCATCATGCAGATGACTGCCTGAGGGCTCTTGATCTTGGAGAGATCCTGAGAAAATGTAGGTCCAGTGGCTTTTCCCATAAAGGTTTGACAAAAAAAGAATACGGTGAATTGATGCTACAGCTAAGGAAGGAGCTGTTGCTGAGTACTTGCTGGCCAATCAATGCTGACTCTCCCTCAGGAGTGCCACCCACCAGAACTGATCACCCACGAATCATTAAGTACAGCAAGAGCTCTGACCTAAGGGGAAAGTTCACCTCACAGTAATTAGTCACCACGTTATATCCACTAGGATGACTATCGTTTTCTTTAAAAAAGAGGAAGGAAAGAAAAGATGAAATGAAAAATGTTGGCAAGGATGCAGAGAAATGGGAACCACATCCGTTACTGGTGGGAATATAAAATGGTACAGCTTCTGTGGAACGGTCTGGAAGTTTGCTAAAACCTGAACATATAATTATCGTATGATTTAGCAATTTCACTTTTAAAGTGAAATGAATTGAAAGCCGGTGCCTAAACAAGTATTTGTACACCAAGGTTCACAGAAGCATCAATCTCAACAGATAAGAGGTGGAAACAACCCAAATGTCCATCCACAGATCAATGGACAAACAGAAGGTGTTACACAAGGAGTCAAATCCTGACATGTGCAGGAACAAGGATGAACCTTAATATAAGCCAAGAGAAAGAATCCAGAGAAGGGGCAAATGTGTGTGGTCCCACTCCAGATCAGGAGTTACCCGGGACTGGGGCAGGAAAGGAATTGGGAGTTGGTGATCAATGGCTTCAGTTTCTATTTGACGTGATTAAAAAATAAAAATTCTGAAAACAGATAGTAAAGATGATTGCACAACACAATGTACTTCATGCTACCAAATTGTTCATTTAAAATTGTTACAATAAATTTCATGTAACATGTTTTACCACAATAAAAAATATTTAAGTATGTACTCAAACAAGAGCAATATTCTTGAAATTATAAACCAGAGGCATAGGAAGTTGCAGACAGTTTTGTAGTCCTGTTGGTGTGAATTTTTGTCATTTATATTCACAGTTGAGTTTTAGTTGAAACTCAAGGAGTACTGAGATAAGAGTATTTGCTTCCCTTCCACAAAATTCCAAATGAAATCAGTGCTAGAATAGACAGGAACATGGGGAAAGCTTGGAGCTCACAGGCAAAGGCTCCCGTGACCGTTGGGGATTAGAGACGTGCCACCTCCCATCCTCAGCCTCCCAGGGCACCTGGAGCTATAAATGTTAATGTGATGATGAGGTGAGGACCTTCAGACCACAGGTGTGGCTCTCTTACCAAATTGTTGACATACTTTGTCACCTAATACTACACGCACAGTGGGATCACCCCACCTACATTGACATAGATCGCCATGTCCATGGAGGGGAAAAAAATACATAATGCTGTGAATCATTTCCCATTTCACCTTAAAATATTAAATTTCCTTTCATTTCACTCTAAGTCCAAATCATTTCAAATCCATGTTATCAACTTGTAAAATGAAATATAGGCATAAAAATTCCCCATGATCCAAAATTAATGGGGAAACAGCCATGATGTAACCAATCCTGAATTTCAGCAAGAAACTACTAAATTTAGCAGGGTGACTTTGTTTAGAACAGAAGGCTGGTAGTTGAGCTTCCCTGAGTCCTTTTTTTTCTCCCCTCCTTCTTTAAATACATAAATGGTTGCCATCATGTGAGATGATTTTAATTAAATTTTGCTTAGCTGGAAGGGATTAATGAAAGGTAACGTCACATCAAAATCCAATGAAGTGAAAATCTCTAAGGCAAGTCAACCGCTTTCAGCTTTGTAGGGAAAGTAATGAAAAATTGAGCTTATATTATATTTGCATGTTAAAAGAAAATTATTGGTTTCAGATTTGTAACAATGAAAACAGTCTTCTCCTGGGATACATGTTAAAGTTGTATGAAAACAAATCAAATAAATGTGCCTTGTCACATAGCATAAGGCACGCCATTCTTCAGAGCACACACCAACTCTGCCTCCTCGCACGCATACACAGACTCCCAATAAATGCTTTCAAAACTCCCAGGATTTTCCCGTCTGAGCAGGCATCCCTCTTTTCCCTTCTCTGGGAGAATCATCTTTAACATCCTTCAATTTCCTTTTCTCTAATTTCACCAAGTAGGTCAGAGCCTCCCTTCATGCTGGTGGGGTCTGAGATCTATTTTGAAGAACAAAGAGATAGAGATGGAATGTGGGCCTTGGGGGGAAAGGGACTGGAGGGTGACCCTGAGTCACTGGTCAGATGGTGCAACCCAAAGGGAAACCTCAGGATGAAACTGAGGGTGCAGAAGATGCAGGAGAGAGAGAGAAACTGGATCTTGGCATTGGCGAGGAATTCACCCAGGCTGTCAGTCATGTGAACCATGAAGCGCCTTTAAAAGTGTCATCTTCACACATACCTATCCCTTCATAGACGCCATGGAATTTAATATACTTGAATACACAAGACCGCATCACGCGTGCTTTTATTGTCTGTGCTTGTTGGAAGTGGCTTTTCTGTATTTGCAGAAGACAGAGTTCTAACTGCTAACGGGAGAACTGGCCGGCTGTGGGATGTGAGTAGAGGGGATTCCATAGGGAATCCCCTCCGAATGTGCCACACAGACAGGAGAAACTGTTCTTGGTGCCATTATTTAAACAGCAGCTTGGGCTTTAGACAGGTCAAATGCAATGTGCTGCCGGGTCTCCCAGGTAGACTTGTGTTATGGTTTGGGTGTGAGGTGTCCCCCAAAAGCTCACGTGTGAGACAATGCAGGAAGGTTCAGAGGAGAAATGATTGGGCCGAGAGAGTCTTAACCCAATCAGGGAACTGATCCCTGATGGGATTAACTGAGTGGCAATTGGAGGCAGGTAGGGTATGGCTGGAGGAGGTGGGAATTGGGGTGTGGCTTTGGTGGCTTCTGTATCTGGCAAGTGGAGACTCTCTCTGCTTCCTGATCACCATGATGTGAGCTGCTTCCCTCCACCACCCTCTCCTGCCATGATTTACAGCCTCACCTCGAACCCCGAAGAATGGAACCGACCTTCTATGGAGCAAGACCTCTGAAACCGTGAGCCCTCAAATAAACCTTTCCTCCTTTACAGTCGTGCTGGTCGGGTCCTCTAGTCACAGCAGCGTAATAGCTGATTACAACAACATGTCAGGCGGGCACTGGCAGTTCCAGGGCAGAGGCCAGAGGACGGTGGGGGTCTACAGACCACGCTTTGAGAGGCAGGAGCCTGGTGAAGCAGAAATCAAAGGAGCAGGATGCCTCCTGGGAACACCCACACTCTGTGGTCGACCTGGAAAGAGGAGGCAGTCCAAGAGGCGTGGGGAGTCAGGAGAGAGCAGGGCCTGGAGGAGTCAAGACCAGCCAGGCACTCGCCAGCAAAGTTCCCCCAGAGCCATGGAGGAAAGATGAGCCTGGCAGGGGGCGGATCATGAATGGCCCACTCAGGCCCAGAAGCCACTCTTGGGAGAATCAGATGCCAACAGTTAGCCGCATCCCCCCTCTGTCATTAATTTCCATCACTCCCATATTCTTCGACTCAAAACTGAAACATCTAATATCAATGACAAATTAATAAAATCCCAGTTACTTCAGGAACTGTAGTATCCAGGGTCATCTATTTTATGGGGTGAGGGAACCCTTAAAGATAAATACATGACCAACCAGGCAGACATGTTTGAAGGGAAATCCAAGGTTTGCTTTATGAAGCTCAGATCATGTGCTGATTTCAGGATCATCTGAATAATCCAACTTTACTGTTGGTTTCAGTCGTTAATTTTGCAATATGAGCTCCACATCTGAGCACCCATGAGCCAGTGTGCATGCCGGTTTCCTCATTTCGATCCTAAGGTCTGCCACATGTTCTACACAAGGGCGTATCAAGCCATTGTACCCAGCTTTCTGGAATATTCTTAAGATTTCTTTTGTCTGGGGGGGTGGTTCTGGAATTAGAAGGGGGCTTGTAAGAAAGCCATAAGGAGTTGAGGAAGGTGAGCTGGGCTCTGGGCCTCTCTGTTTTGCCTTCTCTCTTCCACTTCCAGTTGAAAATGTCCGCAGTCCAGAGGGACAGGACTTGTGTTTTGCTCACAGGTATGAATCCCCTGGAAGCACAGCTCTGCCTACAGCATGGACACACGGCCTGGCGCTCTCTTCAGCAAGATGCACATCACTGTGAGTCAAACAGCAACCCAAGTGTTCCCCAAAAACAGCAGGCTAAAGAAATGGTGGCTCTGGAACTCTGGGAGGAAACCTGCTTCAGTTCTTACCTGGTGCAAGTGAAGAACAGGTTCTGAGGGGCTGGATGGAGCCTGCAGCGTCCGCCTGATGCCATCTCGCTATGAGCATGCGCACGCAGGGGCAGGCTTGCTCTTGCTAGGATGCACAAGTGTGGCCCAGGGACTTCAATGTCAGGTGACATGTTCTGGAGACTGTGAGAAGCGATTAACTCTAAGGGTCTCTCTTCTTTCTTTTTCTATCTCTACGGGGGTGAGTATGTGTGTGTGTGCACTTGTGTTCCTGAAAGTCCCCTCTGTGCAAAGGATTTGGGGAAGATCATTCATTCTGTTATTCATGCAGTGATTCCATGTTCATCACAGGGGTTTATGATAAGCACTTTTGAGCTCCTACTGTATACCAAGGCATATCACAGGAAGGCACGGGGGTAGCCAAGGTTCTCTTTCTGCCCTTGGGCAGCTCAGAGTCTAGGGAGGGAGAAACACATAGAGGAGGAGGTTCTGTCACCTTCCCTCCCTCCATATCCCTTCTGGCTCCAATTTTTCTTTCTCTGTTAATTAGTTGCAATGTAAAAACCAAGGTCTGTGCTGGAACACCTGGCACTGCTTCCACGCATCTCCTTCATTGCAACAGGGAGAAAATGTAACAACTCATACCTTTAAGAAACTGTACAGGTAAAATAATACAAGGTCTGCAAGTCCCTTCAACAGACTCCAGCGATGTGGGGGCGGTGGGAGTAGGGACAGGGTGGACAGCGCACAATTGCAAAAGCTGACAATTGCTGAAGCTGCAAGACGGGTCCGTGGTCTTTATTCTGTTATTCTCTCTGCTTCTGCAGACGTGTGAACATCAACATAAGAAGAGGCTAGAACAAATACATTGCATGTGATTTTACAAACGTAGTCTAACTTTTGTTTTCTCCATTCGTCGAAGGCCATTGGGACCTTATTTGGAAATAAGGTTGCTGCAGAGGTTATAATGGACTCCTCCTGGCCCCTAATCTGATATGACTGGTGTTTTTATAAAAGGGAAATTTGAACAGAGATACACAGGAAAACGGAGGCAGAGACCAGAGTGAAGTCTCCACAGGCCAACGACACCAAAGACCACCAGCAAAGTAGGAGCAGCTCGGGAGAACTCCCTCCTCAGATTCTCAGGACCCTCTACAAGAAGCAGCTCTGCCTCCGGCTGGCCTTCAGAAGTGAAGGACAACCAATTCCTGCTCTTCAGGCCACCCAGTGGGTGGCACATCATTATGGAAGATCTTACAAACTGGTGCACACGCCAAGCCAGTTTCTAAAAGTAGATGATTCTACAGATGGAAATGAAGTGATTGATCAAGAGCACGTGGCTAGGAATTCAGGACACCCTGCCCTACAGCTCCCTGGATGGCACATGTGTGCCCCGAAAATTCCTGTGTACCTCCAAAGAATACCCAAGACACCCTCAATCCCAAGCAGCGATGAGCTATTGGGGACAGGAGACACAATAAGGACCCTCAGAGATCATAGCGGAGTGCAAGCAAGAAAGCTGGTAAAGTCTAAACTACTGATAGAAACAGAAATTGTGAAATTTAAAAATAACTGGCACATCTGCATCAGGATTCTGACCAAGTTTTAAAGCCAGAACTCCTGAAGCGTTCCGCGTACATGTGATCAGAAGTCCAGATTGAAGTCACTGGCTTTTTTGTGTGTTTCTGCTGAATCTGCCTGCCAGTATCTACAATCACAACCATCCATGACCATGTCCACGCAGTAAGTGCTGCTTGTTCTGTGAGCTCACTTGGTCTTTAGTGGCAAGATAAGAATGTGGCTCCCACATAAGTTTGCCACCCAGAAAACTGACGCTTCAGGGGATGGTTGCCCTGTGAAGTGACTTGCAGCATTCACTTTCACAAAGGATTTTACTGATTTAAAAGGTAGTAAACATCCCTGAGAGTCCATGAGTAACAGAGTCAGAGGACAGTTCAGGAAGAATCCAGGATGATGGTTTTGGAACTGTGCTCCCTGGAGGCCTTAGAGGGGGACTGGGAGGGTGGGCGGAAAGACCATGGGTTAGTCCTGCCTCTACTCCTCTCATTTGGTCCTAGGCTACAGTGTTATGCATAAACAACATTTTGATGCCACAACAGTTTCACCAGGATTTGACATCCTGCCGGGGTCTGGTGGTACATGCCTATCATCCCAGCTGACTGAGGAGGCTCAGGCAGGAGGATCCCAAGTTCAAGGTTAGCCTCAACAGTTTACCAAGAGCCCGGAAAGAGGAAGGAAGGAAGGAAGGAAGGAAGGAAGGAAGGAAGGAAGGAAGGAAGGAAGGAAAAAAAAAAAAAAAAAAAAAAAGAGAAAGGGCTGGGATGTGGATCAGTGGTAGAGTGCCCCTGGGTTCACCCCCCAATACTAGGGAACAAAACCAAAAGAGAAATTCTTAGCTCATATCTGTATAGTAAACAGATCACTTGGTCTCAAGGTCAAGGGCAAGACCATGTCTAACTTTCTGGTATTTACAGTTTCATAAGTTATGTCTGATCCATTTCAAAATAAAGTTGTATGTGTCCTTTTGGCCACTTCTTCCACATATATCCAGGAAGCCCCTAGCCCGATGCCGGGAAGCCTGGCAGGTACCGGGGACTCGGGGACTCACAAGCCATCCTTTCAGGCACCCACTTAGAAGAGATGGTGGGAACTGTGTAAATGATTTCAAGAAGGATGGTGTGGGGAGAATGGAATTCCTCCCAGGACTCAGAGGAATCAGCCACAGAGCAGAGGCAGGGCTGGGAGAGGGCAGAGCAGAGATCGGGACTTAGAGTCTGATGGGGAAGAACTGTGAGGGTAAGAAGCCAGTGCCAGCATCACGATCCTGAGAAGTCGGGCACAAGTGGACCAACGCATGCATGTCTGCAGATCAGGCCCTGGAGAGTCTGGTCTTACACAGGGGTAGGCAGGAAGCTGGGGAAGGAGGAAACAGAGGTTGTGGACAGGAAGCATTCAGTGTACTGAAATTTTGGTCAACACATATTTACTGAGCAACAGCTACAATCCAGAAATGGTACCAGACCCTGGTGAGTACAAAGATCAATAGGGCTCAGGGCCCTCAAGATTGGAGCAGAGCTGGGGAGCAGTCCCAGAGGGATCCCTCTGGGGTCTTGCAGTGAGTGCAGGTGGGTCTTCCCCAGGGCGAGGGTCTGAGCACCTCATCCCAGCCTGACTTCAGAGAAGACTTGGGGCACAAAAGACACTGATGTTGAGGCTGAGAGAAGACAACCCACCCGGCCAAGGGGCTTTCCCCCAGGACAGAGCAGCCGCCCATCAGAGTCCAGCAGGAATATCCATGCAAAGTTATGGAAAGGGGCCTCAGCCACCTCATGCAAACCGTGGAGACGGGTAGGAGGTCAGAGGGAAACGGGACACTGGTGAACAGGAATGCAAGCACAGCCACCACATCACTTCTGATGGCAGTTCACAGAAGGAAACAAAGAGCTGCTCCAGGCACGCCAGAGAGCACTCTCCTTTCAGAGTCCAGGCTTTGACCAGGAGGCTCCTGTGGGTGGGTTAGGAAGTTCTCCTATTGATCACTCTCCTTGGGCTTTGATTGCAGCCCATGGGGATGGGTGGGGGCTCTCTTGCGCTGAAGGAAGGACAATGGAATTCGGTCAGGAAGGCGAGGCACACTCAGATGAGACACGGTCCCATGTTCCTCCTGGAATCAGAGGCCACCAAAACCCAGCCGTGATTTTTAATTCTTAGAGATAAATACAGGCAGGAACTGTCCATGAATAGAGTGCTTTCATTCTGTCATGATTGCATTCAGCTTTTGTGCAAAAGTCTGTTCCCATTATTATGCAAATGTTTTACCCCTGTAGCACTCCCCTCTGCTTATCTTGAGGAAGGATTCAAAAAAGAAGTCATAATACACTAATTACCTCTCTTTTATCAAGAAGGTTGGGAACTAATAAAGCTTCAGGGTTGTGGAACACCACATAATTACAAAGCAAGGAGGCCAGGCGCTTCCAGAAAGGAAATGTCCAAGGGATCCCAAGGCCCAGGGGAGGCCGTGGGGAGCATGCGGGCAAAGGAAGTTTCATGCAGATGAGGACATCAAGGCAGGGAGACCAGCAGAGAAGCAATTGGAAAGAAATGAAGGAGGAATAAAAAACGAACCCTAGGAGACAAACCCACTGCATTTCCAAAGAGCATGTCAGAAAGTACATGGCAAAGAGGACTTCAAAATAAAAGGTACGAATCGCTGTCCAGAATTCGAAAACCAAAATCATTTTTCAATCTACACTCGTACACAATGCTTCAAAACACATCCAAACTATTTTCTGATTTTCAAATATGTACAGGTTGTTTCTTCATAAGAATGAACCTTTAAATCACCCAGATCGAAGTAGTCAAGGGACTGTCTCTAGGATGGTGCTGGGAAAGATTCACTTTTATTTCTTTTTGTTCATCTACATTTATTTTTTTCAACCATTCATGTATTATTTAACTAAAAATCTAGCTTCATAGATGACATTTGTAGGGATATAACAGCAACATGAGATCCTAAACTGTTTCAGGAAACATGACCCAAAATTCCTCAATTATGTGCAGTGGCCCTTGATCCCCTGGACATCAGTCAATACCCACTAATTGTAACCATTGAGTGTGTGAAAGACAGATCATCTGACAAGTGCCCCAGGTAAAAGGTATACCTGTAGATGTGAGATGAAGCAGACAGGCTTAGTCTTCCAGACCTGCATGAACCACCCTGGACAAGTTTCTCCAGTGGGAAATGGGAAACTGAGAAAGATAAAGCATGTTCCACTGAACAACTGAATTAGGAACCAAAAAGAAAATCCAGAGCTGGATCACGTCAATCACCTTCAAAACAACATTCAGTAATAAAGATAATTCTAACACCTGGATTTGAAATTACGGAAACACAAAGTGAGAAGGAGAGTGATCAACAATAGCACAAATGAAAAGACGAAGGCATTTTAATTACACAATTAACAATATGGTCTGGCTGCCAAAAGAGCTGAGAGAAGAGGCTGCATTAACAGATGTACAGTCTCTAGAAAGGAGGTGGTGAGAGCACCACTCAACAAGTCCCAGCTCTTCCTGACACATCATGCAGGGCTCCAGAGCAAGCCGCTCACTCTTGGAGCTACAGCCTCTTTGCTTTAGGTTTCCAAAGACATGGAGGGTGAGACTCAGGAGCAGAGGACCCACGGGAAGGGGAAGACTGAGTCTGTAATTTAGCTGTCTGCCAAACACGTGCAGGTCTGGTACTTGCAGGCAGGATGATGCTCTTTCTGTTTGTCCCCAAGGATGGAAACCCTATAGGATGGAAGGGTAGAAGTTGCAGGTGTCCGATTGCAGCTCCCTGCAAGAGGGGATGATGTAAGGTCTGTCTGAAAACAGGCGGGAGGCCCAAGTGGGCACCAGGGGGGTTGTTCTGCAGATGCTGGAAAGGGCCCAGGAGAATGGAAACCTGGAGAGCACCCCACACAGCCCGCGACCTCTGCACACAGGACACAGTCTTCCAGGTCTGCGTGTGCACTCTGAAATCCTGGAACAACCAAATTCGACCTCAGCAGTGATGGCAGGAATCCTACTCAGAAAAAGGCTCCTCCTGACTCACCATTTCTGTAAGTTGAGGAAATGGGTTTCTGGTACATGAAACATGTCAAAAGACTCTTTAGGGAAAAAAGAAAGAGGGAGGGAGGGAGGGAGGGAGGGCACTTCTTACTTCCGGGGCTGTTACAACACCTGCAGCTCATTTTAAAGCTCATGGTAAAATGTGGACCTTGAAGCTGCAAAGCTGGTCCTTTTCCATCCAACTCATTACGCATCTGGTGCCGGGGCCCAGCACACTGCGACTCGGCCATTGCTCAGGAGTGAAGCTCAAGAGTGCACTTTTCCAGCTTGCCAATGCTGCAGCCTTCCGTCTAGACGGACACACCCCTTCCTAGCAAAGCTCTGCAGACTTTATTCCCTGGGCAACCGGCAAGGGGGCCCCTTGCCAGCAGTCGGGGTCCCCATCAATTTTTAACGCATGCACATACTAAGAAATGGAGACAGTGTCACTGGAGATTTCTGGCCATGTCAATAGCACCACTGCTGTTATTCCCTCCAACCCCAAATGGGCATATTGTTACAGAAAGCTCTAGAAATTACCTTGAGTCACTTGAACCTGATCAGTCACATGAGAAAATAAGGATCGATAATAAGAATAATGAGCTCCATAATACTGACAGCATTGACACTCCTTATAAGTTATTTTACTCAGGACAAAGAAATGGTGACACAGTAATTGCTAAGTCATGCAGTTAGTGCTTCAAAAGGCTGAGTTTGGATCCTGCTGGCCCAGCCTGCAGGCTCAGGCTTTTCCCGCAAGGCTAGCTGCTGGGCATAAGGTACCTTCTGGGTTTGGGGTACCTCCTGTGCAATAGGAGATGCTGCGGCAGTGAGTGGTGCTGTGCCTGTGACTATGCTCCAACTCTGTCATCACATGTGGGTTTGAACAACTGTGGAATGGCAGGTTATGCAAAGGGACTGGGGCTACTGAGCGTCCAGGCTGTAGGCGCTCCCTCCTGAAGGTTGGCTGCTGGGGTCCAGGTGTGAGGAAGCCTCATGAGGCAGAGGAGCCCCAGATGGGAGAAGGAGATGGGCAGCAGGGTGTTCACCTGAGCCAGCCAGGACCAGCCCCTAGCAAAGTAACAAGGACACATGAGGGGTAGGGCCCACCACAGAGGGAGAGTCCCAGCCCAGGGCAGACAGGGTAGGCACAGGCACCAGGGTAGCCCAATGTCCAGGTTAAAGGGCAGAGTACGGGTGGGTAGGTGGGTGTAGCTACAGGTCAGGTGGAAATATCAGATGCTGGAGCAGTAGAGGGGTAGGGAGGAGAGACGGTCAGCCCCCCAGTTCCAGCCAATGGCTCCACAAAAAGAAGAGGGAGACAAGGGAGGTAGCCACACCTGTAATTCCAACAACTTGGGAGGCTGAAGCAGGAGGATCCCAAGTTCCAGGCCAGCCTCAGCAACTTAGTGAGACCCTGTCTCAAAATAAAACAAAAAGGGCTGGGGATGTAGCTCAGTGGTGGAGCACTTGCCTTGCATGTGTGAGGCCCTGGGTTCAACCCCCAGTATTACAAAAAGGAAAGCAAGAAAAAAGAAGGGAAGGGCCGTGCTTCAGGGCTCTGACCTCTGCCTGGCAGGAAACAAGATTGTCTCACTCACCCCTGCAAAGGAGGCAAGTCCAGATTCAAGCAGTTCAGATGGTGGCTGGAAAAGTTGTGGCTTCTTAAAATAAAGGCACCGTTTTCTATGAAAACCGACAGACCCCAAGTCCTTTACCAGGTACCCCATGATTCTCCTGCTGCTTCACATTTGGGATCTGCAGAGGTCTCTCTTTCAAAAACCTCCTTTGCCAGAGAAGGCTGAGTGGGGAGGGCATCTGTGGGCCAAAGGCTCTGGCGATATGCTAATTTGGAGATATTCGCTCCCAGCGACTTAACACAAACTCTGCTGACTATTCACTTCTTTCTGGCAACTGAACAGGAAAACTGGGAAGGAAATATGAGGTCCAGTTTGTGGAAATACCTGATAATGGATATCTGTTCCCTTGACAAAAACAGAGAAAACAGGAGAGAGCTAATAGGATTCATGGACCAGCAGTACTGGCGTGGACCATTCCTACCCTGCTACCATCAATGTCTGGGACTGGGAGGCTCATGAGCAGATGTGACTTCCTTCCCCCCATTGATGGCAGCTTCTGGGATGACCAGAGGGACAAGGATGGGGACTTTTATAAGATACCACTGCCACCTTGGTTTCCACGGAGGCTGCCCCACTGGCTGTGAATAAAGTTTAAACTTGATTGTTCACATTGGGGTCCTTCTGCTTCACCATCCCTCCTCTCTGATGGAATGTGTGCTTGCCCCACCCACGCCCCCAGCTGCTCACAGTGACCCAGGAGGTGAGTCACTTGCTCACCAGCAGCCAAGTCCCTCTTTACTACCACAGCTCACTGTGAAACCAGGTAGGAACAGGATGGGGAAGAGCCACACAGTAATAAAAGCATCCCTCTGTATATATAAGAAGGCAGCTCTTCCATTTCTAGCTCTTCACCCCGATTTCAAAAAGCAACTTCCACTCATGTTTTATGTCCCAGATGCAGAAAACTCAGAAAGCAATCCATTCGATTTTACAAACTCATTCAGACTTGCCAGTTTAAAAATGGGTCTTGTCTTCTCTCTCTCCTAAAAAATATCACAGAGCGCTGACAAGTCCAATTCTGTGATGACAATATTTTCCCATCTCTGTCCTGTCTAGAACACAGTGCTGTGACTCAGTGCCACTCAACATACCTAGACTGGGTATGTCTCATGTGCCAGACGCTGGCCCTGTAGGAGATGAATAACCCGAGGGACCTCCCAAGCTAATCAGCAGACAGACGCAACGCTCGCTCAACTCGGTAAAGGCTCGCACAGAAGTTCGGGCTGTCAGCTGCGGTTATAATCTATGGCGCAGCCTGAGAACAGAGTTCAAAGAACATTTGATACACCAGAACGTCCAGTCTTTCTTGGTGATGTATTACTTGCTGAATGTCTCCAACACAAACGTCGCCCTGATGAATGCTACTGATGGGAACAAAACTTTGAGGAAATGAAGCATCAGGTCAGCGAATGCAAAATTCATCTTGTTCAGAAATGAGAGCCCGTGCCTTAAATAACAGCACCAATCTTACTCAATCTATGGTAAAACTCACAGAGTACTTTGTATAAATGCAATACAATAAAGTAAACACGCATAGGTCCAAACACGGGCCAAACCTAAGGAAAGGTCTGGGAAAGGGCGCCTTTTCTCTCTCACCTGAAATGCAGCTGACAGGGCTGCCTAACTACACTTGGGTGGAAGTGTTGATTCCTCATTGGCGTGGGAGGGGAAGCTGACTGATTATCTTCGCAGTTTTAATTCACTCCATTTCCTCTTCTATTCAAGAGGCTCAACTTCAGAGCTGGCCTTGCTTTGGCCTTCTCATAACGAGATCCTAGAATGTCAAGTCCTTCAAGACCACTTCAGAGGGGCAATCTTGGTAGTGAAAGGGAGGGCTCACGGTGCCCTTTCAGTCTGACTTGTGTTGACAAGTGGGGAATGACCAGGTTTGTACAGATCAGGTGTCCACAGCCAGGTGGGACCAGGCAGCTCCAACTGCCATTCTGCCTCAGCCCTATAGAAATGCAAACTGGTTCAGGTCCGTTAAGCATCGGCTTCAAAACATGTCACGGGCATTTCTTTTGTGCCATGTGACCCTGAAGTTGCATTTCCGTGTCCTCTACCTGGGACAAGCACCAAACCATGTTGCTATTTCTGCCATTCCAAAAATGAAAGAAAGAAAGAAAAATGTGAATGCATACAGCATGATTCACAGACACACATGTGGGTCTCATCTAGAAATGAGTTCATTTCTCAAGTTATCACTGACCTTCACAATGAAAAGCTACACCAGGACTTCCTTGGCAGCCCTCCAAGTCTGTGAACGCTCCACAAGTCCAGAGGCCTGCATTTCCTCAACTCTGGCCAACAGCCCTTGGTACTTCTAACCCACTTCTGAAGTTTCTTCTTTTCCAAAAGAAACATCAATACCTATTCTTAAGGACTGGGAGGTATAACCCAATTGACTATGTACACTTGCACTTGAGAAATAAAGTCACATGAGTCAACATCAAATAATCCCAAAAACTTAAGTAGCTTATCCTATTCCTCAACATGAATAACAGAATTAGACAGCTTGGGCAATTAGATGTAAAACGTCCTTTAAGAGATTTCACAACCTGGTATTCCATTTATAAAATCATGTAATTAGTATGAACTTATAATAACAACATGGACTGCTAGGTCAATTGCTCTACAGACAGCTAGAGATGAATTTAAAAAAAAAACTGTGGGCAATACTGTGGCTAAAACCTCACAGGAGGATAATTTTTGCTTTCATAATAATTTATTTCTACATTATTTTCTTCAATGAACATGTATCATTTTTTTAAGAGCACAATATCCATCATATCTACTCCTACGTTAGGCACATGGCCCTGGCTACAGAGCAGTAAAGAGGGGGAGGAATGTGGTCCAGGAAAGCCCTGGAAAAGAAACACAGGCCACCTTTGTCTTCAGCAGACTTGTGGGTTACAACTAGGTACCCAGAATTCTGTGTCTAAACAGGACAGACATGGGGGCTCCCTAGTGGTCTTGAGATCATGAGTGACTAGAATGTGGCCCTTGGAAGAAAGAGGAGAGAAACTGCCTGGCATTTCAAAGGGACAAAGGCATGGGTGGGGGCTGTGGAGAATTCTGAGATGCCCTGCTCACATGGGGTGACCTTCTTTAGGTTCCAGCTAGTTGAAAGTGGCAGCCCAGAGGGAAAGGAGCTGAGTTACTTCTCGGTATTTCTGCCAGGGAAAGAGGATCAAAAGCAGGACCTGGGGAGAGAATGTGCAGTGGTCCGGGATGGCCAGCAGGGAGGTAGGAGGAAGGTGAATGGGGAACCACACTTTCCCTCTCTTCCTCTTCCTTCTGCATTATCTCTGCCCACGCCTGCTTTCTGGCCTTCCCTCACAGGCCCCTTAGGCTTTGGGGCTCTTGATCCAGTGATGCTGGAGCTGTGGGGTTTCAGAGGGCACCTTCCCTCTGGAGACCTCAGGACAGGGCGGGGCGCTGCTCACTCCAGGTCAGCTCTCTACTGAAAAGCGCAGTGATGTCTTGGAAAACCACAGGCAAGTGCAACAGGATGCCTGTGTCTCGCCAGATAGGATCTGCCACTTGCAAAAGTGTTGGTCCTCAGGAAAGATGTGAACTATGATGTGCCAGGAAAAATTTAAAAAAAAAAAAAAAAAAAGCAGGAACCAATCAGTCAGCTGACTGCAAACTGCAGCACCAAGATAACAAGTGTGGCCTTGTGACAGCTGGAGATGCAACCAGCCTGCACGCAGCCAGCTGAAACCACTCCGCAACGTGATGCGGGAGCAGTTCCTCAATTCACAGACATCAAACAGTAGCTTATCTTCTTCCCTTCACTGGAACTATTTTTTATTTTATTTTATTTTATTTTATTTATTGCATTTCATTTCATTATTTTATTTTTGCCTGTATATTATCTTTTCTCATAGATCAACTATACAGTATAGATCCAGGAAAAGGAAAAGTCGGTCTATAGTTTTCAGGTCTTTAAGTCAAACTATCAAACAGCAAATACATACTTCTTTGAGGAACTTAATCATTAAGAGACATCATACCTTCACCTTGTATTTTTTTAAATTAATTTTTTAATTTTTTTTAAATTTTTCTTACTTTTTTTTTTTTTTAGGATTCACCTTGTATTTTAACTGAACAGAAGAAATAAGAAGCTTGGTCAAATTGGCACTGCTCAATTCCTGGAAGCAGCTCTGAAGGAGATGCTACATGGGGACCCATTTCTGTCACATTTTCCGGGAAATGGACCTAACAGCAAGGAAGCAGCAGAATTAGTCACATAAATACTCCTCAGAGCAAAGAAAACGTTTTTGTCTTTTTTTTTGTTGTTGTTAAAGTACAAAACGAAATCTCATTCTTGCTGTATTCTTTGCAGTGCTGGGGACAGAACCCGGGCCTTGTGTGTGCTAGACAAGTCTCTACCACTGAGTTACACTCCTAATTTTAAACTGAAGTAGAGCAGGTGCTAGGCGTTATAGGGTCCTTTTCTGCAAAATAACAAGGTTGCCCAGCTAAAGTAAAATGTTTCCCCAGCATATTTCTCACAGTGGAAATTAAAATATCATTAATCAAAAGCTCTCATTTACAGATGAGGAAACGGGAGTGGTTTACCTTAAGTCAACTAGAATGGCACGTTGTTCAATAACTGTTTGAAGTAGCCACACAAAATCCAACTGCACAACAGACGACGGGCACACAGTGCTATTGACTGTGCCACTTTCCAACACGCTGCTGTCCCTGGGACTTTGCCCATGGTAATGGAGATGCAGTGGTGGGGCCCAAATGCAGGTTTGTCAATCACCACGCAAACTAAAACAGCTTTGCAAGTCACCTCCTACCAACAGGGCAATACACATGGACACCCCTCATCAAGATGCTCCAAGAAAGAGAAAAGTAAGGAGTTGCTCCCAAGTGCCATTCCCTCCAGGCATGTTATTTGGGGAAAGAGCTGCCAGCAGGCAACCCTTCACTGGAGACTCCGTGTGAATGTCAGCACAGCTTTGCTTTCATTGTGCAAACTTCTCACTACAGTGAAACAGGGATCGCTCCCTGGTATCAAATGCCAGTCTCAGATTTTAAAGTGAGAACAGAAGTCATTTCAGTCTTTTTTTTAACCAAGGAAGAAGTCAACAATTTGGATTTCCTCCCCTGAGCCCCGCGTGAAGGAATTCCAGGGCCAGAGCTTCTGATGCTAACGTCAGCACCACTGGGGTCCCACCTGCATCCTGTTCTCCAAGGAGATGTAGAAACAAGGTCAACTTTATTTAAAAGCTGAACCTTCTCAATTTTTTTGCTTTGCACCAAAAATGTCATGAAGAATTACGTTCAGATTTTATACTGAACAATACTTATCAATTCTAAACAGCACAGATTTTTCTTTTCTTTTCTTTTCTTTTCTTTTTTTTTAATGTTCAATGTAACCAACTTAAGGCAAATAATACATCTGCCCTGGGTGGTGATAAGGAGAAAAGAACCCAAGAGGGAGAGAAAGCTGCTTGTGGCTCAGTAGGAAACACTTTCCAGGATAACTCAGACCCCACCTGATTCCACAAGTGAGGACCCAGAAGCCCAGAGCTTGTGACCAGCATACAGGGCTTCCCAGGTCTGGCTTCAAGCTCTTTCCGCTGTGACACAGGGACCAGCCTCACTTCTGCCAGCTCAGCTCCCCCGGACACTTCCCCCACCCACACACAAATTCTTTCCACATGTGTCATTCACCTTCCAAAATTCCATCCACCAACCAGAGGAAAAGGAGCAGGCTTCCTAGAGCGAGATCAGACCCAGCCTTCTGCTCCGAGGTATTTCAGTATCTTCTGGGAACTCCTGGTACCCAGCTCTGCGCGCAGCAGCTGCACAGGAAAAGGCGGCTGGCATCCTTGTGTGCAAAACGCTCGTGAGTTCTGTCTTTCCCACGTGCAGAATTAAGAAAGATTTCCTACTTCAGAGAATTAAGTGGCCCTGTGGAAGAAAAACTTCTGGCTTATGGCTGAGATTTTACTAGGTTATAAACTGAGTTATCTGTGTGATAGGAGAGTGTGTCAAATCTGACACAATCACAAAAAGTGCACAGAAACAAGCACCTCCCAAAAACATTTTAAGTCACTGGGTTCACCAGGTTCCCTTGGTTGGGTGGAAAGTGAGGGCATGGGATGGAGACACCTGTCCCACAGGATCAAAGCTACCTTGGTTCATAACCAGCGCCAGTTCTTTGCTCCTCACAGATCCATGAATCAATTGCCAAATTTCCTCCAGATACATTAGGATAAATCAAATTTAAGAACTACTCAGATTTAATGGGTTCCTGTATATATGCACAGTGACATCACAGGGCATCTCATGAATACATATATTTTTCACGTTATATTTATCCATTAAAAAAATAAATCCAGGGGCTGGGGTTGTGGCTGAGTGGTAGAGCACTTGCCTGTCATGTGTCGGGCACCAGCTTCAATCCTCAGCACGGCATAAGAATAAATAAATGAAGGTATTTTTTAAAAGAATGTTTTGAAAAACATTTAAATTTTTTAAAAGCTGGAAAAAATATTATCCATTAATAATGAGTTCTCGAGGTGACTCTGAGATAAAGTTCCCTGTCCAACAAAACAAATCTTGTTTATAAACCAGCTCCCAGGCCTAAAGTTCTTGATAACAATAAGAGATTGATTAAGGTCTGATCTGGGTTCTACAAATAATAATTTTTGTGGTTGTTAGATCTGTAGGCTGGTCTATTAAACAGTTTCGTAGTCATTCATTCTTTTTTTTATTTTTTTTAAGTACTGGTTATAATTTTGGCAAAGTAACAAATTATGTTCCTGCCAAGAAATAAATGAAAACCACCACGTTCTTTTAATTTAGTTAAAAAAGCAAAATTATAAAACTCCTAGACGATAACATTGGAGATGACCCTGGGTCTGGCAAAAACTTTTTAGATACAATATCAAAGATGCAATCTGTGAAGCTGGATTTAACTGCTCTGAAAGAGACACTGTCAGGAAAATAAGTAGACACGCCACAGACTAGGAGAAAATATGTGCAAAAGACATATCTAAGCACACTTGCAATCCCTGTGCTGTGGGAGGCTGAGGCAGGAGGATTGAGTTCAAAGCCAGCCTCAGCAACTTAGTGAGGCCCTAAGCAACTCAGTGAGACCCTGACTCTAAATAAAATATAAAAAAGGGCTGTGGATATGGCTGAGAGGTTGAGTGCCCCTGGGTTCAATCCCTGGTACCAAGAAAAAGACATAGCTGTTAAAGAACTGTTGTCCAAAATACACAAAAACTCTTAAAACTCAACAATAAGAAGCCAAATAATACAATTTTTAACATGGGCATAAAACCTGAACAGCTCACCAAAGAAGATACACAGTTGGCAGACAGCACCTGAAAAGATGCCCAACTTTAGAAGCCGTTAGAGATTTACAAATTAAAACGACAACAGTTCTTGGTTCAAATGGCTCATCTGGCCTCTTGAGCTTCTCTGATGGTTTCAGAGAAGAGTCAGCAAAAACTGGCTCATGGGGGGCTAGGCTGGCAGCAGCTACTGGGGTTCCCTCCTCTTTCTCCCAGGTAGAGACTACAGAGCCCCAAGGGCACCAGGGTGTGAGGAGCCCAGGCCTGTGGGAGCCAAGCTGAAGGCCATCCCCTGCCCAGGCTGCTCCAGGCCCGAGGCAAGCTCTCTGAGGTCTGCAGGCTTTCAGCTGATTTTGTGGATTTTTTTTGTAACTATTGTCAGTGACTCCTAAAAATACAGAGTGGAGAGTGTGTGTGACTCTTCCCTCACATCTAGTCAGTATTTTCTAGGCTGTGCCAATGGCGAACCTTATAGTAAGAGAACATCTTTTTTTTAAATCTGGAGAAAGACATTTTATTCCTCTAAGCTTTGAAGCACCTTATATTTTTATAGAAAGTAAAAGCTGTAGGTGGTACAGGGGTGTGTGTTTTTGTAAACCGCCTTTGAAGAAGGTGGCATGATTTCTGGGAAGACCTGCACGGTGGCTCACAGAGGAAGGATCCCCACATGCCCACGAGAAGCAGGCATGTTTTAGAAAAGAGAGTTGATATCTTTTCTCCATTTTAAGAAATAAACAAATTGATATAAATAAATTGTTTTTCAAAACCTACAGGTGAAGTTGTGAAAAGATAACTTGCTTTCCATTGTGACAAAAATATTCAAGTATTAGATAAACTGAACGATTCTGCAGAATGGCGACGTGGAGGCCAATGGCAGCTCTGGCCCTGGCTCTCTCTCTCCCTGAGCGTCACCAGCACACCCAGGGCTGCTTCTGGGAACAAGAGCAATCTGGTGCTTTCCAGCCTCCCATTTCCCCTTCGGGACTCCTAGATAGAAGCTGTTTAGAAAACAACGCAGAAGAAATTCTTAATGACAAACTGGGTTTGGCCTTAGGTGCTTGTCCCAGGAACTGCACAGCACCAGCTGACCTCCATCCAGGGAGGGACTGTGCCACCGCCCTGAGTTCAGACCAAGCAAAGTCGCCCTGATGGTCAGCAAAAGCTGGACACCCCTCTGCCCATGAGCAGGGTCTCATTTTAGAAGTAATGAAATACAGAATTTAGGAGAAAAATACAACTGAAAACTGTTCATGGAAAACAGTGACATCCCATAGAGCCCACCCTCCAGGCTCCTCATCACATGCCCCTTGCCTCAGGGACATCACTTCACACTCCACTGGGCTGCCACCAGACCCACGAAAGGCTGCTAGGCCAGGGTCACAGGTGAGTGCTCCTCAGGATCTCCCATCAGCACAGGCCTGGGCACCCAGACGCTGTTTCCTATTACAAACTCATCAGTGAATACATTTCCTTTCAAAATTTCACATTGGTTTTGTCACTTACTGCCCATCCATCACGTGAGCTCTCTGAATCTCAATAAGAAAATAATTAGAGCCATTATTTTAGTACGGAAAATGGACTATTTCTGTAATTGTTCCCCACGACTCCTGTGACCCTGGTGTTCCACCACAAAGGTCTTGCCATTACCCAGGACTACATACCAGATAATACATGTGCCAGTTAAGTCCTGACTGATCAAAACCACTCTGGAGGAAGTCTGGTTGCCAAAGTGTTTTCTCTGAACAGATAATACATTAACAAGTTGAGTGCTTACTTTGGCATGTGACCTTCAAAAGTATTTGATGTGCTTTTCTAAGGAACAAACAGATGTATGAAGATGAAGGCTCTCCGTATTTTTACATTCGATAAACCCTCTTCTGTGATACAATCTGAGGTGGGAGCCCGGAGGCAGCAGCCACTCTGCTGATCTTACCAGCTCCCACGTGTCCGGTCCTGGGGAGGCCACTCGGCTTCCAGGGCAAAGACACAGGAGCCTGATGGTTCATGTCTATCAAGGGGAGATCGGCACAAAACCCAGCCACAGTAAGTGAAGGTGCAAACCAGCAGGTTCACCAAGGCCTTGGCAGAATGGAGGGTGCGGAGGCAGAATGGGGCTTTCTCCCACTAAAACCTAACGGGCACCAGGCACCAGCTATAGACTGACCACAGTGCTTCTCCCCAAAGCACTGCTGGAAATCCAGAAAGGATAAAAATGTGCATGCGCGAGTACACACACACACACACACACACACACGCTCAAGAGGTAGCAGAAAGGGACTAGAGACTTAGGCTTAGAAGGGTGGCTAGCTTACCACGCCTGGCTAGCAAGTATGTTTCCCCCTCTCTCAAACACAACCCCCTTCACAAACTTGGAATGTTTGAACTGGGTAAAAACCTCAAGGAGCTACTTTTCACAAATAATTATCTAATCGGAGTAAGAACCATGACTTCAATTATCCGGGTCATAAATACATATAAGCCTTTACCATATTTGAATCTGCTAGGCACTTCCAAACCCCAGATCAAAGGTTTTCATGGATTTCATACCCATCATCTTGCCTGATAATTGATGATAAGGAAAAAAAAAAAAAGAAGAAAGAAACAACTCATTGGGTCTCAAAGTTCAGAAATAGTGGGAAACAAGCAGATAAAGGTTAATTTTTAAACAAATCAACTTTGCAAGAAAGGCTGAATCCCTCGAGAAGGATGGGAAACCTGCTTTCATGAATGATTCATCCTCAGAGGCCCCGGGTGGATTACTCAAGGTCCCCAGGGTGCCCTTCCTGCACCTGTACCCTGAAACACTGACAAACATCACCAGGCCAGCCAAATGCTTCTCATCTGAAGTCTAAGAGAAAGTCAGGAAACAGTGAAACACACCAAAAGAAAACCACCACCAACGCCCCAAATAATTATTTGCTCATGAGCACTCTCAAGGGAGGCTGATCGATAATCACGGTGAAGATAAGGAGAAGAGCGTCCAGCACACGAGGCCTCCCTGCCTCTCCACATCAAGGAGGAAAATCTGGACCTTATCGAGGTAGCGTTATAATCAAGCAAAAATCTCAATTATCCAGCAACCTCAGGGAACAAGGTGGTCCAGAGGAACTTTCCAAAAAAGAGACCTGTTCTAAAATGTCAGCAAGATTCCAGTCATTAACATTTCCAAAGAGGAAGGCAGGACATGCTTCCCTGTGCTCCTTAACAGGAGGAGAGAACATAATGTGATGGTGTCCTGCTGTCCTTTGCTTACACTGTCCTCCACGCATCCTCGAGCACTTCTGTGAAGGTTGCTTTTCATCACCAAGAGTCTTTGTGGAAGAGTGGGAAAGTTCTGCAGATGAGCTAACCTGGGTTCCAATCCCAGCTCCACAACTCTGCAGCAGGGGAGACTTCAAGTTACCTTAGTTCTCTGAGCCTCTACTTCCTCTTCTGTAAAACACGGATAACGTGCACCGTGTCAAGTGCAGGGCATATAATTGATTTTTAACAAAGGCTGCTTCCCTCCTTCACCCTTTTTCCTTTGCTTTCTCTAATCTGATGTAAGCTGGAAAAGTCAGCAACCAAACATGCAAGGAATATTATAATAATTACAGTACTTTAATATTTATAATAACATAATTCTCAGAAAATTCTGGAAGGGTCTTAAAGGGCACCTAATATTCTCTTAGGTGTTTTATAGCAGCTGGTTCATTTTTGCTGAACTCCATAGTCCAGGCTCTGTTCCAGAACGTTGGAGACCTCTTTGTGCCTTACACTGATGTTTCAGATGGAACTCGATTCTAAGGGCCTAAACAGAAAGCTGATTAATTCACACAAGATCCTGACAAGAAGAGGGACATCTCACTGAGTGATTCAGCCAAATGGACTTCCTTTTATGTTTTCAATAATATCTCGGGTTTTAAAAAGCAAAAACAGTATGCCCACATGCACCAAGGGGTTAAGGGTGCTCACTTGCAATGCCCAGTTCTAAATACCAGAGTTCTCCCGGCACGACTCTATGAAGGTTATAATACTTGTGTCCAGTTGCCTGCTCAAACCCAACCTGACAGACAAAAGATGAGAGATGCTCATGTACAGAAAGAATGCACGCAGAAGGACATCAGGCCTGCCTCCCTCACTCTGTAAAGACCCTCGTGGTCCACAAGAGTGCAGCAGCTCAGCCCCTCTGGTTGGTGACCATGGCCAACCCAGACCAGAGGGAGCTCCTGGCCAGTCAGATCCTGAGCTGGTGCTTGATGTGCCTCTTATGTCATCAGCAGTCCCCGAGTGACACCAACAGTATCACCATTTTGGAGAGGGACACACCCAGGCTTGATGATTGGAGGCAGAACTGAGCCATCCAGGTTCATTTTGCAGATCAGGGACACTCAACTGGGAAAGTCTAAGTATGCAGTATTTGCATTTTGCAATTTCAGTGCAAAATGGAAAAAAAAAAAAAAAAAAACCCTCCAAAATCTGAAACACTTCTGCTCCCAGGCATGATCACTCCAGGCACATGAGTTTTCCATCCCAGTCATACCATGCACCCTTCTGGAGCTGGTGGAAGCCACCAGCATTCCAGGTACAGCCAGAATGCTCCTCATCAGCTCTGACCCCACTCTGCACTGTCCCTCTTCACACAGAAAGCTGTTCCTCCCAGGCTCGAGTCTGATCCTCAGCAGAACAGCCTTAGGCAGGACAGAAACCACTGCCCTCCAGGCCACAGCTGGTTCCTGCCCTAGACACTGTCCAGGAAGCTGGGGATACCAGGGGTTTTCTGGCTTTTGTCTTTTCTGCCACCGATTCCACCCACTTCTCTCTAAATCAGCCCCCAAATCATCTTGAACAACAGAAAAAGGAGTTTGAAGCAAGCACAGAAGCTGTGACCAGGAACTGGCCCGGCAGATGCTCCACACCCAGCCCCAACCCACTGCCAGATCCACCGGCCACCACACCTGGGCAGCGTCTTTGACTATTGCAAACTCTGTGTGTGAGGACATCAGCCTCCTGCAGAGCCTTGCACACGCAGCCCTTGAACTCGGGTTGGACAAGGGAAAACAGAACGAGCAGTGATGTGGACCCCTGTATTCATTAAGAAGCGGGCAAAAAGCACCAGGAAGTACAATGGGGTAAGGGGTGCTAAAGTTTCCCAGGGCTGCCACAGCAAACTAGGGGCTTCCTACAGCAGGGACTTCTCTCCCAGACCTTTAGGATGGAGTCTGAAATCAAGGCGCCCACAGGGCTGGTTCTTCCGGAAGTTGGAAGGGACAACCCCATGTCTCTCTCCCGGGTTCCCAAGGTGTCCTGGACTTCCTGGGCTTGCACATGCCGGCTCCAGTCTGGGCCTCTGTGGTCTCCTGGGCCTTCTTCCCATGTGTGTCTTTGCAAGGCCTTCTCAGAAGGACAACAGTCTGCATGTGAGGCCTGCACCCACCCAGCGCAACCTCATCGCGACCAATTACCTCTGCAAAGGCCCCATTTACAAGTGAGGTCACACGGAGGTTCCAAGTGGTCGTGAGTTCTGGAGGGAACACTGCTCCACCATGCACATGAAGCGATCAGTAAAAGAGGGCAAATAAATGACAGCAGGCAGGTCTGCATACGGGTGGTTTCTGTGGCCTTTTTACTCCCTCCTCAAACATTTATTGACAGAGGAAGCAACAAGCATTAGGCAGGCACACCAGTGAGTCTCTGGCCATCCCCAGTGCCTGGATATTCCAGGGGAGGAAACCGCCACCCACATAAGAACCCAGGTAATCCAAAAGCCACAGCAGGGCTGTTCTTGTCATCTATGCAGATGAAAACGGAGTAAGTCTGGCCCAACCTGACTCCCATCACTTTTATTTTACTTTGTTTATTTATTTATTTATTTTGGTACCAGGGATGGAGCCCATTAGTGCTTAACCACTGAGTCACATCCCCATTCTTTTTTGCTTCTTATTTAGAGATAAGATCCCACTAAGTTACTTAAGGCCTCCCCAATTTGCTGAGGCTCGCCTCCAACTTGCGATCCTCCTGCCTCAACCTCCCCAGGTGTTGGGATTACAGGCGTGCATCACTGTGCCCAGCTCCTGCATCACTTTTAAAGGTGGATCAGTGTTCATTGTTTCAAAGAGACCAAGACAAGCTTTCAGAATCTGGAAATGATCAAGTCTACAACCCCACTGAGCTTCACCATTTAACGTCATCTTCTCTGGGAGCTCTCCTTCAAAATACTTTGGGGGAACTCTCTGTTCTCTGAGCTCCAACATACGAGGGTCATCCTCTGCATCTGAGAACTTGAGCACGGCTGGCAACGTGACGGTGTCTGTGGGGCCAGGAGCAGAGCTTTCTTTTCTCAAGCACATTTGTGAAATGTGTGGGGAGCCAACTAAAATTAATGAACTTCCTGTGCCAAAAAGAGCTAGGCTCCAGATTCAGGCTGTACTGCCAAATAGACAGTGTGAATGAAGCCAGCTTGGGAAGATAATAAGAACATTCCAAAGGAGCAGAGGCTGCATGCAGGCAGTCCTGACTTAGGTGGGTGATCTGAAGACATCCCTCGCCTGAGGAAGATGACCTGCAGCTGAGTGACCTGCCCACCTCCTTCCCCATTCCACTCCACATTCCCTGCCCTCTACCCACTCAAACTAAAGTCCCACTCTCACCAGGGCCCCCAGCTCCTGGCCCTTCCATCCATGGCCAAGTTTCTCACCTTGGACCAGCAAGGTACAAGAGACAGTGATGAAGCAGAAGCTCCCTGCCTTGGGGCTGAGGCCATGATTTGGGGGCCAAAGTCCATGACATTCACCACCTTGGTCTTCATCTTTACCTGGAGTTTTAGTCCCATGTCTGGCCTGCATGGGCACTACCCACCTGAGACTGAGCCCCAAACTCCTTTTGCTAGGAAGCTGACACACTGACTACAGAGCCGCAGGGCCTTTGCACCTGCCAGAGCTGCCGTGTGCCAGCAACTGCCCCAAGGGACAATAGTAGGGCCTGGTTTGGCTAGCACAAAGTGTAATTGAAGCTGAATGCAATTAACTGTATAATTTTGAGCCATTTCAGATTAATTCTGCTAAAAATCACATTATGAAACTAGGACATGAAGAAGAATTGTATTCAGAAAGAAACCAGACATAAATAAAATCTACGAGATAAGCACTGGGTTCACATCCAATACTGACAGCTAATGGGGCTGGGGTTGCAGCTCTGTGGTAGAGTGTTTGCCTACTTGCCCAAAACACACAGGGCCCTGGGTTCAATCTCAGTCCCAACCCCCCATCCCCCCCAAAAATTCAATACTGATAGCTAAGCATGACAACAACTGGGATTCTCAGTTAAAAATTTAACTTAGCCCAAATGCATATAGATCATGTCCTGCAACTTGTAAAGCCTGAATGCCCTTGTGATTAGGTCTGAAGAAGCCTGAAGTAGCCTGACTCCCACGTGGGTCAGGCTACTTCAGGTCACTTAAACGGTCACACGGAAAACCTCAAAAACATGCATGTTTCCACTGGGGAGAGCAGACTAGGGGGAAGCCATGAGACTGATCTGAGAGGAGGAAGCCCAGCTCACTGTAACCTCCTGCCTGAGGATGCCACGCTTCCATTCATTCAATCCAAAGCAGATAACGGGGTGATGGAAGGGAAGCACCTAGAAGTTCTGGAGATCACAGGAACAAAGGAAAGGGGCGAATGCAGGGTCAAAGACCTGCCTCACCCCAGCCTGAGCTGTGTGCCAGCAACTGCCCCAAGGGACAATAGTAGGCCTGGTAGGGTCCATTTCCATAGTGTCAAGCTCAGGGTATTTCTAGGCCCAGGACCACCCAAGTGAGCAGCAGGAGGACTTCCACTTCTATCTTCTCTACCACTATGGGGAAAGATTCCTGGCCTTCCAGACAGGACCCCCAGGTGCTTCTGACCACCACACCCAGTGAGATGTGGCAGCAAGACCCCCTGCTCCAAGTGCAACAGGGACTCAAATGGGCCCTGGGCCTTTGAGCATGCCGCCATCACAGACCCCATGACTGCTAAGGGTCAGCGGTGCCTGCCATCCAGTCACACAGAAATGAAGTTCTGGAATCCACCTGCGGCTTCTTGGACGTGTCCTACCTGAACATGCGTGGTGGGCCCTGACCCTGAAAGCCTCAGAACCGCAGGAAGAAGTCCGCCTGCTCACGGTGAGTGACAGAAACACCTCTGGAGGTTCTCGAGAAGAAATGGAAACCTCGAGACATGCTTGAGAGGTTCCTGATTCCTGCTCCACCAGGGGTGTCCTTTGTCCTCGTCACCTCTCTCCCCTAGCTCTGTCTCTCTGTCCAACCTCACAAGAACAGACTGCACTTTTCAGAAGCGTCCAGGTAGAAGGCTCCAGAAACACCTGTGCCACACCTGGAGTCCCACTCCAGTTGGCAAATGCCACAGGAGCTGTGAGGGAGCAAGGAAGAACGCACTGAGGTCCTGACAGTCTCCCGGGCAGAGAGGAGGCCAAGACGGTGCAGACATTCCTCTGGACAAAATGAAGCCATCAGGAGTATTTTCAATAAATCAAATCCTCCAGGCCCCGTGGACCACGGGGTCACCGGAAGCCTCCACTGGCTGTGTCAGTCGGGCAGTTCCCTGCTGCACACGGGGGCCATAAATGACTTCATATAAATGAAGGAAGCCACTGTAAAATGAAACGTCAGCTGGAGGCTGTGACCGAGGAAGCCCTAATCTGATTTACTTCCCAGCAATGTCCTGCTTCCAATCCAATTTTCTGGACAGTGAGATGGAGACAGAATCAAAATGGTATTTGCCAAGAGCAAAAGAAAGATATTTCTGTCCCCAGGCCTTTGTCTTTATTAGAGATCAGTCTAGAGGGACCTAAACCATATAGGAAACCCAAGGTTCATAATATGACTTTGTGTCAGAGGCTTTGATTCATGGTCAGGGGCCACCGGCGGGCAGTGCTTAGACAGGACACAGAAACCATGATCCTCCCCGTCCTGCCCCACCAAGCAGGGCTTCAATATCCAGGCTCCTGAGCCGAAGAGCAAATTCAAAGATGATCAAAGTACAGCCACTCATCCACGGTCCCTGCCAACCCTCTAACATTGGAGAACATGGAAACTCAAACCCCTCCACTCCTGTGGCCATCCTAATTAGGAGACACGGAAACTCGTGACATTCTTCGAAGTAACAATTTCAATGGTATATGGCCTGCATGTTAAAAAATTTTTGAAGTATCTTCTGCTGAACTTGCCTCAAGTAAAGAATATTTCTAATTCTGTATTTAATTTTTTTTTAAATCAGAGTAGTCCTTGGTACTAAATGCTATTATATCCTATCATTAGCATCTCTACTTATAGAGATCAAATCTGAAAATAAGTATAGTTTAAGAGGATTGAATGGGGAACTTCACCAGAGTAGCATGTATACTTTGCTTCCTTCTAAAGAGGACTACAGATGTCTAATTTTCTAAATTTCATCATTTTTATTCAACATACCACTTAGTTAAGGAACTGAAGAATCAAAGAATAGAGATTTAAGAATAGATGTGCTTTGTGGCCTATTCTGGGTCCTCTGAAACACATCAACTCTTCCATTTTTTCTAGTCACTAAATAAGGCAACAGAGAGGCAGAATGAGAGCCATGAAATGGGTTGCTCGACCTGGGGTACAGTTCCAAAACTTCACCCAGCAGGGAACACACAGGCAACAGCTCTAAAACAGCCATTTTCATCAGCAGTTCAAGTGGAGGCTGGGCATGGTGGCCCACACCTGTAATCTCAGTGACTCAGGAGGCTGAGGCAGGAGGATCACAATCTTGAAGCCAGCCTCAGCAACTTAGTGAGGTCCTATCTCAAATTAAAAAATAAAAAGGGCTAGGGATGTGGCTTAGTGTTAGATCATCCCTGGGTTCAATCTCCAGTACAAAAAAAAAAAAAAAAAGTTATAGTGGAATAGGCAAAATGTTGCACACTTTGTAGCATCATTTGGAGTTTTTGTTAAAAAAAAAAAAAAAAGAAAGAAAAAAAATCAATACAACTTAAGGTAAATAACACCATAGTATGGAAGTCCATACTAGGTAACCAAGATATCAATAGCAACAGTCAGAGCTGGCTCAGGCACTCTGTGGGCAGGTGTCCACTTTCCCCGACACTTTGAGTGCAGAGTGTCAGTGTGTGGCTGGAAGTCATGTTGGTATTAACAGTCCACAGGAGGAAAACACACCAGCCCCTCCAACCGCAAGCTCTTCCTTTCCTTCCAGGCCCCCTTTCTCCAGGGATCTGCTCAACTCTGCCCCCTCCCCAGAGAGGCCCTGCTAGACTGGGTGCTCTGCCTGCACACAGCTGCTGGTCAGGCCTCCCTGGGCACAGGGGACAGCAACCAGCACACACTCAGCCTCCTCGCAGATAGGGAGGACGTCCCAGCCCTGTGTCCTGTGAGCCGACTCAGAAGCTCCTGGAAGACCCTCCTTTCAGAAGCATGAAGCCTCTGAGCCAGCGCTGCTCAATAAACCATTACCATATGAATACACTATCTTGCCAAAGGTCACCCAGTTAATGAGAGATGAAGATGTCACTCCCAAGCCTCCAGGATTTCAAATGAAATCTTGTCAGGGCTATAAATGATGCTTGAAAAAAATAAATAAAATAAAAGGGCTGGGGATGGAGCTCAGTGGCAGAGCATCTGACTAGTGTGCGCGAAGCCCGAGTTCGGTTCCTAGGACTACCACCACCAACAACAAAAAACTATGTCACAAAACAAAAACATAGCCCCGACCCCACAAAGGACACCTCCTTGGAAATGAAAACCAAATAAAATGAGAAATCACTCCTTTAAAGTGATCCATAAATGAAGCAGTGGCTGAGCACTGGATAGAGGAAGGAGGAGACCTCACTCACCCCTCTCCACTACAGCCCTCCCACCACTACACACACAATGCTGCAAACACACACCCCAAAACAGCTCAAAGCAACAACCTCCACCCTAGAAGAAGCAAGCCCTGAGCCTAGTCTCTGTCACCCGATCTGGGCACTGGGTGTTCTGTCTACTAAGGAGTTACAAGGAAGACACCTATCCATTTTCTATAAAGCTCATACAACATTTTTTTTGTTTTTTTTAAGTTCGGAGTTTTTCAGATCTGGGCTGACTCTTTAAAATGCTGTAAATTATATAAAAATTGTGCAAAGTTAATAAACTCAAGAAGTTTAAAGTCCTAAATATTTTTTCTCTCTCTCTAGAATCTCTCCTCTACCTAGCCACATAAGCATTATATGATAACATTAGATTAACCTCAACTTCCAAAAAGCACATACATTTCTGGGGTAAAATTTCATGAATATTTCCTTTGATAGCTTAAAGGGATTTGTGATGTGGTTGGATTTTTGTTGTTTTTTTTGTTTAACTTGGTTTCGTGTAAACTGAATTACATGTCAAAAGCCAGCAATTCTAAAGCACGAACTTATGTTAAAACCCGAATAATCTGTTCCTAATGCATTCGATTAAATTTCGATTTTTAGTGTAGTGAATTTTCAAAATAAAGGGTGGGCACAGACACAGAGTGTTTCTTTAAGATTAAAAACATTTGCGAATTTGCCACCCTTGTTACATGTAGCCATTCAATGGCATGGAGCCTAATGGGGATCAGAGACCACAAAGCAGCTGAAACAATGTATTAATTTCCATCAGGCAAAAAACTTCCCACTTCTACCAATCTTCAAAGCTGCAAAATTCACCACTGCCTTTAACCAGATCTTGTTTTTGCAATACCACATTTATTAGGACAGATTGCAATGTGACAAAAATGACTAATGATCCTTGTTATCCTAAAGTTCAGAAGTACTAAGTGGGCGCTATGAGACCAACAAAGTGAAGTAACAGGCTGACTTCAACTCGTTAGGAGAAAAATACAACAAAATACAACAGGATGCAAGGCCATGGTTCATCCCAATTTCCCTCTGAAGAATCTAAGATTTTTAGTGAAATTCAAGGGATTAGTTCAACATCATCCATTCACTTTTTTTTTTTAATTTTTACAGACTTCATTTTGATTCACTGTACACATATGGGGTACAAATTTTCATTTCTATGGTTGTGCATGATGTACGTTCATATCATTCTTGTTGATCATACATGTACATCAGGTAATGATGTCTGCCTCATTCCATCATTTTTCATACCCCCGCACCCTCCCTGTCTCATTTCCCTCTACATAATCTAAAGTTCCTCCCTTCACTGTTGCCTGCTGCATCCACAGCTCTTCACAGCCACAGAGGCGGATGCCTTACCTGTGGATGTCCACTGTCCCGCAGAGACAGAAAAATAACCAAATACCTACACAAGGTAAGTGTCAAACACACGGTGCTCTGGAGAGTAGGTACAGAAGCGATTCGTTCTGCCGGGATTCAGGAGCATTTGAGTTTGGTTTTAATCTAGACCCCCAGGAAACAAGAGCAACAAAAGAAGGCATCCTAGAACTGACAAAGAGGTCACCTGCCTTGCGGTGACATTGTAAGAAGAGGTGAACAGAGATCACGAACTGGGGAGGGGTACGCCGAAGGCTGCTGGAAGCCAATTTTTATTGCAGGATCCTAGAAGTCAAAGCTGAGGGGAGCTTAGGGATGGTCACATCTGGCCATCTGAGTCAAGGTTGCCATGTTTATCCCGAGAGTCTGAACGGGGTCTGGGCCTCTAGCATGTCCTATGCTGCTCCTCCGCCCAACACCTCACTGCCCCAGTGAAGCTGTGCTCCCACAGGAAGTTGCCTTCCATGTGCCACTATTCAAATGGCCGAACCAAGGGACCAAGGAGTTACTAAGAAAGCTTGGAAAGCCCCGTTTCTTTCAGGTGGGGGTGAGGGCAGATGTCTCCAGAAGACATGAGCTGCACAAGAGAAATCCCTGGGCAAAGGAAGGCACTGTTAGACTCCCACTCAAACCTTCACTGGCCATGCTCAGCCAGCCAAACCTGCCCTCAGGAGGCTGAGGAACAGCTGCTGCTTAGAGGAAAGGAACTGGGGCTTCAGAAGGATATGCAACAGTCACCCCCACTTTCATTCCCCGATGCCTCTCGGATATGCACAGTTGTCACTGTTCCACCTCAAGGGCATGACACCTCCTCACTCTCTACAACTTCGAGATTCCTGCCAGAACACTCTCCGGGAGCTCGCCCTCCCAAGGACTTCCCCTCTGAATGGCTTCCCAGCCATCTTCAAGTGGATTGAGGTTAAAGCATTTTTGGAACCCAAAATGATGTTAAACTACTTCTTAAACTGCAGGAGTCAAAAGTGAACTTGCTCAACTGTTAAAAACGATCTGAACCCACGACTGTACTGTCTTTAGAAATAGGAGGGTGAGCTGGGCGTGGTGGCACACACTTGTAATCCCAGCAGCTCGAGAGCCTGAGGCAGAGGACTGCAAGTTCAAAGCCAGCCTCAGCAACTTAGAAATAGGAGTGACAAAAAGCAAAATAAGCTACAAGTTTTTACCCTCAGAATTCAGTGCAGGAAGATACACACACACACACACACACACACACACACACACACACACATGAGACCAACTCCCCTAACCATCTAAGCTGTTTTGCATATTTGGGAGTCTTGGGATGCAGAGATACTCAGGAACTCGCCTTGGTTCTGAAGGCCACCTGGGTCCTTAGCTTCCCAGGGATGAGTCCCAGGAGAGGCTGAAGAGGCACTGCTACCCCCAGGGTTTAGGATCCCCCTGGATCAACACTATCCCAAGCAGCAAAGAGTTACCAAATTCCACAAAACCCATTCCAGGCCCACGCATGTCCTTCGCAGCCCTCACCAGAATCCAGATGGGAATCGGTCTGAGCTCAGCCACATCAAAAATACAGCTGCTTATGAAAACTAAGCTCCAATCTACTTTTTAAACTGAATTATGCTATGTACTTATCAGGGTCCAGGCAGGAGAAAGAAAATGTCCGGCATCCTTCTTGAGCCAGGCTGACCAGGAAAAATGGAAATTAATTGCATGCTGCAGAGGGAGGGGCAGACCTGCCCAAGCATGGCCCCCAGCCCTGAGGAAGGCCACAGAAATAGCACTTCACATGTAACTGTTCCAGTCCTCTAAGGAGTCAGACTTAATTAGATCTTCTCCTCCCAAGATGGTTTCAATTAGGCCTGCACCCAAATAATCTAATAATTGGGGATTCCTCCTTATCACTCCATCAGGAAGCCTTCCCTTCAAGGTAACTATTCTGAATGGCCTCTAGCCTCAAATACCTGGCCTCCACGTGTCAGTGACATCATGGACCTGTGGCACCAAGCTGGCCTTGCCATGCAGGCACTGGCTGCTCCTGTGTTTGGAAGGGGGCTTGTTTCTTGTTTTCCTTCAGCACCCCTGAGGATCCACAGGAGAGGGGACTCAAACCACAGGGAGCTCCACTGCTGGCTGGGAACCAGAGACAGGGATGTGGACCCTGTTCAGAAGCCCCACCCTGGACCAATGTCCCAGACACGACCCAGAGAAATGACATCCAGGTGGCCAATTCGGGGGTGAGGGCATGTTTCTACAAACTCCAGTGTCCGTGTGTGCCAAAAACCAAAGGTTCCCTTAGGTCGGGGTGTGTGTGTGTGTGCGCGCGCATGTGTTCTGGGTAGCCTTTGAAAGATGTACTTCAAAGACTACAGAAACTGAGTGGGATTTTCCCAACTGCTAAAAAAAGAAACAAGTAGGGGAAGAAATTGCTCTTCCAGGCTTTATTGTCTCCACCAGGTGCAAACAGGGGCTGCAGAGGTGGGAGTACCTCTCCACAAATAATTCACAACCCCAGCTGCTAAAATTAAGCTCCTCTATAGAGAGATGGCAAGGAAAGTCTTCCCTGGTTCATGGCTGCTTGTGTCCCCAGATGCAGCCACTGAGGCTCAGTCTCACATGCCAGGAAAGGGGGTGCCACAGGCCAGAGGAGGAGGGGCTCCATTCTGAGGCCTCACCACTGGGCAGCCAGGCTCTAATTCCCCCAGGGCATCATCTGACAGCGGGCCTCATTGTGCTGCCAGGTAAACTGCCACATGCCATTACCTACCAGGCCGCTGGACTCCAGAACACCAAAATGGGAAGCACCTGAGGCTTGGGCTGATGAGACAGGTGGCAAGCCAGCTTCTCTCTGATGAAGCTCAGTTCCAGCACCCATAGCGGGAGGGTCGTCTGCGCACCCTGGAAGGTTTTTATCCTAACCACTTGCCTTTGGCAGACTGAGAAATAGGGATGAAAGGCTAAACAGCGTGCCAAGGTAAGGCCAGGCAGAAGCACAGCACAACTGCTACTCCGGCTCCTCTGGGTCGGAGGCCTGGGCTTTCCCGTTCCAGCTACATCTGGGGGCAGGTCTGTCCTCAGGTGGAGCAGCCAGGAGGTTCCTCTCCAGCCTCATTCCTGCTCTGGCACGGACAGAGCATTCTTTCTCCTTTGGCTGTGGGTGGCCAGGAATTTAATATTAGCTAAACCTCTCCCCCTGCCCTCCTGCTCCCCACGCCATTCTTTACTCCTTTTGTTCAGTGGGCCACACGGTCACAAAGGCAGCACCATCTAGCAGGGCATCAGTCACCGGGGTCACTGACTCGCTGTGAGGGACTGGAAGGCAGGCTTTGCACACACTCACCCTCACATGTCGCCATCTGTCACTCATCATAACTGAGACGTTGGACTCGGGGCTGAAGGAAAGCGTGTAACCCGTTTAGTGAGTTATTTATTGAGCCACGTTCCTCCTTCCACAAACTCTCATGGGAATCCTCCACAGCCAGAGCAAACAAGCTTTCTGTTTAATAAGCAATGACATCCAAGAAGTCTAACTTTATTTTTTCTGCTTCCTGTTCCAAAGCGAGAGTTCTTTCTAGGCGTAGCAAATGCCAACACCCCCGGATGCAGTTTTCCCCCTCGTTACTTCTCATTCACTCTTTTCCAGCCTCCAGTTGGAATGCAGCTGTTTATCGTTGTAAAGTTTAACAGACCAGCCCGGGAACAATCCAGCAAGGGCAGCCCAGAAACAGAAAATCTTGACTCTACACCCTCCCTGATTGCTTGCAGCAATGAGCTGAGCTTCAGCTGCTTGTCTACAAAATGAAGTTTCTAGCAATCAGTGAGAATTCCCAGAGATCTAACAATGTACTGGTGAGCAGCTGGTGTGAACTGGCCCCCAGGGGCCACGGGGCTACTGACGCAGTTGCTTGTGTGTTCACATGAACAATGGCGATGTTTATGTTTCCCCAAACATGAGAATCCTTGTTGACTCCTAAGCAAACAAGGATCCAGGAACTGCCTGTAGCCACCCACTTCTGGCACCGTCATCCCAAAAGAGAAGTGTAAGTGAAGGCACGTGCTTGAGAAGAGAAAGCAAAAGTAGATACTGAAAACAAATATCCGATAAACATTTATTGAGTGCTTCTCTGTGCTGAGCATAGAGGTTCAAGGATAAATAAAGAATGAGATGGGCTCTGGGCCTACCGAGTTCGCAGTCTCAGGGGAGAGGCAGTAAGGACTAATTACAAAGCAAAATATCTCGCTACCCCTAGAATGAACACTGAGGAAAATATGGCAGGTGACAGCAGAGCACAGAGGCACCTGAAATGGCCTGAGGTTCAAGGAAAAGTCTTCAAAAAAAATCAGAATTCCTGCTGGAAGCTAAAGGGAAGAAGAGGAGTTACCCAGGGAGCAGCAGGGGAAGAGCTTCCCAGGTGACCTGAGGGGCCAGCTCTGGTAGTGGTGGTAGGGGAGGGGGGCTAGCAGAGTATGGAAGAGGTGGAGCAAGGCACATTCATGGCACCAGGCGAGCACCAGGAGGTGACAAGAGGCGGCATGGTCGGAAAACCATCACCTGGAGATTATGCATCTACAATGGTCTAAACCCACACATGCCCTAGTTTGCAGAAGGACTAAGGAGCAGAGGAACATCCTCTCCTGAAACTGGCTTAGTGCTGAAAACACAGCCCAGACACCACTGCTGGGTCTCCTTGGGAAGGCAGCTCACAGATGCAGACTCCAGCTTCCGAAGGAAACAGTGCGACAGACCCAGTGTGACCAGGAAAACACCTGTATGGGAGAAGAACCTGCCCAGAGTCCCAGGGCGCCACATGAAAATAACAACCGTCTTCATAAACATCAGCCAACAGATGGGGCTGCGGTTGGTTCACAAGTGAAGGGGGAGCAGTCTGCCCTCCGGGACCAGCATCCCCTCCTGGAGGGACAGGCAAGCCTGCTAGAACCGTGAAGGTGGGACCCCCCCAGTTCCCCAGGTGCTGCTGTCTCTGGTTGGACCAGATGGCACCACAGCGTCACCTCACCCTCCAGGGTCCCTCTCCAACTCTTGTGAGCCCCCCCTTGGTTCCTGGCTTGAATAATGCCCTGAATAAAGCCCCCTTGGCCACAGCCCAGCCCAGGTCTCAGGCTCTGCCCATCACTCATGGCCATTAGCACTCCCAATATCAGGGAATGGGCTGAACACCCATCTCCCTGCTAACCTCTACACTTTGCAAGGGCAGCGCCCTTCTTATTTTCAGAGTCTCCCACAGGAGCTCAGTAAATACTTGTCGACTTTCTGACCTACCAAATTACTTAAAGGTAACTAAATTGTAAAATATAAAGAAAAAATTTAAACTGGCTGTAAGTTACAGACACCAACCCCTTCCACTACAGAGGATCCGGGGTCCCTTTCTTCCTGTAGCTCTGCGGGGTGGGGGGACGACTCTAAGAACCACAGAGCCTGGATATATTTGCAGCTCTTTTTATTCACCTTATCAATGACCTGGGCTGATCAATGTAGTCAAAAACACTTAGAAGTCAATGACGTCCATCTGGAATTTTAAGACTTGCTGTTTCTAGTGTTTTGGAGGGGGGAAAAACCTTTCAGGAGCATTCCTCTCAATACCTCTTGGAAGGAAAGAAAACCCAACATCCTTAGAACAAACTGAGGACATAAGAGCGAGGTTCTTTTCAGGAGTGATTTAACAGATCCTTCCGCAGAAGGCTGAGGCCAGGGATTCCCAGGGCGAGCGGCGGAAGGACACACACGCAAAGCCTGTTATTTTACTTTTTAAAACCCGGCAAGGCCACCTCTGCTGTTTCAGCTCGGGTGCATGAAAGGTCATCTTATCAAGTGGGGACAATGAGAACACCACAGCTCGCTGTGCACGCCGAGGTCTGCCTCGCGCTTTGGCCAGAAGCAGATCAGCACAGACCCCGGGGCTCGGTTTTCCAAGTGTGGCTTCCACAAACCTCAAACGCGAAGGATCTAGAAAGCACAGGCTGGGGGGACAGAGAGGGGCCCTATAGGAACTGCTCAGCCACCTAGGAGAGATGGAGCTGGGGCCATGCAGCACTGGGCCCACCCCGTCTTGCAGGTCAGGAGTGACAGTTTCACCTGTCAGGCGTGGGAGCCGCAGGTTGGTGGGAGGTTGGAGGAGGTCAAGTCAGATACGGGCAGGACGCTCAGCATGGCGCCTCAGGTGCTGAGGTCCTCAAGAACACCAGGCGATCCACCACATGTATTCTGACAACTGGGGGATGTCTGGGTCTCTGCTCTGTCCTCCCTCCTCTTTTCCTTGTGGTCTGCTTTCAATGAAGTACCTGGTTTTAAAAGCATGGTTTCCCCTGGAGGCTCAAAGGCTTCGACCCTGCGAAGGCCTCCAGATGACTCGCTCCCTCTCTAAAGAGCTCCCTTTCTGGTGTTTTTATGGCCTGGAAAGAAGCCAACTGCAAGTTCACGACAGGCTCCTGGTCGCTCACACCGCGGGCTCATTTCACAAGAACGCATGTCCAGGCCTCATTCACTGGAAATACTGGAACTACCAGCGGCAGGCGACACGGAGCACATGAATCTGCCCTTTCACCTACAGAGCCGTTTTGCTGATGGAGAAACTGAAGGAACAAATGCCCCGGGACTGTCGGCAGCAGGATCCCGAGCTCACCAGTCTCCAATCCCGTGGAGCCTTCTCAGCCTCGGTCACAGAGACCAAGAGCAGGGAGCAGCGGCGCCCCTCCAGAACGGGTACCCCTCACTCTCCTGCTGCCCCCATCCTGTTGAGGACACTGTCCCCTGTCCTCTCGGAGGGTTTCCACTCTCCCCACCTGCTACCCAGTGCAAACCGCACCACAGCATCTTGTTCACGAACCCAGGGTACAGCTGTAAAATCGTGTGTCCAAATAGGAAGAGAAGCTGTTGAGAGATATTAATAGACAAGAATCAGTTCTTAGAAAGAACCAGCAGATGAAGGACGTTCAGAAAACTAGGCAGAAACAGCGAGTTTACCTGCATGAGCCTGGGAAATGCTGACTAGTCTCCTACCTGAGGCCAGGGGTTAGGAGAAACCCAACAACCTTAGACAACTAAGTTCCCGCTTGCTTCTAGGATTCGCAGCATTGGGGCCCCAGTTACTCTGGAGTTTCCCATTCCCGAGTTGAGTTTGCTGTGGGGGGTAGAGGGAAGGGTGCTGAGCAAGCAAGTCCCCTGACCCGGGGCTCTGTTCCAACGGACACCATATCTGTCAGTGGGAAAAAGAAAATCCCCTGTGAATTGCTTGCCAAGTTACACTTGGACGAGTCATGGCCTCTTTAAAATAGAAAGCTCTGCAAAACTCCCCAAATTAACTCCCCCACCGCCTCATGCTTAGAAGCATTATAAATAGGAAATGTCATTTGCCGAAAGAAAAATAACTGGAAGTTTCTTGAGGTTCAAAGCATGGACACTCAAACAAGTCACAGATTCTTTATTCCAAAGAGAAACTCTGTTTCCCAACTACCTACCCTGGATCCCTCTGTGACTGCACTCCACCCCTCCACCTCCCTGCTTCAGCTCAGTGGGCGCTCTTTACCTGCCCAGGTGGGGCATCCTCTTCGGTATTCATTTTTCTACCACTTCCCTCCCTGGATTTCACATTTATCTCATGTTAGCATTCCTAGGTCTTTTGTCCTCTTCTAGTTGCTTCTCCCACGTGTTCAAACTCCCAACTTGCTCACAGGAAGTGGGTGACTTCGTTGTTTCTGCTGCCTCCTCAAAGCATCCCCTTGTGTTTCTCTGGTACTCAGAGGGGGCAGCAGAGTCCCAGTGTCCCTTCAACTCTGGCTTCTAAATCATCCCCAACCGAACTGTTCTGGCATTTCCAACAGCATCTTGGCCTAATCAGTGGTACATTTTCCACCCTCGGCGTTCACTCAGCTCTCGATGCATCTGATTTGGATGATATCTTTTAAAAATTCTTCTTCCTTGGTTTCCATGACAACAGTCTCTCGGTCTGCCTTCTGATTCTCCGGTTATTCATTGTCTATGTCTTTCTTGGATTCCTCATTATCCTCCCACCGATCCACAGAGGTATTCCCCAAGGCAGAGTGCGGGGCTCCATCTGCAACGACCGGCCATCCGTCAGCCTCCACCATCACTCCACTGGGAAAATTCTTCATGTTCAGGCCCTCCTCCTCGGCATCTCCGTGACGGATTCCCAGACCCAGCCTTCCCGTCCCAAACCCCATATCTGATCCCACACCTACTCGTCTGATTTGCAAGATGATGAATACTCACAAAAAGCACTGGTATTTCTTGAGGATGTGCATGTGCCAGGCACTATTCCCGGATTTTTACTTGTGGTATTTCATTTAATCCTGTAACCACCTCGAGAGGTAGGTGCTATTATAATCTTCTTTACTATGCAAACAAGGAATCTAAGATGTGGAGAGGCGAAGGTGACCCAGGTTATACAGCCAGTAGTGGGTGTGAACCCAGGAGTCCGGGGTCCACACTCCTGCCCAGGGATGTGCAGTGCCTCCTCTTAGAGGACTCACCCCACTAAGTTGTTCACCCCAACTTCCACATGCTCTCCATTCAGTATCCCTTTCCCTCAACCCCCTGGCCTCAAGCACTAGAGACTCAAAATTATTTTTCTTCCCTCTTTCTCTTTTTACTGTTCAATTATTGAACAAATCCTGACAACTTTCCCTGCAAAATGTCTGGGGATGTGACTGATCCCTCCACCCTGCTTCCCACTGCCAGCAGCAGCGTCTACCTGCCCTGATACAGCAGCGTCTTGCCCCTTCTCGCTGGAGGATCACAGCACCTGATTGTCACAGATCCACTGAAGGAGCATGACAGTCCCCTCTCGCTGTGATGACCAACCTGTGCTGCTGGCCCCTCCCACCCCAACTTCCCCACTGGGTTCACAGAGCAAGGGTCCTTCATGGTGGTCCTGTCAGACATGCACCCTCAGCACTGTGAACTGGTAGGGCCTCACCTCATGCTGTGCTCTCTATCTGGAAAGCTCTCTTGATGTTTTTTCTTAAGACCCAACTTGAAATCACCACCCCTACAAAGCCTTCTGTGCTTGCTCCAGAGAACCACTCCTTGGGCTTTGTGTTTTATGTGGATTGTTTTAAACCCATTCACATTTCTTTTTTCTAGTGCCTTACAAATCCCCAATATTTTTTCTCTTCCCACATTTTTATTGGTGCATCATAATTGTACATAATGGCGGGATTTGCTATTCTCTATCTGTACATGCGCACAATATAACAATACAATTTGGCCAAATTCCTCTGCAGCACTTCCCCTCCCTCCCCTGCCACCCCCTGGTCCCTTTGCTCTAGGGACTCCCTTTCATTTTCATGAGATTCCCTCCCACCTCCACCACTTTCCTTTTCCTTTTTCCTCTCTAGCTTCCACCTATAAGAGAAAACAGACATTCCTTGATCTTCTGAGTTCAGCTTATTTCGTGTAATATAATGGTCTCTAGTCCCAACCATTCTCCTGCAAATGCCATGATTTCATTCTTCGTTATGGCTGGATAAAACTCCATTGTGTATATATACACCACATTTTCTTGATCCATTCATCCATTGATGGACACCTGGGCTGGTTCCATGGCGTGGCTTCTGTGAACTGTGCTGCTATCAACATGACACATCCCCAATATCCTGTAACCTCTCTCTCCACACTGAGGTTGCAGATGGCTCTTCTTATGTACTCCTCCACCTCTCCATCCCTTCCTCCCAGAGCCCAGTCCAGTGACAGGTTAATGGTCTCTTTACCAACAGGACAGAGCTGCCTGTCCTGGGTGTCCTCTGTGGTCCTCTGCCTATGGGTGCATCCAGCAGTCACTGGGAACGCAGCACTCACGCACCATCACACCAGTGACAAGATGCCAGCTGCAAAGGACTTTACAGTGACAACATTTTGAGCTTTCTATTTAGCAATATAAACTGCACTTTCAAAGGAACTCAGGGTAAGAAAGGAGAAATCCCAGTCTATTCTAGGAAGTGCATCCACAAGGGATGGTGCTGGGGCCTCAGGTGGGTCTAAATGAGAGAGGGACAGGCCTAAAGAAGAATGAACCTGAAAGCCACCTCCCTGGGTAGGAGGTTAGCACACCATCTCCAGGCTGGAACCCTGGACACAGGGCTACCTCCTGTTCACCCCCGTGCATAGCCGAACTTCCATCTCATTCTGAATTCAGGTGACCCGCACCCCTCAGTAAAGCCTGGTATTTGAATTTACTTATTTTGTTCCTATGATTGAAGCTTACCAATGAGCACACAAATTGTGAAATGCAAATAAATTTGAAAATCAGCATTTGGGAGATGAGAATAACATAGTTGAAAGTGCTAAGCACTTGACTTTACTTTTACTGGCTCCATTCACAAATGGAGGGGCCTGGCCCAGAACATAGCCTAACAGTGAGGGGGACTGGGGTGTCCGCAGGGAAGAGCTATGAGAATCAGGTGCCAGGCCTCACTGCAGGATGCTCTGAGTCAGAAGATGATCTGGAAACATACCCGGGTGAGCTTCTGGGCTCGCAGGACTGGAACTCAAGATCCACCCCTGTGCCTTTCAAAAGGAGCCAACAAGCACCCTCCTTTGGCATTTCAGAGAAAGAAGACCAGATGAGAAGTGGGAGATGTGCACAGTCACTCAGCATGGAAAGAGGATGTATGGACTCAGTTATAAGAAATTCAGGGGAAGTAATTTCATTACACAATGCCTCCAGGGCAGGGTGGAGGGGAAGCTCTGGGGCTTCCTCCAGGGCACATGCCCCTGGGATGCATATACACTGCCTCCTGAGAGCACCCTGCTGTTGGAACATTAATCTATACAGTGCTCCTTG